>OX453077.1:5000-7500 GCA_949699795.1 Spicauda simplicius
CTATGTCTCGGCCGCCGGGCGGTTCGGGATCAGCTGCTTCACGCTGCGCGTGTACGCCGCGGGGCTGACACCGCCGGACTGAACGCAAATATCGAACCGCGTAGATTCTATATTAATGAACGTTTAACTTGGATTAATAAACAACTTTTTTACAAGGCACGGGAGGAAGGACGTCGCAAAAACTGGCGCTATGTATGGACGAAGGACGGTTGTATATTCGCTCGTAGATCTACAGATTCACCCCGACATCGTATTCGCACGGATTCGGATATAGTAAAAATTTTTGGAGATTAATACGTTGGTCATGGCGCATGAGACTTTATATTTTCGCTATTATAATGCATGATCGTTATAAAATCAACTTCGTTTTTTATATTTTTTTGTACACTATTAAAACATTGGGAAAAAAATGTTTCATTAACACCGTTTATTTTAAGACTTTATTGGTAGTGTTTTATTCAAGTTATTACATTATTTACTACGTAGTGTTTAAATTGCATAGAGTTACACTTTTATTTAAAATTGTTTTAATATGCTGTTTTTTTTGTGCTCATATATATTTTGTATATTTCACGTATTGTATTAAGTTAGGCAACAGATGCTGTATATATCTTCCAAATCTTCATTTTGTAAAAAATATGTGGAAAATATTATTGAACATCATAATATTGTTAATGAAGTTTCAAGGGTATTGGTTTTTATATGCTACTGTATATAGTTGTGACATGTTGTTGTACGGTAATTGTACACTAGTAATTTCTTTTTGTTTTTTTGAAAATGATTAAGTTTCATGATTTAAAAATTGGTTTTCTTAATCCTGGGTCCTTAAGTACAAAACACGAAGAGTTTGTTGTAGCAATGTCACGTCACTCGGTGGATGTCATGGCAATTAATGAAACGTGGCTTCGTCAAGGCGAGGAGGGTCGAGCGCCGTTTTTACCCGAATATAGTTTGCAACATATTCCTCGACCACCTGAAGTACGTGCGCGCGGCGGAGGAGTGGGATTTTACATAAAACGAGGAATACAAGCACTTAAACTTATTCACCCCTATTGTCCAAATGTGGAGCAAATATGGTTAAACGTAAAAGCCAACGGTAAGTCTCTTCTGTTAGGAACTGCCTACCGGCCCCAGTGGTTGGCCGTGCAGGAATTTTTCGATGCATTGAGTGAGTCACTGGGCTCTTTCGCACGTTTCGACTATGTTATCCTTATGGGTGATTTTAATATAGACGTTTTAAATAAAAATAGCGCGAATGTCAAAACGTTATCGGATTTCTTAGAGTGCCATAATCTTACTCAACATGTAAAAACTCCGACACATTTCACCGAGAACAGTGAAACACTTATTGACTTAGTATGTTCTAATATGCCTATTTCTTGTCTTCATGTAGACTTTATACAAGATTTAAGTAGTCATGCAATGGTGACGTGTAAAGTAGATTTATTTAAAGTGCGGTTAAAGCGTAACTGGATTTCAGTCAGGCGACTGAAAAATATCAATATGGATATTTTCAATATAGATTTAAATAACGTAGACTGGGACCTCATTTCTTCACTTAATGATGTTGATAGTATGCTTACAGAGTTTAATAACGCAGTTATAAACATTTTTAATGTACATGCACCGAGTATAACAATGTACACAAAAGATCATAATAATTATCCGTGGATTACTTACACGATTAAATGTATGATGAAGACACGTGACAAGGCTAAAATAAGAGCTAGTAAGACAAAATCCAACTCGCATAAGGATTATTACCGCCAACTTAAGAATATAGTTGACATAGCAATTAAATCAGAAAAGAAAGGTTATTTTGAATTTTATATAAACCATAATATTAAAAGACCTAAGACTATGTGGGGGCATATTAAAAAGCATGTACAAGTTAAAAGCAATAATATCTCCTTAACAGCACATTTTAACGACCCTAATGTAATTAATGACCACTTTTTTCAAGTCCCCGGTGAAAATGAGGTCCCAATTTCTCTTCTTACATTTTACGAATTTAACAAAAAAAATCAAGATTCTTTTAAATTTAATTTGATTTTTGAAAAAGATGTCTCAAAAATTATAAACTCTTTGCAGTCGAATGCTATCGGATGTGATGGTATATCTCTCGAGATGTTGAAAATGTTACTTCCCAATGCTGTCACGTCAATTACAGCTATGATTAATAGGTCTTTTGAAACAAACGTATACCCACAGGCGTGGCAGCAAGCGCTAATCAAGCCAATACCTAAAGTAAACAATCCATCTGTACTGTCTGATTTGCGCCCGATTAGCATTTTACCATGCATATCTAAAATATTGGAAAGAGTAGCATGTAATCAATTAACAGCCTACTTGGAGTCAAATAACATATTGCCTGTTTACCAATCTGGGTTTCGAAAGAAGCATAGCACTACTACAGCCTTATTAGAAGTGGTGGATGATGTTTTGACATCGCAAGCAAACGGAGAGGGCACGCTTTTAGTACTTCTCGATTTCTCGCGTG
>OX453077.1:17500-25000 GCA_949699795.1 Spicauda simplicius
GAGGGCCGGCGAAATGCTTGACTGCATTGTTTCGCGGAGGTACTTTCTTCGTAACGACCCAGACGATGCCAGTTACTACACAGACCATCCTCTGGAGGGCGAAGAACTTAAACAGGCAGTGGTTGAATGTGTGCGGGTTGAGCTCGAAAAGTTCGCGGAGCGAATAGCCCCCACACAACAATTGGACACATCCGCCTGCAGTGGTAGCCCGTCCTACGCGCAGGTCGTCGCGAACTCCAATCGGCCTGCCGTGCAGTGGGGCACCAATAAGTTCTTTCCCACGTCGAAGGCAGCCATAATTGTCACCCCTAAAACCCCGGTGAGCTCCAGACAGGAGGCGGTAGATGTCTGGAAGAAAAACGTTTCCTTCAGGACGTCCAAGTTCGCTCCTGCTCGCATCCAGCCGGTGTCGAAGAACAAACTTCGTGTTGAATTCGACACCGAAGAGCAGCGGGACGACGTCCTGAAGAAACTCGAACGTAACGAATTCGTGGCTGCCGAACCGGCTCGCAGAGTGTTACCGATGGCGATTCTGAAAGGAATCAGCAAAGATGTTCCTACCGATGAACTGGCCGATCTGATTGAGCGGCAAAACCCCATTATAGCAAAACGCATTAATAACGGCCCAAACCAAGATTTTAAATTCAAGTTTACCCGCTCAAACAGGAACCCAAACCTTTATAATGCGGTGGTGGAAGCGACTCCCCGGGTGTGGCGCGAATTGGTGAGGCTTGGAAAAGTGCAACTGGACCAACAACGTGTGCACGTTGAAGAATTTAGCCCCTTCATGCAGTGCCGTAATTGTCTCGCCTTCGGGCATACTAAGAACAAATGTCCCTCCGTAGACCACCATTGCGCGCACTGCGCGGAGGCACACCCTGTTGACCAGTGCCCCAATAAAACATCCGAAGCCAAATGCTACCACTGCGCAAGAAGGAACACCCAAGCAAAAACCACCACGCATTGTACCAACCACGCAGCAACCAGTGAAACATGTCCCATCCTAATTGCAGTCAAAAAGAAGATCGAAGATCGGATTGATTACGGATGCTTCTAGACCCACACTCACGATCTCAAACCATAGTTTCAAATAAATGTACACCCATACTTCCTAAAATCGTTGATACATAAATAAATACCAAATTGTAATATGATACTCATATATAAACATATATACATATATATAAATATATACTATATATACTACTATAAAATTAAACCTACCATCTAAATAATCTCTTTCGTCCCCTCTTGTCAACAAACGTTTGCAATTCGTGATCTAACACCATAACACACCACCATCAAACTTTAGCCTAATTGAAATAAAGAGACAATATGCAAAATAAATAATAAACTCCCATGAAAATCATGATAGATTTGGGTCGCCCGTACCCATTAGCGAGGGCCCTCATCTTATCGAATAGATTCAATAAAAAAAAAAAAAAAAAAACCTAACCTAACCTAACCTAACCTAACCTAACCTAACCTAACCTAACCTAACCTAACCTAACCTAACCTAACCTAACCTAACCTAACCTAACCTAACCTAACCTAACCTAACCTAACCTAACCTAACCTAACCTAACCTAACCTAACCTAACCTAACCTAACCTAACCTAACCTAACCTAACCTAACCTAACCTAACCTAACCTAACCTAACCTAACCTAACCTAACCTAACCTAACCTAACCTAACCTAACCTAACCTAACCTAACCTAACCTAACCTAACCTAACCTAACCTAACCTAACCTAACCTAACCTAACCTAACCTAACCTAACCTAACCTAACCTAACCTAACCTAACCTAACCTAACCTAACCTAACCTAACCTAACCTAACCTAACCTAACCTAACCTAACCTAACCTAACCTAACCTAACCTAACCTAACCTAACCTAACCTAACCTAACCTAACCTAACCTAACCTAACCTAACCTAACCTAACCTAACCTAACCTAACCTAACCTAACCTAACCTAACCTAACCTAACCTAACCTAACCTAACCTAACCTAACCTAACCTAACCTAACCTAACCTTTTTTTTTTTTTTTTTTTTTTTTCGTGGGGAAACCCATCATGGGTTCCTCTCTGCGCGGGGGCAGCTGAGAGGATATGCCGGACTCCTACCGGCTAAAACCCCACGGTGTTCCTCAGTACGCCCTTTGCCGGGACTGCGGGTAAGCTAGAAGCAGTCGTCCGTGGTCCCGGCGGCGTCTGCCCTCGGCAGGGCCCTTCTCTTGTAGGGATGGAGCTGGAGCTTCTCCATCCCTCCGTCTTGAGGTGCGCGCGGGAACACCGCGCGCGCCACCTCGAGGCATGTCAATTTGGCACAGGATACCCCCGTATCCTGCACCAAAGCCTCCGTTATGGGGGTAGGAGAAGGGCGTGAGAAACCCTTCCCCTACGCCCGGTTTTCCGGCTGCGGATAGGGAGGTCTGAGGTTTTCTCTCGCTCCCTCTCCGCAGCCTCCTTCTGCGAGATCACTTCCTCGCAGAAGGATTTTACCGCTTTCCACGACCTCTCGCTCTCCACCATGGCTTTTACTACGGCCGGGAGCGAGAGGTCTGGCCCCACTGCAGCGACGAGGACACGGCGCTGACTATCCCAGGCAGGACATACTTCCAGTGTGTGCTGCGCCGTGTCTTCGTCGCAGCTACAATGGTGGCACTGGGTGGTTGGCTCCCTTCCGGCTGTGCGGCACAGGTACCTCCCGAAACACCCGTGTCCCGAGAGCACCTGCACCAGCCGGAAGGTCAGTGACCCATGCCGCCTGTCCGTCCAGTCTTCGAGCACTGGGCGGACAGCCTCCACAGTCCTGAGGCCAGCCGTAGGTTCGGCCAGCCTCTCCTTCCACTTAGCAGTCATGGACTGTAGAGCGTGGAACTTCCGCGCTTCCTCCTCCTTGGGCGTAGGGTTTTCCTCCCGGAGCCGGAGGTCTCTGCGCCATCGATACATCGCAGCATAGACCTCCGCCTCCAGATCCCAAGGAGGGCACCCAGCCAGTAAGCACGCCGCCTCGAAGGAGATGGTGCGGTAACCACGGATGACCCCGACGGCCATCACCCTCTGCGGTTTTTTGAGGAGGGTGACGTTCTGCCTTGTCAGGGCCTCCGCCCAGACGGGTGACCCGTATAGGGCCATGGACCGCACCACGCCCATGTATAGGCGGCGGCTGCTCGCACTGGGCCCCCCGAGATTGGGCAACAGCCGCTTTAACGCAGCAGCCGCGCCCATTAACCGGGGAGCCAAGCGAGTGAAGTGCTCGCGGAAGTTCCAGCGGCTGTCGAGGGTGAGTCCCAGGTACTTCATAGACGACTCAACCTCGACGCGGGTTCCACCCACGAGTATGTGGGACCCCCGTGGCGGCGCCTTCCTCGGCCCGTGAAAACACAGGGCCTCGGTTTTATTGCGCGCCAACTGGAGCCCCAACATCTCGATTCTGCCAACCACCAGTGCCACAGCATCCGTGGCAAGACGGGCAGCCTCCTCGTATTTATTCCCCCGGGCCGTGACCAACGTGTCGTCTGCGTAACACGTCACGGAAGCTCCCGGGGGAAGATCGCCCCGCAGCACCCAGTCGTATCCGATGTTCCACAGGAGCGGACCAAGAACCGATCCCTGTGGAACACCGCACGTCATTTCCCGACTGAGTGTGTGTCCTCCTTGCCCTGGGTATGTAATATACCTGTCGGAGAGGTAGGCTCCGACGATCCGGCTGAGGTAGAGAGGCACCCTGTGAAATTTAAGTGCCTCTCTTATGCTGGCCCACGGCAGGGAGTTGAAGGCGTTGGCTATGTCGAGCGAAACGGCCAACATCACCCCGCCCTGGGCCACCGCCTCATCCGAGAGGGCCTTTACGTGCAAGATAGCATCGATTGTTGATCGACCCTCTCGGAAACCGAATTGGTTGCCAGATAGATTCGGGCCCACCCCTCCGAGATGCCCAATGAGGCGACCCGCTACGATGCGTTCGAACAGTTTGTCCGCCTCATTGAGCATCACCAGGGGTCTATATGACGAAGGACACTCCGCGGGGCGCCGATCCTTCTTCAAGAGGACCAGACTGCCCGTCTTCCACTGTCTTGGGACCAGTCCCGACTCCAGACAGGCGTCGAGTAGCCTGCGGAACCGGTCCCCTAGCTCTTCTAGAGCTAGAACCCAGGCGCGGCCAGGTATACCATCCGGCCCCGGGGCCTTATTTTTGCCCCGAAGCCTACAGATGGCCGCGCCCAGCTCCTCCTCCGACACCTTCGGCACCTCCGAGTCCTCCGATCCTGAGGTATAATCGGTAGGTGCCATTGTCGGAGGGGAGTGCGCCACTCTGGCTGGAAACAGAGTGGACACAACTTCTTCTCGTAGTTGGGGCTGGAGAGTCTCAGTCAGTGGGGGCGCCCAGGGCCGTATTTTTTCCCTTACGATCTTGTAAGGCCGCCCCCACGGATCGCGACTCAACGTCTGGAGAAGCTCCCTCTTCGCTTCCTCCTTGGCCCGGCTTATGGACAACTGTAGGGCCATCCGTCGCTCTCGGTAGGCCTCGTACAGCTGCCGCTCCACCGCATCGTGTTCGCTGCTCCGACGACGCAACCTGCGATGCCTGGTGTACTGGCGTCTCGCCACTACGCAGTCCGAGCGAAGCTCTGCGATTTCCTCAGACCACCAGTACACCCGGCGTTTCGGAGGATGCGGCTTGGCCCGGGCCATGCTTGCGTCACAAATCTGTGACATAGCGTTCCGGAACCACTCCGCCTCCTCATCGACCTCCGCAGGTTCTGGTGGAGCAAGCCAGGCCTGGACGATGGCAGCTTCTACCAGAACAGTCTTATTGAGACTCCCCAGCACCCACCTAGGCGCCGACCTTGCAGGGCGACGACGGTCCGGGTGTTCTGTGGAGGTGGAAATGTCAATTCGGATATAAAGGTGATCCGACAGGGTTTCCACCTCCTCCAGAACATTCCAGCCCCGGACGATGTTTGCTACAGCGGGGGATGCGAACGATACATCCACAATAGAACCCCCCCGCTGTCGCACGCATGTGTTTACCGACCCCTGATTTAGCACCAAGAGGCCGGTTGTCGCCGCCCATACCTCCAAAGCCTCCCCACGGGCATCGGTCTTGGGGGAACCCCAAGCCGTTGACTTGGCGTTGAGGTCCCCGAGGACGAGCACGCGGCGCGTCGGGATTTGGCCTATTAGAGTCTCCAACTCGCCCAAGAACGCCTCAAAGTCGGCTAACTGCCTATTGGGCGAGAAGTAGACCCCCACGACGACGTAATCCCGCCACCTCACCGCCACATAGCCCCGACCCCTTGCGATTGTAGTGAGGGGAGGTACGCGTAGCGTCCTGGAGCTTGTAACGGCCACCAACCCGTCTAGGTCCCCCACCCAGTTGTCGGTTGGGGGGACAAAGTATGGCTCTGCCACCACCGCCACTTCTATCGACCACTCCGCCATGCTCTGAACGAGGAGGTCCTGAGCAGAGCGGCAGTGGTTGGTGTTCGCTTGAAGTAGACGGTGTGCCATACTTATTTTGGTTTTGTAGCCGTTACCTCCTCCTCCGCCCCTCCTTCAGGGGGACAGCTTGCAGCTGTCGGGGCAGACGTAGCTGCGACGGGGACCTTGGTCGCCTTCGCGCCTTTCCTTGTCTTTGGCGGGGAGCACGCTTTGCTCCCCAACCGGTGCTCGGCCGGCCTGTTCGCTGCCGCGCATACCGAGCACTTCGGTGTGTCAGTGCACGCGTTCGCCTTGTGGCCGGGTTTACCGCAGCGATAGCATTCATCGCTGCGGTCAGCCTCTGCGGTGCATTGAGCCCTGACATGCCCACTTAAGAGACACCGGTGGCACCGCAGTTTTCTTGGCTGCAGCACTTCTGCTTTGGCCGAAACCCAGCCAATTAGCAGCCGGCCGAGGCTGCCGATTTTCCTCACGGCGGCCACGGGAGCACGCACCCACACAGAGCTTACTCCCCGAGGGGTGGGTCTGATTACCCCCACCTTGACCCCCTCGGTTGAGCAGCATCCGTCTCTCGAGACGGCGACAGCGACGTCCTCTGGCGTCACTGAGTCATCGAGGCCCGTGATGCGCAGTTCCGCACACTTCACAGGCCTCGAGACCGTGACCACTTCATCTCCAATGGCCTCCCTGATCTTTTGGGCCAGAGAGTCCGCCTTGTCGCCGCTTAAGGCCCCCGGCACCTCTAAAATTCGGGCACCCGTGGCCGCCGTGCGGAATTTCAGCCCGGTTATATTAAGGCTTGAGAGGTCCACCCCATTTCTCGCCTTGGCCAGGACACTGGCAAATGAAACCCCCTGTCTCTCGGCCTCTGGCTTCAGCGTAATTACCACGGCCGAGGAACGGGGGGGGCGAAGCTTTACGGGGGCAGGCTGGTGCTCGTTTTTCTTCGTCTTGCCTGCTTTGCCTCTAGCCTTGCCCTTCTTTCTTCCGTCCTGGTTAGGCGCAGACGCAGATGTTGCAGCCCGTGCATTCGTCTTATTTTTCCCGCCTCTTGTGACAAGGACCCATTCCCCTTCGCTGGGCCCTGCCGATGACGGAGGGGGCTGGTCACTCTTTTTAGGGGCGGGAGGAAGTTCTCTGGGCCCCTTCTTTTTCTTTCCTTCGCCTACTTCTTTGCGGGCCACTGACTGCGTTGCCTTGGTTTGCCCTTTGTTTGGCATAGAAGCCGCAGTGGCCTCCGCGTAGGTGCAGGCGGCATTAGCAGCTCTTACCGGCAACCGGCTTTCGAGCGCTTCTAGCCGCGCATCCAGCATGCTCCCCACTCGATCCAAGATCACCTGCGTCAGCTCCTGATTTGGGACGCCTTGCGAAGGGGCAATGGATAAGCCGCTTTGTTGCGCAGAGCTATCCTTCGCCCTTGCCACCTCTTCGCGGAGCTGAGCCACCTCCGTTCGAAGCTCCGTCATCTCTTTTTGCAGGCGATCGTTGAGTGCCTGCAGCTTCTCGGTTTCCTCGGAGGAGGACCTTGCGTGGAGTGCTACAGCGGCCGCTTTGATGGACTTAGCCGCCTCCTGCAGGGCCTTTTGGAAAGTGCCCTTTAGGTTTTTCGACTTTGAAGCCACATTCTGGATGGTACCGACATCCTGTAGCACTTGCTCCTTCAGCGCCACAGCCGTACGATCGTCCTCCTCTCCTTCAGGGGTCGCATGCAAAGCCAGGTTTGGTAGCGTTTGCACTGCAACTTCTCGGCCCGTCTCTTTTTGCAGAAGGAACTCCTCTCTCCTGTCCCTTTCCGGTGCTGGAGCGACAGCTTGCGATGCAGCGTCTTCGTCGCTCGACATCTCAGTCGCAGGAGGGCTCTGCATTTGCCTCCTTCTACTCCTCCATAGGCGGTTTCTCCCGTTACCCGCCACTAGTGTTTGCACACTACCATCCGATTCGGATGCCTCCACCTCGTCTGTTTTTTTTGTTTTTTTGGTTTTTTTGTTTTTATTTGTGTTTTTAGTGTCCTCCATTTTTAGACCCACGAGTGTGGGGGAAAGACTGTC
>OX453077.1:1830000-2182711 GCA_949699795.1 Spicauda simplicius
TAGTTTTATTTTGTGTCTATAAGTATATTATTTTTAATGTGGTCGTGTTATGTAATGTTTTAATGATATCAAGATTACGATGGTGTTGTTTATGTCTAATAGCTACAAATACACAGAATTTCATAAGTGGATTTTGATAGTACCTACATATTGCACATGAAGCGTAAAATTAATACTAATAGAAATTTTGAATATAAACACTAAATTTTCCAATCAAATTTTTACATTTTATTCATTGAATGAAGATGTAAGAATTTTCTGGTAAATTTATATCGCCTTACAGTAGTAAGGATAAGTTTAAAGAGTGAGGTAGTCATATAAGCTAATAAGAATTTGATTTCTATACTGTTATATTATGATACATTTGTCGCTCAAAAATTAAAAATTCTTCTCTATGCTTTACGGAAGAGAGCACTCTGATATCTTTAGAAGTAAAGAACGACGCATCTACTAATTTGAAATCTAATTAGTATCAAGCATAACATGAATTTACATTATACATGAAGTAAAACCCAATGTAAACAAGTCCATTCTACCCGCTCCTTAACGAAGTACCTAATTGCAAGTCACAATCCAATACGCTACCTAAATAAAATTCATAACCACATTACAATCCCAATAAATATTCCTCAGCGTTAACCACAAAAAAACGAACAAATTGGTAGTCTCAGGCCTTTAAAATTGTTTCTGAATCAAAAAAAGCAGTAAGGTGTTGTCACCCTTTTAAAAAACGCGTATTTTCGATCTCACAGCAGGTACTCGATCGTGTCCTGATTTGACAGGCAAAAAATGTGGACACCCAGGGATTTTACTGAAGAAGACATACATTAAGGTAACCATTATTATAATTCAAAGTGGACATTACTGTTTTTGGTCAGATTAAGTTAGAGGCGGGTAACGGTAAGCGATAAGCGATGCGAATTTAAGGAAATGTGCGTACCGACTTTAAGCAATCCAACAATAAAGTATATAGGTATCTGGTGTAAAAATATTGCATATTTTTTTAATATTTTGCACGTCTGCATATGATGGTTGTATGTATGCTAGTTTAAGTAACACAAGAACATATTTAATTAGATATTTATTTATACTAAAATATTTTATCTTTTGTAAGATTTAAGTAAAAGAATTGGTGCTTTTTGCTGGTAAATTGAATACGCTGCATAATAGGCATTGATATTTTTTTACAATTTGCAATACAATATTTGCATTGGCTTAGTTGAATTATTAAGAAAGGCATGGAAACCTTTTTTTCTTATATCGGTTTACTAAGCAATGGAGTTTTTTTCGTATAAAATAGCTCAAATGCCCATTAATAGCTCCATTTTTTGGATAGGCGCTAAATTTAAATTATAATATCTAATATATAAAATTCTCGTGTCACAGTTTTTGTTGCCAAACTCCTCCTAAACGGCTTGACCGATTTTTACCAAATTTTATATGCTTATTCAGTAGGTCTGAGAATCGGCCAACATCTATTTTTCATACCCCTTAAGGGTTGTCCACCCTTAACATTTTTTTTTTATTTTTTATATGGCAAAACAACGTTTGTCGGGACAGCTAGTATTTTTATATAAACCTTATTTCCCGCTTACAGCTCATGCTTTGTACCGCTGCCTTATCCACCATTTAAGCTACATACAGACGATTATTACCCAAATACTATATTGACTTCGGATTCAGTAATTTGTATGTCAATGGCGACTGAATTTGCGAAACAGGAATTACGATTATTGTAAAAACACGTCGATTTTCAATAAATTATTTACTTTTGGATTCGCGCTTATTTATTTTATGTTTCTGTCGGGGACAAAATATGGTGGCTATATTGGTAAATTTAACTCAATGAAAACAATTAACATTACGATCAATAATGTACCTACACTTTACTTTAATATTATAAAGATTTCGTTTTTGACTCTATTATCACTACTTAGTATAAAACAAAGTAGCTTCTCGCTGTCTGTCCCTATGTATGCTTAGATCTTTAAAAGTACGCTACGGGTTTTAATGCAGTTTTTTTAATAGTTTTTAAATTAATCTTAAATACTAAGAGGAAGGTTTTTATGTATAATACATGTATAATATTTTAAAGAAACACTAATAATTTTAAATTTTTGTCTTTTAGGAACAAAGTTCGGTTCGTGATTTATTTTTTATTACTTAATTCTTAAATATTTTATTTCCATATTTATTACAATACCTAATGATATTACATATAGCAACGTTTAGTACGTACTACTAATAAAATAAATATTAGTTTAGGATAAATACTTATCTGAATATTTGTTTAATAATTATTATTTCCATAACAATTAATAATGTTTTATATAATAAATTATGAATAATAATTTAATTATTTTATCCTTTTACACCTACCATAAAATTTGTAAATGGCAAAAAAATAAAATAAGACCAATTACACATATTTCAGGAAACGAAAACATTTTTATTTAGACACGCTAAAAACCGCGATAAAACGGGATATGATAATTTGATAATAAAAAAAATGTTTCGGAATTTCTCATCAAAAATTTCTCATATTACCGCCGAATAAAAGTATTATATTGCAAAATGAAAAGGCGATAACGGAATGGAATTATTGCCGGAACAAAATAGGATATGTCATTCGGTGGTAAGGGTGGTGTTAGACAGTGCGCGAGGGGCTAGAAGAGAAGAGCTCATCAATCAAATTCTGGGCACGGGTCTTCTCTCAGAATGAAAGAGCTTAGGCCGTAGTCCACCGCGCTGACCAAGTGCGAACTGGTGGACTTGACACACCTCCGAGAACTTTTTTTTAAAGAACTCTCGGGTGTATAGATGTCCTAATTTCTAATACGCACATAATTTGAGAAAAATCAGTGAGCGTGCCTGGGTTTGAACCTCGGACCTTCTGATTGAAAGGGAAAATTTCAACCATTAGAGAACACTGAGAAGAGAAGCAAAGATGTGTAAGGTAAGAGTACATTCGGCTAAGATAGTGTTCTGTATGTTGCTGCGTATTTGATTAGCAATTTGGGGTTGATCTTTGCAAATATTTAAACTATCTCAACTTCAATAATCTGGTTGCAACATTGTACATAGTTTCAACGAGAAACATTAAATTTAGACGGAAAATTTATTAATTTATTGTTCGTTGGTTTTATTTATATTCTAACTAAAGCAACGCAGAGTTATTTCAATAACATAAATTTTAATAACATAAATCAATGATTATGTCACGTAATCGTACGTCAATATAAAGAAAATACCTGTATCAATACACAGACAAGCAATTACGTTAAATTTAATGAGGTATAATTAAATTATTGCCATTTAAAATTTATTAAAAAAAAGTAATATTAATTTTGACCAATTTTGCGAAAGTAAATCAGGATTAGAACTGTATTGGCATTGGTTTTAAAACTATTATAGTAGACAGTGAGCACATAGTGGCGTCTTTTAGGGGAGGCCTATGTTCAGCAGTGGACATCAAAAGGCTGATGGATTGGCACATAGCTTAAATAACGCTTATCGCTACCCAATCACGATAGAACTGCACCGATGTCTGAGCATTTAAAAAAGTTTGATTGAGATGAAAACAAGAGAAAGTTTTGATTGTATCCCGAAGGTTTGAGCAAAACATCGTATAAATAACATTGAACAGCGGATAACAAGGGGAGTGCTCCCGTGTTCGGGAATTTTGAGAAGAAATGGGCGGGAAAAGCTGATATAAGAAAGCGTAATTTGATTTTCGAAGACTATTAAAATATGTGTCAAAAGCACAGTAGAGTTTTTTTTATTCTGGGAGTAGGAAATTAGTCCACAAGATGTGGTAAGACCAGATAAAATCAGTCTTACCTAAAGTTAGCCACGACTTTTGAAGTGAAACTTCTTTAGGCGCATGAGGGTAAAATTTTTACAGATGAAACGTTACGCCGGTATGCAACGGAAGTGTCGGAAAAGAGAGAGAGAGTGATCGAGAAAGATTGAGAGAAAAAGTGAGACAGAGCGAACGTCGTATCACGCCTTTTTCCCTTCCTCTTAATCTTGGAAATTTAAAGTTTTAGATTTGTATAAATATAAACAAGATTTATAAATTAGTTCGCCAAAGAAGTTTCACTTCTGACATGTGTACTTTGTACGCACGCATGTTTTTTTTTTTAATTGCGTAGGACATCATCATCCGACATAACAACAATTTCTTTTCTTTAAAGATTAAAGTAGCAAATTAGCATATGGTGAAAAATGTTTGAAACTCTTGGGCATTTTGGTACACGGATTCTTCGTAAAAATTATCGAAGATGAGTTGCTAACCCAGCGGTCTAAGTTAGAAAGTCTCAGTTAAAAATGTTGCTGTTAAGACCACAATATAATTATTAAAGCACGTTGTTTTTAAAGTACGTTTTCTTTAAAGCACGTTTTTTTTAAAGCACGCTTTTTTCTTAAAACACGCTTTCTACACTCATATCCCCACACTAGGATTTTCTCCTGTGTCGTGGGTACCATGACACACAAAACGCCTAGGCCCAGAACATGAATCTAAACTCATCATTTAGATAACTGTCTGGCCGGGAATCGAACCCGGGATGTATCCGCTCCGCCACGGGTCGTCGATAAAAACATTTTACATTTGTTTCTAGGCAGAAATAGGTATGGCAGACTAACGAAGATCTTAGTCCTCAAAAGTAGCATGCACCTGTGATTATCTTTACTAAGAATCTGTAAGAATATATGGATTTGGTTGCAGATGTTCATAGATTTCGATGAACTAGGTGAATCATTTGCTCATGTGCAAAATCAATATTGTCTCAATATTGCACCCGAAATTAAAAAATGTAACTTACATTGTAAAATTGTGTGTGTTGTGATATAATTTTTGATAGTAACAGTTACAACAGTTAGAATAAAACAAAAACTAAAGAATAATTTATCATTTATTTAATTAAATGTAAGAGTTGTGATTTGATACATATTGAATCAAACAGATCTTCAAATAGATAAAAGTTGGGAAAATTATATTAACTTTCATTATTACTAATTTATATTATATTATTACTAATTTATAGTCCTCCATTTTTTTGTATTTTTTTTATAAAAATCCACATGTTTCAATATTCTTATTTGTTGTTGTTGAGTTTCTAATTAAAGTAAAAAATGAACATTTTTTCTCTAACTATTCATATAATACCTAATATAATCAACTTCAATCCCTACCCATTAAACTTCAAATTCGCAAGAGCTACTAAATTATTCTTTCTCTCGCAAGATCGAGTTCAACGGAGGATATTTCATTAAAAACTTAAAATAAGCTGTATCTGCTACATGTTGCAGGTATTGTGACAGATAAGGCTTTGTCAAGAAGGCAAAAATTCGTAAAGATAAACTTCACAATATCGAATATCTTGGAATTATCTCAAATGCCAAAAGTCTTTAAGGTTATCAATATTACATTTGAGTAGCTGAAATAATGGATAAAATCTTAATATTAATACGTAAAGCAAAAACTTGTGATTCGTTTTTAAGATATGAGTACTAGCCGCGGACGTAAAACATTCAATGCCTTACTATGAAAACACATAACGTCAAAAATGTCAAATGTCTTTGTCAAAATACCCGCTATTGCTTTTAAATGCAGTTTAGTTATTTAAACCTCTTTAACCTTTAACGGATGTGTTCAAAAAAAAAATCTTGAAAATTATTACAAATTATTTGAATTTAAGAAAAATTCGTCTTCCTTTGGACAATATCAAGTTTAGTTTTTGAGTGAGTTAAATTATGGTCGAATTCCGACCGTTGCGACGGGTGTTTAGTATAAATATAATTCATCATATATATGGGCATGATTCCCAAAACACGTTTGATGGTGGCATTTCTTTGCTTTATGGCAAAACTTAATATTTTTGCAAAATTGCCAATAGCTTACTGCTCTCTGGAAGCATGGACAATTTAGAAGCTTACAGAATATTTTCATGTCTATTATAATTGACCAATAATTTTGCCACTCTTTTTTAAACCAATTGAAGTAGTAAACTAACATGTAGTCAATCAGATGGTTAGTGCTCACTGCCACTCGTGGACAGTTGAAGCATCATAAAGAACAAGATTTCTATGTGGAGTCAATTACAAGTGCGTGTGTGCACTTCGGATGACTAATATGGTTGCCTCTTAAATGTGAGGATATCTGAAAAAACTGACAATCACTTCATTATCTTAATAATATTATTAATGAAAAGGTTTGCGAGGATGTATGTTTGTTAATGTTTCAAGGATACTCAATAGTGATGACCGAAGCGGGCATCACCGAGGGAATAACCAACTTTGGTTAAAAGAAACGCAAACACTTGCCCAGTTCAGCCATTTATAATAATGTCCGTGTTAGTGTAGTGGCTGTAACGATATAAATGCGATAAACGCGTTCGTCTCGACAAAGTTAGATTGACTCATCGACTGCCAGTGATTTGCTAGTTAAGTGTTTTCTTATAGTTTTTCTTGATTTGTTTTTTTTTTCGTTCCAGACATAATATAATAAATATGTAACTGTCATTTTATTAGAACAAATAAAAAGAGAAATTTTCGGACAGATAGATCTTCGTTTTCTAATGATTTTGATATAAATTGTCTGTTTGAAAAAAAACTGACTTATATTAGTTTGCGCTAGAGGTATACATATATGTGTCTAATCTTAGGTATCTTCTATGAGCCATTATTCAGTTCTTAATGATAATAAGGTAAAGCTTAAGTAAGATTTTATTTCCAATCGTGGTAGATTACATGTGATATCCTCTTAAAGAAAAACATCGTAAGGAAATCTAAACACCTGAGGGTTATATAAAAAAAATGTCTCAAAGGTGTGTGAAGTCTACCGATTTGCACTTGGCCAGCACGGTGGACTATAGCGTACAACCGTCTCATACTCGTCAACCCATTATTATTCCATTGGGCACGGGTCTTCTCTCAGAATAAGAGAGATTAGGCCATAGTTTACTGCGCTGGCCAAGTGCGACTTAGTGGACTTCACACACCTCCGAAAACTTTTTTTTAAAGAACTCTCGGGTGTGTAGATTCCTTGCGATATTTTCCATCAGCGAAAAGCAGTGTTCATTAATTTCTAATATGCACATATTTTTTAGTAAAAGTGGTGCGTGCCTGAGTTTGTGCTTCGGACCTCCCGATCGAGAGGGCAAGTTTCAACCATTAGGCTATCATTAATCTACAACCGTCTCATACAATAGACAACAATGGGTTAACGACAACCTGTACTGATCATATGCTCACCTTGGTGGTGGAGTCAGATAGCTTAGAGCCAAGTGACGCAGAACATGGGCCTATGTCCTGCGATTGACTTTCAATAGTCGATGGATGGATGGCTTGTCGAATTGTTTTTCAAATCCTCAAAACATATTTCAATTCCTTCAATGTCTACGCTTTAATTAAATCACATTGTAACGTATTTAAGAAACGCTTAGACAATTTATTAAATCCCTTGAACCGATCAACTGGCGCAAAATTAATTGACCATTTAATGAGTTGGGAAATATCAAGTTTGTCGTCGGATTCCTGCCGCCGAATTAATTACAAGTCGATTTTTCGATAACGACCAAAGATTAAGTGTTCAGAGGTGACTGGTTTTAGCCTTATTTTAGCAATGAGGTATGTGAGCGTGTGAGGTATGTAATGTGGGTTTGATTTTATTTTGAAGGTGGTAGAACCAGTGTAGTTCGACCGGGGAAGGTCCACCGCCAAACCTATTTCTAGCGTGAAGCATTTCTTGCGTTTCGGTGGAAGGGTGTGGTTGCCGGCACACTTTCACGTGAGGCGACCATCATAGTACTCGGAAGTAGCAATGCATCTGAGATTGACTTCAGATAGAACAAATGTTCTATATGAAGTTCATTACAGATGTCCATGGCCGGCAGTCACTACTTACCATCAGGTGGACTACATGCTCGTTTGCTACTTCAAACAGGACTTCGTCAGAAAAAAAAAGAAAGAGTAATGAGTAACATTTTTATGTTACTATTTTGACGAAAACTCTTTAAAAGCGATATAATAAATGAGGTAGGTATTATTAAAAAAAACATAATTATCAAAACTGATTTCAGTTTTACCAGTCGGGTTTAATTTTCATAAAAAAACTTTTTGTCCTCATTAAAAAAATGGGATTTTAAATATTTTTAATACATTGCATGTCAGTTCGTGTATAAATATAAATATAAATGTTTTAACAAAGTAAAACATCTAGGCGAATTATAAAAACAAAAAAGATATTTCTATGAAACTACTCAATGAATATGCTAATGTAAAAAATAAGATTAATAAGATAGTTAATAAGATTAATAGCAAAAATAATAGAATAATGTGTGTATCATTTGTGTTGTATGTTACTAATACAATATTTTTCCTTGTTAATATTTAACTTGACTATTTGTTATATACATTAAACTTGATGTTATAACGATTAACTAACTGGAAATTACAAAATAGCCATAAAATCACAAAAATAATAATTTGTAAGTAAAAAACAACAATTTGTCAACTTGGCATAAAACGTTGCATCCAAATTATTGTTCCTAGGATGAGTTCCCAGAATATTGCCTCCATAAATAGGGCTCATTCGTTGTTACTTTATCTAAGGAATAAAAATACCAGGATTTTAATTTACTATTTTTAAAACCTCATATAATAAATACATATATTTATTCCATACAATAAGTATAGAGCTTCTGAATCTTAATCTATGATAGAAGAGTTAATATTATTTGACATTTTGACAGCTTAAGGAAGACGAAACAGATAATACAAATTCAATAGGCTGGAAAGAGATAGACTATAATCAATAGATATTAGATTTTGAGCAGATGCTTTGCGAGTTATTGGCAATTTTTAAATTATATTATGTTCATTTACTATAGGTCCAATGTATGACATGGGCCTCTTTTTATAGCTTTTTCTAATGGTTACTAATGTAGGTGACCGCAATAGGTGTTAATGTTACAAAGAAATACGCTGCTACGAATCTTGTGTATTCCCTTAGCCCCTTAGAGCGCTTTCACATTAGGTCGCAGGCAGCGCGACAGTCGCGCGACTGCAACGGATGATTTCTTATTATTGAAATAATTATTCAGGAATTATTATTTTTAATTATTATTTCCATTATAAAAGTGCAGGCCGCCACCCTAATCAAAAAAAGGAACCGCGGATAAAGAAAGCATTCTCTGCAATCGCGCGGTTGACGCGCTGCGGCCGCGCTACTTGCGACCTAATGTGAAAGCGCTCTTAGTCGTGTCTTTCGTCATTCAAAAGAAGAGAGTGGTGGTGTTAAGACAGTTAGGTTATTAATGCGTAATAAAGTTGCCAAACTTTGTTTATATATATTCAGATGTTAACATTTAATATGAAAAAAGTGTACATATTTTTGGGTTCACTATAGACGTAAAAAAAAAGATTTTCGACTGTTCGTTCGATTGTTGGCTAGTATATCCGTGTATCCACGTTCGTCAAATCTTCTTTTCTTCCGTTTTTTATTCGTCGGCTCTCTCTTTCATCAGTTTTTTGTACCTTCGCAAGTTTGTCGTTCATCTATACTGCATCTGCCATATGCTTCCAACCAATTTTTTTTTTTTACCGAAATTGCATTAATTACGTTGCATACCCTAAGAAAGTCCAATTAAAAAAAAAACAATAAGAAACGCATTTTTATGCCGGAAATGTGCATTTTTCGCGTAGTTGTATCGAAAGAACATTATTCGATTTAGGATAACGTTTTGAAATTGGAACGCGAATTCAAAATTCAAAAAGGAACGACCAATTCAAAGCTATCGAGTCGTTGACACGGTCTTGACGCGGCGGATGTCAAATGTGTTTAAACAATAAAACTAGTTTGTGACAAAAGGACGCATCTGCGTGTTATTATCAAACGATTTTCAACACAACATTGTCATAATAAAATCCGCTTATGTATGTTTGTATCCAAAAAACTTGGAAAGTAGTTAATGGATTAATTTCATGGCTTTGCACAACGTTGTTAATGTATTTGCAAGTGTTTCTGTATATTTTTTATTTCTAAATTCGCACAAATATCATAAATTAAGCGACAGTTAAACGTGGTCGGGTTTAACAAGTAGAGTTCCAAATAAAATATAGAGTTGTAGGTGTTTAAGGTGTTTCGTATATGGTGTGTATAGAAATGGATCATCTCGTATGGATGACAATTAGTGGGTTAAAAGGCTATGGATCGTAATACTTCTACGAATTGTATGTTTATGTATGTTCCATGGAAATTAACTAGATATTTGTATGGACTGCATGTTTGCTCTGTCAATTGTGTAAACGACTTGCTAAAAGGTTCATTTTTAATAACAGATATTGGACGCATCAAGCGCGAATCGTGACAGACATATTTTTTTATTATTTCTGTATCAACGTAATTGAATTAATCGAATTCCAACCGCGCCATCGTTTGGATAATATAAAAAATACTAGTTGACTCGGTGAACTTCGTTTCACCAAAGAAAGATTGGACTTTAGATTTTATAATTAATTAAAAAAAATATTGAGCTTGTTTTTAAAAGCTTTTATTTTACTTACAATGTTTGTGGGTAAGTATGTGTATTTTTACATGATAGACAAATTGACGATGCAACAAAATGGTGGGTTTGACTAATACAAAACTTATTTTTTTTCTTTTCAGTGCACTGAAATAAAAGCTTGTTTTAAAAATATTTTGTAATATTATTTTATTATAATTATATTAGATTAAACTGTCTTTTACGGTACACGTATGACACAATCACTGTCTGAAGATAAAAATGAAAATTTTGACTTAAATGAATTTTGATTTATTGTCTGGGTCTAGGTTTGTCTACATGCACTCACGATACAGAATAGTATGTAGATATTTTTAAAAATTCTGTCATCAAAGATTATAAAATCTTTTGAAATCGAACACAAAATAAGGCACTATTGTTTAGACAGCCCTTAGAGATCCATAATAATATTTATATACAATAGATAATACAGCCAGTTGTCAAAAACCCCCAAGTCACTTTTTGTTCTTGAGACGGCTTTGTGTAAAATGACATAAGTCGTGATTTATTATATTATTTTATATGGGCTATTAATTAGCTTTAAATATGAATGAATGGCTTTGTGACGTTTGCTTGTTGAGTGGTTGAGGTTTATAATCTGTGGGTATAATAGATTGGTTTTTACCCGACTACGTCAAAAGGAAGATAAAGTTTTTCGAACGTATGTATTTATGACATATCAATGGAATCGATTCAGTTGTAAGGGCGTTTTAGGCTATAATTTTTCAATATGGCACTTGCGCATAGAGAACAAGAGAAGAGGGAGGGAGACGTTTTCGTTTGGTAAGTTTTCAAATTAAAATTAAAATAAATTTAATACAATAAAATAAATGTTATACATATCATTTTAATTTCTGTTTATATTTTAACTACCCTTAGCTTTTGATTTAATTGAAACCGAATCTTTATACGACAAAGGTTCAAGCCGAATAATGTTATTTTCTTTCTCTCTCTCGTCAACCCATTATTGTCCCACTGCTGGGCACGGGTCTTGACTCAGAATGAGAGAGTTTAGGCCATAGTCCATCGCGCTGGTCAAGCGCAAATTGGTAGTGTTATTTTAGATTTATGAAAATTTTCACATTCTCTTGAAATTTGGAGATTATTAAACTAATAAAAGTATTTGCGCGAGTCAGCTATATTAATAGACTTACGTACATGTTTATTCGATAAAAATAGGGGGACACGTTACTGGAAAAAATACATTTTACATTAGGTTACAATACATGTAAAATTAAACGAATGTCTGATACAATTCTTCGGCATACTAAGCATCAAAAGAACATGTACCTTCTGCATGGAAAACGCTGAAAATAACGGACACCCCAAGTCTTTACGAATATTTCAGATCTCTAGTCAACGATTCCGGCCGAAGTCTCGTTTTAGGACGAAAAAAATAATTTTTAATTTCGACAATTCTTTTCAGTTTTCTATTTTCGAACGATAATTAATTTCTAATTTCTAATACGCACATAATTTTAGAAAAATCAGTGATGTGTACCTGGGTTTGAACCTCGGACCTCCCGATCGAGAGGACAAGTTTCAACCATTAGGCTATCACTGCTCCCAAGCACTTTTCCTTACCGAAACAGTACTTTAGACATGAAATTACTAAATGTATCAGCAAGTCAGTATTAACAGTAAAACCAGAAGAACAAATATTTTCGTATTTTTTTTTAATGTCACCCGTTAAAATAAACTTAATTTCATGTAAATGTATTCCCAAACACAATGTCGATCTACATTATCGGCAAACTACCAATGTCCTTTACGAAGGCACCATTCACGGCTTCGCGTGTCTCCCGCCTACGCACGATTACTTGCACAGGATTGTCACTTTTATAAGATGATAGATTTTATCTAAGTTAATAAATATTAATGAATAATAATAAACACGCTTTCTACACTCATAGCCCCACAGTAGGATTTTCTCCTGTGTCGTGGGTACCATGAAAACACACAAGACGAATACACAAACATCCAGACCCAGAATATGAATCTAAACTCATCATTCATATACCTGTCAGACCGGGAATCGAACCTGGGACCCATTCCGCGTCAGGCCGGTATGGTAACCACTCCGCCACGGGGGCCCTTATATAATATAAATGATTTCACCTTATTAAAATGATTTATCTAAGTTATAACACTTTACACATGAATCTAAACTCATCATTGAGATACCTGTCTGGCCGGGAATCGAACCTGGGACCCATTCCGCGTCAGACCAGTATGGTAACCGCTCCGCCACGCGGGTGGTCAGGTAATGTAAATGATTGCACCATCGTAATTTTTTTTTTAAGTTATAACACTTTACCGTATCTGGGGTAGCTACCACCAATTTATTTTGTAGGATCGATGTAAGCGAGCATCCATTTTACCTGATGGTGTGTGGTAATAGATGACGAAATAAGGCTCTACTTAAAGCCTATCATAGAAGAGTTGCTACTTTTATTTACTAAATTTGAAAAAAAAAAGCGCTTTCTACACTCATAGCCCCATAGTAGGATTTTCTTCTGTGTCGTTGGTACCATGGACACACACAAAGACGAATACACAAACACCCAGACCCAGAACAAGAATCTAAAGTCATCATTCAGATACCCTTCTGGCCGGGAATCGAACCCGGGACCCATTCTGCGTCAGATCAGTATGGTAACCCCTCCGCCACGCGGGTCGTCAGATAATATTAATGATTTCACCATAGTCATTTTTTTTAAGTTATAACACTACCGTATCTGGGGTAGCTACCACAACCTCTAAATTCATTTTTTTTGTAGGAACGATGTAAGCGAGCATCCATTTTAACTGATGGTGTGTGGTGATGACTAAACAGGGCTCTATTTCCTAAATTTTAAGAAAGTAGCAACAAAACATATTTCCTTCCTAGTATCAATTGCATTCTAATATTATCATTTCACAATTTTAACTAACGAAGTGTTTGCTCCATCAACTATTTTATGGCATACATAGGAGTGTTGATGACATAGCATTCACATCACGAGCACTGCCTTTATTTGGTATGTATGTCTTATTTGCACTTATATAATAACAGGTTCGTGGGGGATGCTTCAGTGTCACTCCAGTGTATTCTTAGGAGCCATCCATAAATTAAGTATGTATTGTCCCACGTAAGTTTGGCACTACTGCTTTTAATTAAAAATATATATGTGTAGGATAAAAGGTATATATAAAAGGTGGTGTGATGATCTGGTCAAACACTCAAAAGACTGGCAGGCCCTGGCGAAAGATAGAGAGCAGTGGAAACATATGGGGGAGACCTTTGCCCAGCAGTGGGACAATATAGGTTAAAAAAAAAAAAAAAAAAAAAAAAATGTGTAAGATAGTAAAATATCTCACATCACACTAACGAGGGGTCTCACGCGTGTCAGACCGCTATGGTAACCGAACCGCCACGCGGGTCATCAAAATCTATACATAAGTCGTAGACGTGAACCTTCCTCCTTTCTTACATCAAAACTAAAAGTGGGGGGTTAGAAAGCGGACAACCGTGTCCAGCAGTGGGCATAAAAAACAGCAATTAACTGCACTTATACAAAAATCGCTATCACGAGAAAATTTCTTTATTTTGAAAATTTTCCAAAAACCTCCACTTCACAACCCTGGACCTCAGGATATACATCATCTATGTAGCGGGAGATATTTTTAACTCATACGCTTTGATTCAGTACGCCATTGTGGCCCCAACAATGCCAACTAATGTATGCGTTGCATTAATACGGACGGGATGATTTTTATATTACTATCTAATTTCACAGGATCAAGCGGAATTGGATTTGGTTCTTGATATGATTTTGTATTTATGAATTTTTATAGATTTAATAGCTACATGCTCATTGTAGTTTACCTGATGGTAAGTCACTTTGTCCCATATACATGTGTAAATTTTGAACAGAGTCTACCTGAAGTCAATCACACTTGCATTGCTACTACCATTTTTTTTTGTTTTCGAGGGGGAAACCTTCAAAAGGTACCCGACGCCGTGGGAGCGACGCAGGGTTAAGTGGGATTTTTACCGCACTAAAACCCCCCCGGTGGCCGTCCTCGACGCTGAAAAGGAGGATTCCGGGATCTCGAAACGACTTCAACCGGAATCCTCCGAGCGCGCTGCCTCATCGGACTCCTCACAGATGGGCGGCTGGGCCCACCGCATTGCTACTACCAAGGACTAAGATTAGTTTTGTTTAAATCGTTGACCAAAACCCTTCTTATTTTGGTCGCCTCATGTGAAAGTGAGTCGGGAATACTCTAACGGAACTCAAAAACCGCTTCACGCTGGAAATAGGTGTGAATTATTAATGTCTTTCTTTCCTGTGTCTTTCTGTTTCTGTAACTTTATACATTGAGTTCCTTAGTCATAGTAATGTAACTTATAATAGTATGCTAGATTCACACCGGGAGAGTTCAGTTGCCATCAAGAAATGGACTTCATTATATGCTTTCAATTCTCTCATCAACCCATTATTGGCCCACTGCTAGGCACGGGTCTTCTCTCAGAATGTGAGAGTTTAGGCCACAGTCCACCGCGCTGGGCAAGTACAAATGCTTTCAATTATTTATATTCAATTCAACAATTTTGGTTTCACGCTAATGTAGACATACAAACTTTTAAAAATTATGTATAAAAATGTATTATTATTTATTTTCAGAAGTATAGAAGAAGCGCAGAAATTTCATATTTATTATATGGATCTAAAGAAGCCATTACTCAAAATATTCTCAAATCATGTTAAAAGTTGCTTGAAGCTTTTGCCAGACTTAATAAGCCTTTTCAAGGCCATATGTGACTTACTCAACGAGTTTGATGACTAAGCAGACTCATTCATGCTGCAGTAAAATAGGCTTTAAACCAATAGAGAGTGGAGCAATTCAGGCTTTATTCGCGTGGAAATCATAAATCAATGGTAGGCTGGCCCATTGTGGCGGAAACTGATTCTGTCACCGCGTCTAATCCTTTAAGAGTTTTCTTATAGCTCTCTTTTGGTAGTAAATGTTAAAGGAACAGATAAAACATAAACTAATGTTATTTTTTAATATTATTAGTGTTTAGCACTAACAAGTTTTGTAGGTGATATAACCAGTGTAGTTCACGCGAGGAAGTACCACCGCCACACCTATTTTTAGCGTGAAGCAGTTCTTGCGTTTCGATGGAAGGGGTTGCCTACACTTTTATATGAGGCGACCATCTTAGTCCTCAGGAGTAGCTAAGCATGTTTGTTTGGCTTCTGATAGAAACAATGTTCTATTTAAATTTGCCATGGGTTATCCATGGACAGCAGAAACCACTTACCTTGCTTACAGGAGTCCATAGGTGGCAGTGACTACTTACCATCAGTTTGCTACTTCAATCTTAGAAAAAAAGTCAGGTATTTTTTTACTGGATTGAAATAACAAACGACCATGCAGTTCACGTGATGGTAAGAGGACACTGCCGCCCATGGGCTTTTTTGTAAGCCAACTTCATACAGAAGAGGGGTTATGTTTGAAGTCAATAACATATACTTTGCTACTCCCGAGGACTAAGACGCTGGTCCCATATAAAAGTGAGCTGGTAACCACATTATTTTATTGAAACGCAAACGCAACTGCTTTACGCTAGTCTTTTATATACAACTAGTTGACCCGGTGACCTTTGTTCTGCCTAAAAGTAAAAAATCTAAAATTATGACGACCCGCGTGACGCAGCGGTTATCACACTGGTCTGACACGCAGTGGGTCCCGGGTTCGATTCCCGGCCAGACAGGTATCTGAATGATGAGTTTAGATTCTTGTTCTGGGTCTGGGTGTTTATGTATTCGTCTTTGTGTATTTCCATGGCACCCACGACAAAGGAGAAAATCCTACTGTGGGACTATGAGTGTAGAAAGTGTTTTAGAAAGTGCTCTTATCAGTGTTCCTCCACCTTCCTTAACCTTTCTCTTGAATCACGCTATCTGTTAAAAAAAGTGCACTAAAATCCGTAGCATAGTTTTAAAGATCTAAGCATACATAAGAACAGACAGCGGGAAGCGACTGTTATATAACATGTAGTAATAAGTTGCATCTTTTATTTTTCAATATACACGCATGTCTTACCATCCCATACAAACCATAAGTGTTAATATTTGAATTGAAAGTCACAATATCCACACCATCTCAATACCGCGATATAATGGGGCTTTTTGTCATTTTATTAATTCAATTCGTCATCATTAGTGACGTGTCGGATTTACAACGAGAAGATAACCGAAGACATTTTATCGAAGATATTTTTAAAATATTGACTGGTATTTGTTGGTAGCAAATAAGCATGTTCACCTGATAAGTGGTCACTGCTGCTCATTGAAATCTGTAAACAACTTCATATAGAAAGTTTCTATCTGAAGTCAATCACAGATGCATTACTTCTATTGACCCGTCGCAACGGTCGAAAGTCGACCGTAATTTAAATTAAAAAACTAAATTTCATATTGTTGAAAGTAGCACCAATAAATTGCAATAATTTTTAAATTATTTTGAACGCACCCGTAACAGGTGAAAAGAGGTTTATTAACTAAGCTGCATTTAAAAGCAATAGCGAGTATTTTGACAAAAACATCCGACATTTTTGACATTATGTGTTTTCATAGTAAGGCTATGAATGTTCTATTTCGTTTATTTTTTATATGTTTGTCTCTAATGCAAGTAGTGAGTGTTATGTATTTTGAGTCGATTTTATGTATGTTTTATGCATTATTTGAAAAAACTATTAGCATTGCGCAATCCTGATGCTGATGTAAGACATCAACTATAACCGTGCGTGATTTCATATTCCTCCGCATGCGGCAAGTATCTTAAAAACGAATCACAATTTTCGCTTCACGTATTAATATATAAATATAGATTATTCCCAAAGGCAAAGATGATCGGCTCATACAAAAGTTTTAAGAGTTGTGTTTATTTGATTTTATCATAGTTGATTACAGATGTTTATGTTCCACACAGCAGATACGTTATATTTTGTAAACATAGTTACATTAGAAGATCTTGGCAGAATTTTGCCATCTTAAAAGCAGTCTCCTCAGCAGTACCACATGTATTCCGTTCCTTTAGCCTCGGGGTCAGAATAGGGCTACGGTATCCCCTGCCTGTCGTAAGAGGCGACTAAAAGGGGCTTCCGGGGTTGCAGACGGCTAGAGTGGGAGCTCGAACCGTTCGGTCAGACAATCCCGGGAAGGACGGCGGTATGTGTGGTCGCATACCGTCGTAAAGACTAGACGGAGCGGTGGGCCCAGCCGCCCATCTGGGAGGAGCCCGATGGGGCAGCGCGCTCGGAGGATTCCGGTTGAAGTTGTTTCGAGATCCCGGAGTCCTCCTTTTCAGATCCGAGGACGGCCACCGGAGGGGTTTTAGTGCGGTAAAAATCCCACATAACCCTGCGTCGCTCCCACGGAGTCGGGTACCTTTGGAAGATTTCCCCCTCGAAAACAAAAACAAAACAAAAGTACTACATGTATTCAAAGAGGACTATAACATTTGTTCATCGCTTACGATGAGACAACCTGCGATTTGAATGGTGCGAGATGACAGATCTTGTTCTGTTGTAATTTCGTGATTTATATGCTAATAGTTTAGTCGATTTTAATTATAATTAATATCTTGTGTATGAGTGGGTGTGCCGATTGCTTTGTTTGTTGATTAATTGTGATACCCAATTTGTATTGCCGATGATTGATGTGATATTCCAACTCAGATATGCTAATAGTAATGCTTTATGATTTTTAATATAATATTTTTTATAAATGCAGTTTTTTTATTCAAGTTACAGTAGCAAATGAGTATGCACTCCAACTGATGGTAAATGGACACTGCTCCCATGGACATCTGTAAGCTATAGAACATGGGTTCTATCAGAAACATCACATACACGTTGTTACTCCTGAGGACTATTCGCCTCATGTGGTGGAAGAACCAGTGTAGTGAAGCAGTTCTTGCGTTTCGATGGAAGGGTGTGGTTGCCGGCACACTTTTATATGAGGCGACCATCAAAGTCCTCGGGAGTAGCAACGCATCTGTAATTGACTTCAAATAGAACCCATGTTCTGTATGAAGTTGATTGCTAATGTCCATGTGCGGCAGTGACCACTTACCATCAGGTGGACTGCATGCTCGTTTGCTACTTCAGTCAGATAAAAAAAAATATAAAACTGAGCCGAAAACAACACCTTTTCACCGAAACGTAAGTACTGCTTTATGCTGCTTTATGCTTTGCCCGAAGCATACACGTTCTGCCATGTTATAATTTACATGCCACCAGCATTTAAAAGCTGAGGACTAGAAGCACTTTTTAAAGGTTCCATCATTTAAACATATTATTTTTTATAACGCAAGTGCCGTGGTTTCACGTGTCTCCATGGCAATAGCTGAGTCTCGTCCATTTAACACACTTTCTACACTCATAGCCCCACAGTAGGATTTTCTCATGTGTCGTGGGTACCATGGACACACACAAGACGAATACACAAACATCCAAACCCTGACAGGAACCGAAACTCATCATTCAGATACCTTTTTGGCCGTGAATCGAACCCGGGACCCATTGCGCGTCAGACCGGTATGGTAACCGTTGCGCCACGCGGGTATCAAATAAATAAAGGAACAGTAATTAAATTACGAAGAGTTCTACCTTCATAAATAGGTTTCCAAACCTTGTTTCTCAATATTCAGTAAAACTGGTCGTACGAAATGCATTAATAGGTTTCCAAACCATGTTTCTCAAAGTGTACAGTAATATTCAATAAAAACTGGTCGTACGAAACAATGTCGCTCCAGCCCCATGAATTTACGGACGTCCACATACTCGTGTTATGCAGATTAGGGCTATGGTGTGCTCACATTACAACCAAACACGCTTTAATGGAAGTTGAATGGATCCTATGATATATTCATACTAATATTATAAAGGCGAAAGTTTGTGAGTGTGTATGTTTGCTACTTCTTCACGTCTAAACGACTGAAGCGATTTTCATTAAATTAGGTAGGGAGTGAGCTGATACTCTGGATTAACATATAGGCTACTTTTTATGTTGGAAAAATATCTATACCCACGGAATAATCGATACATCGTCTTTTTTAACGCGGGCGAAGTAGCGGGGTTCAGCTAGTGATATCATATTTCTAATATCTATATTCTGTGTCCTCCTCCTTGCGTCGATTTCCTCAATGCTGAGGGTCGTGACCCCCTCTACAGATCACCTTGTTCCGGACTAGGTATATTACGCCAACGGTGCCGGTTCTCCGCAACGTGAATGGCATCCTGCATCTTACTGTCGAGGGTGGTGCGGATTTGGTCCGACCAGCGCATCGGACTTCGTCCTCTTGGTCTCTTCCCCTGGACTTTGCCGGTGATTACTATCTTTTCGAGATTGTCACTGCTCCTCCGTATTCTGCTCCATATTCTGTGTATTTTCATTTAACTTTGTTATGTTTTTGACGAATTTATTTTGCTCAATTTTAGCCAGCCATTATATATGAACCTTTTTTTATTACAAATTATTAAGTAGGTTGTACTCAATTTTTAAAGTTAAAATGTTGAAAATAACATTATTATTACAGGGACAGAAGCCGGACTATATTTCTTACTTATTTCGAGATTTAAGTATTTAATTTTTTTTTCACAATAGTCTGTGACTTAAACTGTTATAAATGGTCAGCGCCCTCCTAAGTGATATAACCACATAAATAGAAAAAAGAAGAAAAACACACTATTATATTTGCTTTGTTACGCAAATAATACGAAAAATAAAATTTTGTACTAACACACTGGGTACGAATGCACTATATCTACGCTAAGTTCGTTTGCTACTTTAAGCGAATAAACAGCATGCAGTGCACTTGATGGTAAGGCCACTGTCATCCAAGAACATTATAAGGAACCCCATAGAACACTATACTATACGATTATAGTGTACTATGGGTTTCTGTCGCAAGTCCTTTTAGCATGTAGTAGAACCGGGAAAACACCACCGCCACAACTATTTCTAGTGTGAAACATTTTTTGCGTATCGATAAAAAGGTGTGGTTGCCGGCACACTTTTATATGAAGCGACCGCCACAGTCCTCGGGAGTGGCAATGCATTTGTGATTGACTTCAAATAGAACCCATGTTTTATTTGAAGTTGCTTACAGATGTCCATGGGCGGCAGTGACCACTTACCATCAGGAGAATTGCACGCTCGTTTGCCACTTCAATCAGATAAAAAGTCAATCATATGCAATGCCAATTCTAAGGACTAAGATGGCCTCATGTGAAAGTAAGCCGGTAAATTTTTAAGAAACATGAAAAGTTACAATCAAACACAATAAAGTGTGGAAGTGCCCTAACAGGCGCTGATCAGATCAATTTGGTGGCTTATTGTAGCGCATTGTATGTAAACACGGACCACTTAGACACAAAGGGTGACGGAAGTTGGGATCAGCCTGTATTAGATTTAATTGTCCACTCGGCCCACCCTGTGAGGAAGTAAAGATTACATTGTTGAGATGATTATCGGGAATTTTAATTATTGCCGTGACTTCGTTTTGGTGTCCGACTACAGGGTACTTTCCTCTCACAATAAAAATAAGGGTTTTGGTCAAAGATTTAAACAACACTGGTCTTTGTCCTCGGGGGTAGCAATCTGTAGTTGACTTCAGATAAAAGTCCATTTATGTTATGTGTAAAGTTGCTTACCGATTGGTATCCGTCTATTACCTTTTTTATATTACTTTTATCTAAATTTTTATATTACTTTTTATTTTATTAGTTTTGTTATTTTATTAGTTGTAGCAGAGTATATGCTACAGCCTTTAAAAACTTTTGGAAATAGATTAGTAAGGTGGTGAATAACACCAACTCTCGCCCTTCCTCAATCGCACCACTCGCCTAAGGATGAAGTTCCATCCGCACGAACTAGACCCGTGGCGGTCCTCGACGGTTCTGTTAGCACGGTCTTTCCTGACGTGCAAGATGTGGTATGAGCTTCCTCCTGAGGTAATCCGAGCGCTATGACATGGGGCATTTCAAGAAAGGTGCTAAAAGAACTCTTCTTCATAGCCGGCGCTGCATTGGCGACTCCTCTGGTATTGCAATGTCCGTAGGCGACGATAACTACTTGCCATCATGTGGCCCATCTGCCTTATAGGTACATATATAAAAAAAAGAATATACATGTTTCGACCGGGGAGGTCCACCGAAACACCTATTTCTAACGTGAATTGGATCTTACGTTAGGGTGAAACAAGGTGGTTGCCACCTCATTTTCAAATGAAGCGTCCATCTTAGTCCTTAGGAGTGGATATGGCATCTATGAATTGATAGAATCCTTGTTTTGTATAAAGAAGCTTACATATATAAATGACAGGTTGACTTACCTTTAGGTGAACTGCATGCTTGTTTGCTACTTATATATTGGTAAAATCACAAAGCGAATAGTTCAAAAGTTTCGGAAACGGAGTAGTTCAAACTGCCTAACTACATTTTTGATTACCGTTCCCAACGCTACCAAGCGAACTAATTAATAATCTAGCTAACACGGAAGTGAATTGAATTCAAAAACTGAACCCAATGACTCACTAATTAGAATCGACGCCTCGCCCGTCTCACAGCCATTAAGACCAATCTAATCTTGTTAATTTAATCCGAAGTCGCCCACGCAAGGGAAGTCAATCGTGAGCATTTTTAAGCGCAGTATCGGTTGACTCGTGTCATCACTTGGAGATGATCCGCATGACCTAGGTATGTGAATTGGCTATATAACGCTGACCATAGGTATAAAAATTTCACGCGTCCTCAAACTATAATCGTTTACGTTTTCAGAAACGGTAATAACTCGTACTGTTTTCTGAAGCTCAACTATTTAATGTTGTGCCAATAAACGTTTTTTTACCCGACTCAAACAAACGAGCGTTGCTACTCTAGAGGACTAAGATGGTGATCTTATATAAAAGTGAGCCGGCAATCACAGACTGATAAACAATTGCACTATAATTCTATTTCAATAGCTTTATAGTGATATAAACCTTTGTATTTCGACTCTGAAGGCACCCCTTAGTTTTTTTTTCTCTCGAGTGCAATACCTTCAAAAGGTACCCGACTACATGGGAGCGACGCAGGGTTATGTGGGATTTTTACACCGGACTAAAAACCCCCGGTGGCCGTCCTCGGCGGTACAAAGAGGACTCTCTTCAAAGGAACGCAACCTTAGTCCTCTGAGCGCGTTGCCCTTTCGAGCTCCTCACAGATGGATGGCTGGACCTATGATGACCCGACCACACATACCGTCGTCCTTCCAGGAGTCGCCTGAGCGAACGGTTCGAGCTCCCACTCCAGCCGCTCGCAATCCCGGAAGCCCTTTTAGTCTTACGACAGGCAGGAGGTACCATAGCCCTATTTTAATCCCGGAACTACAGGGACGCCGTGTCATTGCCGGCTGCGGTTCTTGCTCCGAGGTTCCCCTAGCACCTAAACAGTGACTAATCACTCCAATATTAAACAATGCTAGTATATTCAAGTTTAAAGATGTTCTTGTCAGAGATGTAGAGGGCGACATACTTATCAGAGATTTCTTACTTAGTTCTCAGGTTAAGCAACGAGTCTGTGGCCAAGAACAGAGAAATCTTTGAGTTTGAACTAATTTTTTTGCAGAATTGACACATTGGAGCGCTATGACATGGGGTTCTTCAAGAAAGGTGCGAAAAGAGCTCTCCTTCACAGCCGGCGATGCATTGGCAACTCCTCTGGTGTTGCGAATGTCCATAGGCGACGGTGACTACTTTCCATCAGGTAGCCCGTCTGCCTTATCGTTAGGTTAAATTATAAAAAAAAAAAAAATTCGATGTTCCTTACCCAAAGAGTAAAAACGGAACCCTATTGACATTTGAAATTTTCACGGATAAATAATTTATCTCTGTTGCCAAATACCAAAAAAGAAAATAAAAATAATATTTAGGGAGGCTCTACAACAAACAACGAAAAACAAAAACGTTTTTCGTTTTATGGATAATGGTACCTATATCTGACAACCCGCGTGGTGCAGCGGTTACCATACCGGTCTGACACGCAGTGGGTCCCGGGTTCGATTCCCGGCCAGGCAGGTATCTGAATGATGAGTTTAGATTCTGTCCTGTTCTGGGTCTGGGTGTTTGTGTATTCGTCTTTGTGTGCGTCCATGGCACCCACAACACAGGAGAAAATCCTACTGTGGGGCTATGAGTGTAGAAAGCGTTTTATATGGTACCCTTTGTACGCGATTCCGACCTGCACTTAACTGAGACTTTTATACGTAACCGGAATTAGGTGGAAGTTTTTTTTAAATCACCTGCATCTTGAAAATAAGTAATATTCATTGTGTACCCAAAAGTCAATTATGAAAAAAAATATAACTTCAAAAACTCGACTCGAACTCACTGATTCGATTTTAATAGTTACGATTTAATATCGATTCGTGACTGCATCGTAACGCTAATATGGCGATCACGCCGATAAACGCTATTATAAATCAGAGACGATAATGACATTTAGATGGTTTCGAGGCTAGGAGACGGCGGTGGAAATGCTTGGAACAACTGGTAATCTATTTTACAAAAACAATATAAAAAGATATGCAAAGAAAAAAAGAGAAACCCGCTGAGTTTCTTGCCGGATCTTCTCAGTTGAGGTCGTGTTCTGATCCGGTGGTAGTGTGAAAAACGTTATATGTAACTGACAATTCGTAAGGCCTAGTAAAATAAAGACATTTCATTTGACTTGATTTTCATGTTAGGTACTGGTACTAAATGGGGTTTATGTTTAGTGGCTGAAAGCCTATGTCTAGTTTATTTTGTGATTGTAAACTGTAGTCATATATTTAAGGATTTTCTACACTTACATATTTTTTCGGTATTATGCTTGTTCTTAGCTCGTACGTTATGTTGCAAAATTTATATCAGATAACTCCATACGATGGACTTAAAATTTTGCATACATATTTGATGAATTACAATGCATACTCGTAATTGGCTGATAATGTCGTTTTAAACTCAATGTTATCCAATTATTTAATTGGGGTTTATGAGAAAAATGAAACATAAATATTTCGGTATATTTTGATACAAAAATCTTTACAAAATCGCCAATGTTATATTATTAATAACATAAGCAGACATAATTATACTTAACACGTAGCCAGCTCTCAGTCTACAGTAAATTATTTACATACACTGTCAATTACATGGACGATTCTGTTAATTTGTGGATAAAAACTTTAATGATGCTCTTTAGAGTACCTACCTGGAAGGGTGAGATCTTAGTAACCTTATTAAAGGTTATTGTTTAGTCTCGACTTACAAACAACATTAGTCAAAGCCTGAGTTCCATATTATTCTCTTATACTCAAGCATATAACTTATAAGGTATTAAACGGTATTGTAAGTAGTTATTATAGCTTAAATAATATATTTTGTGGTGACAATTCTGCCGTGACAATTCTAGCGTGAAGCAGTACTTGCGTTTCGGTTAAAGGGTTTGTTTATCTTTTTTTATCTGACTGAAGTAGCAAACGAGCATGCAGTCCACCTGATGGGCACTGCCGCCAATGGACATCTGTAATCAACTTCACACAGACCGTGTGGTCTATCTGAAATCAATCACAGATGCGTTACTACTCCCGAGGACTATGATAGTCGCCTCATGTGAAAGTGTGCCGGCAACCACACCCTTCCATCGAAAAGCAAGAAATGCTTCACGCTAGAAATAGGTATACTTATAAAAAATACATGTAATGAGGAGCGCATTTACAACCGACTTATATACATCTTTATTCGTGATCTACATAGGTAAGAAACGTCATTACTTGGATGGGGAATTGTAGTTTGTTAGAAAGGACTCCATCACATTCAGAATTCTCCTAGCAAATATGAGAACTAACTAGATACTCTATCAATAAATTTGAATGCTCATTTAATAATAACAATTAATTGCAATTATCCTTTTATCTGGATTAAACTTAGTCAGTACCTTCTTCGAGCACACTTCAAAAAAGCAAAAAATATGCCTGTATGTATCAAGCCTCATACGAACATTGTACAGAGGTAAAATATCACAACGAAAGCAACGAGAAACAAAAACTGATCCCACACGAGATAAATTCCGAAGGGTCGTCAACTCGTCATAATCAAACTCACTCACACATCGAGGTACCAAATTATCGAACATCAATTCACTCACGCAATCATTCGTTATAAAAATAATTGTAGACTCATATTCTGCCGATCTCGATATCTCAAGCCTACCTACTATTAAAATCGAATTATTGCCAACCAAACAATTAGACCTACCTTCCCTCCCCTCATATAAGCTAATTCGTTCGTTTAAGACGCACGTTCAAGCATCTTCGAAGGTCTAGTAATACTGGAAGTTATTTAGTTCGAAATTTCACCAACAGATGGCATTAGTAGTTGGTGCGCGGGAGTTGTTTTTTCATTTTGCGACTTGTAGCGACATCTATCGAGGAGTAGACGCCAAGTAATTATTGATGGTCAAGTTTTATCTTTAAATGTTCTTAATGCTTAAACTTGTTTACGTTTTCGTAATGGTTATGAAATATTACAATTGATGTAAAGATGCACTGAAGATAAACGGATAATATGGAAGAATATGACTGTTTTAAATGAGGTACGAAGCACCTATGCAAATGTCATGTTAATGTTAATCTATATTTAGAAAGTGAGGAATATTAACATGGATTATGAATATGAATTGCAGTTCAAAAGTGTTAAGTTTTTCTCAAACTAATTGCAAAGGAGCATGTAATCCAAATAATAATGTGTAATGGTCATTGTAGTATCGATATCACTACATAGTTTAAAACAAAGTCGCTTCCCGCTGTCCGTCCCTACGTATACTTAAATCTTTAAAGCTACGCTACGGATTTAAATGCAGTTTTTTTATTAGATAGAGTGATTCGAAATGAAGGTATTTATAAGTACATGCGAAATATAGTCGAGGAACACTGATAATTTTAGATTTTTAGGCGGAACAAAGTTTGCCGGGTCAACTGGTCAAATGTAAACGAGATCCGATTTGTGTTCTATGACAGATTTCTCGTTACCCTTAAGTATATGTTATATTTACGCCCCTAGTGAAATCTGGTATTAATCTGACTTTTTCCGTAATTGACTTATTTAACAATTTTGTTAGAAAACGGTGGTCATTGAATAAATCTCCGTTTTTCTAATAACTCTGGCATAAAAAGTCAATTTGACTTGATAATTAGATTCATTCGCAAAATGTGGAATGAGCTTCTTCCTGAAGTATTCCTGGGGCGCTACGACATGGGGTTCTTCAAGAAAGGTGTAAAAAGAGCTCTCCTCCAAAACCGGCGATGCATTCGCGACTCCTCTGGTGTTGCAAATGTCTAGGCGACGGTGACTGCTTTCCATCAGGTGGCCCGTCAGCCTTATCGTTTGGTCTTACTATAAAAAAAAATTAGAAGCACGGATATATATATATGTCTACCTGACTATGCTGTTGCGAAACAGTTTACACCATGCCTGTAGTCGGTCTATGAAATTAAGTACTTGAAACAAATCAGCAGACATACCTGCTGTTCTTGTAAGTATGATAAATAGAACTTTTATCTATCTATCTGTTCATAAGCTACACAACGAATATTTTGATAAATTATGTAGTTTTGCTGGTACTGTGAAGTTGGCAGAACCAGTGTAATTCGACCGGGAAAGTACCACCGCCACATCAATTTTTAGCGTGAAGCATTTCTTGCGTTTCGATGGAAGGGTGTGGTTGCCGGCACTTTTATATGAGGCGACCATCATAGTTCTCGGGAGTAGCTACGCATATTTGTGATTGACTTCAGATAGAACCCAAGTTCTACATAAAGTTGAGTACAGATATCCATGAGCGGCAGTGACCACTTATCATCAGATGGACTGCACGCTCGTTTGCTACTTCGGTCGGATAAAAAAAATCAAGTGATATCGAATCTCTTCCCCTGGTTTCTATCCTAAAACGAAAAATACCTCTGAGCTTGAGTAACTTAGAATTTAGTGCATTTGAAATGTAGCCTTTCTTTTATATGTTAAAAGTAATGAATAACTTCATGATATTTGCTGAAACTAATTTGCTGCGTCTTTTAGTAATTTTTAATCTATCCTTAAAATAAATTACATTTGGTTTAATAATTTTGCCGAGAAATAAAATAGATATTCCTCAACTATACTTTAAATAAATAATGTCTTGTTTACATCAAAACAAGGTCACAGTATTGTTCTTATGTCTATCAGTATAATTATCAAAATAATTATTTTTTCTACTGTGTTACTGTTTTTTCACAGAATACAAAGTTATTGTATTTCAGTAAAAGTTAGTGATGAGAGAGATTTAGTCATTTAATTACAATTGCAAAGTTTTAACTTAGACTTACATGTAAAGTTATAATATTAAAGACTGTTTCTTATACAAAATTGAAGTAGCAAACGAGTCCATAGTCCATCTGATAGAAGTGTTCACTTTTGCCGACGTCATACAGAACAATGGTCCTATCTGAAGTCAGTTACAGGCGCGTTGCTATTCCCGAAAAAATAAGATGATCGCCCCATATGAAAGTATGAAAGTCAGTTTCAGGCTTCACATAAGAACACCAAACGCAAGAACTGCATCACGTTAAAAATAAATGTGGCGATGGTACCTCCCCGGATGAACTAAGATTCTACATTATTTACATGACTCATGTGAGCTTTATCAACTATGTCAGTAGTTCTAAAATTAAAAGAATTCGACAACTCAGTCTTATAAATTTGATGATAGGGAAACAAAAATGGATATGAGAAAGACTTAATTTGAAATAAAATATTAACAATATAGGCCTTTAAAGTCTTCTTGCCTAAAATCTATCAACCCTCGTTGGCAAACATGTTGGAAGCACTGCAGAAGCGGGGCATCCCCATGAACATCCTAAAGCAATTGTTATACTGGACGCGTAGAGCATTAAGCGACTTCTGCGTATATCTGGCCCACAGGGCGCTCGTGTCTAAGGTCTGGCAGTAGGCTTTGAATAGCGTTATTTTAACTTGCTTACTACATCGAACAAACCTGCGTACCGGCATATTACTTGAACGCTAATGCCCTACGCTTCCTTTCTATATCCATCCAGCCTATGGTGTGCCAGTAAAGCCTAGCGTACCTATACAACTTTTTGTTGAACAACTGTTTCGATGTGTTTTAATGAATATGGAAATGTATACAAATGAACACAGAAAATGTTTCTGTAAATGTTTCTTATTTTGGGATGACCCCATTAGGAAACACTCCCAACTTGAGGCCAGCCCGAGGACTATGTTGAATAGGTAGAAATTTGTGAGGTGTTGGTGCTTCCCCAGTCAAACTACAACCGGTTCTACCTTCAAAAACAGATTATTGAACTTACTAACCTTATTTAAAAGTTTACGTTATCCTAAGCTTTTAAGGTTATAATTTCAGCAAAAACTAATTTCTCAATGTATATTACACACTATCCATGATATCATATTTATGTTAGTCCCAATAAATAGATGAAATTGTGGATTTTTGCCATGTATTTATTTATTTGTTTATTTATCATCACAACATAGTATAAAATAAAGTCACTTCGCGCTGTCTGTCCCTATCTATGCTTAGATCTTTAAAACGCTACGGATTGTAAAGAGGAAGTTTTTAAGTATAATACTTGTACATGCATAATATAATGGAGGAACACTGATATTTTAGATTTTTGGCTTTTAAGCGGAATGAAATTTGCCGGGTCAGCTAGTACAGAATAAATAAATAGAGCGTGTGATTAATAGTCAGTGAATGGGTACTGCTTATTTCTTATTAAATTTCTTCCAGCAGGTTGGAGATTGGTCAATACTAAATTGACTAATCTGCAATTTGCTGGATAAAATTTTAGTTAGAATTATAAACATTGTTTGAATGATATATGTGTATTTGTTACTCTTTCACACAATTTGTTACTCTTTTACACAATTTGTTACTCTTTCACGCAATTTGTTACTCTTTCACACAATTTGTTACTCTTTTACACAATTTGTTATTCTTTCACGCAATTTGTTACTCTTTCACGCAATTTGTTATTCTTTCACGCAATTTGTTACTCTTTCACGCAATTTGTTACTCTTTCACGCAATTTGTTACTCTTTTACGCAATTTGTTACTCTTTCACGCAATTTGTTACTCTTTCACGCAATTTGTTACTCTTTCACGCAATTTGTTACTCTTTCACGCAATTTGTTACTCTTTCACGCAATTTGTTACTCTTTCACGCAATTTGTTACTCTTTCACGCAATTTGTTACTTTTTCAAAACTACTGTTCAAATTTCGCTGAAATTTGACGCAATCTTAGTTTATGAACTAATTTATTAGGATAATATACCTACCTACTGTGGTAGACGTGCTTGAAGACGGAAATACATAATAATGTGTAAATATGAAAAGATTGTAGTTTACATATAATATGTATAATACTTAGATCAATATTTTTTTAATTAATACTCAGTTGTTAAGGACAAGTGACTTAACTCTTGCAATATTTTCTTAATACCATTGATGTACCAATCTCCCATACGCTGAGTGCCAACACGTTACATCGTGCATGAGTCATGTAATTTGAGAATTTAAAACGAATATCACCAGCTCCCACGTTTGGGGCAATAAAGATAATTTTAATACAAAGCGAGAGCACGCGCGACTCGCGAACTGGAGTCATGACGAGATAAAAATCGTATGCGCCCGCGCAGAACGAGTTCCTACCCATTATCAGTTCGATCGAGGGGGCGTGGTTTCTGCCCTTCTCTCGGCTACACCTGTCTCGCTCTTCTTCACTCGATCTCCTGGTATAGACAGAGATAGAACGTGTTCACGCTTGATCGATTCGATAGACGGTCGTATGTATTGTATGTCGGTATATAATTTTCTCGGAAGTTTCAACTGGATGCCTAGATGGAATGCTGGGCAGTTTAAACGTGTTTACATGAATTATGTCTGTTTGATAATGCTGCTGTACTTTGAAAGGGTATGGTTTTCCAGTTTTTTCAAGTAATTTCGGATTTTTTTGCTTGACAACAAGCTTTTTTTAAAGACATCAGTAGCAGATATGCATTTAGTTATCTAAGATGAAAGTAGCCAACGAGCCTGCAGTGCGCCTAAAGGTAAATGGTCTCTGCCGCCTCTGTACTTGCAAACAACTTCGTAAAGAATAGAGGTTCTATCAAAAGGCAATTACGTTTGCTTTGTTTCTCCCGAGGACTATGATGGTGGCTTCAAATTAAAGAGAACGTGAGATGTGCTTAACGCTATATTTGTAGTGGTGGTAAACTCTCATACCATATTCGTTCAATCATACGTCACTACATGGACCATGGTCACGGTGAAAATGTGGTAGCAGGAAGAAACCTTCGACAAGTTCTAGAGTAGATTACCCTTTCTGCACTACGTCTAGTTCGTTTTAATTTTGTAAGTTCCAATTCACGACAATCACTACAAAGCTATTGCATAGCTGATATTCTGAAGGTAGTAGAACCAGTGTAGTTCGACCGGGGAAGTACCACCGCCACACCTATTTCTAGCGTGAAGCATTTCTTGCGTTTTGATAGAAGGGTGTGGTTGCCGGCACACTTTTACATGAGGCGACCATCATAGTCCTCGGGAGTAGCAATGCATCTGTGTTTGACTTCAGATAGAACCCATGTTCTGTATGAAGTTGATTACAGATGTCTATGAGCGGCAGTGACCACTTACCATCTGGTGGGTTGCATGCTCGTTTGCTACTTCAGTCAAATTAAAAAAAAAAAAAGCTTTTATCGCGAGCTTTGAGCGCGGCGACCGAATCCAGAAATTCCGTAACGAAAAAGCCTAACACCCCCCACTTCGTCTACCATGTAGCGCAGCCGAGCGTTCGCTTAACGTGTATGTACCTATATGATATTTGGATTTGAATGATTAATTTAGATTTGTGTTCTGGGTCTGGGTATTTTTTGTATTCATCTTTTTATGTTCATGGCACCCACGTCACATGAAAAATCCTGCTGTAACGCATTGACTGTAGGAAGTGTTCGTATTAAACATCTTTCAAACGGATAAATTATAATTTAGCAAGGAACGTCAAACAAAAACCACTATTGATAGAAAAAAATGCTGATAAATAAGTATTTAGCTAAATATGTATAAATAATACATAGAAAAAATGTAAACAAAGGTTCAATCATGATTACTCAATAAATTTATGAAAATCTGTCTATTTTCACTAATTTGTTTTTTATTATGCTTATATGGATGAAAGAAAATTAAAACTAATTTACATTAGAAATAACAAAAATATAAGATTTCGTGTAAGATAATGGTCTGCCAAAACAATATTTTTTATCAATAAGTTCTAAGAAAATTACAAACGTAAGTATGTTAAATAATATTGTTTTATGATTTTAAACTAATATTATCGCGGAATTTATACATTTTATTATATAATGGGTACTCACGATATGAGATTTTTGAATTTCTTTCTGCCGATATTTCGATCCAGTTGCATGGATCGTGGTCACGGCCAAATATCGGCAGAAAGAAATTAAAAAATAACATAACCCTTACATACTAAAAATATTGTTTTAAAGAGTAAACGTAAACGAAAAAACTGATAATGAGTTGAAGATTTTTGAAATTTAAAAAGCTACCGGAAAGCTTGAGCCGGGAATAGAACTTCGTAAATGTGGTGTAACGATCTCGCTCATCTAGCAATTAGTGGCAGTTCCAGACCATTATTGGGATCCGTCACAGATACCAATCATTGAGGGCGATTTTTAAAACTATTTTTAGCTTCTAGATCAAGGTAATGCGCCTGGCGTAGCGGTTATCATATCGGTCTGACATGCAGTGGGTTCCTAGTTCGATTCCATAGGTATCTAAAAGAAGTACTCTTAGATAGCTCCCAAACCCTTGGTTGTAATGACAGTACGCAAGTTTCAACCATTAGGCTATCACTGACGAGTTTATTACGTTTCATCAAAACGAACACTGTTCACGTCTTCGTCCATTGCACCCATGTATCTATGTATAAAAATATGTGATAAACGCTACTAGGAAACGTAATAACATCGTCGCGGAAGGTAAATGGGTCCTACAGCCAATTATCGCTTCTTCGGTCGATCAATTCATCGATTTCGCCTGTTCTTCCTAAGATACATCGTGATCGTTTTGAGGAAACGTGATAAGATCATACTAAGAGCAATGATGCCAATTGGCTCCTATTGGGAAATTGTCTTGTTTCAATCTTACAAAATGGCTCGAATTGAGCAATCGATCGTGTTTTGTTTAATCTTCCTTATTTTCAAAAGCTTCAAAACCAGCCACAGATACAGATTCGATCTGCCACAATGTGACGTTCCGCTCCGGTGGTCGCGGCGTAATTTTTATCGCTTCACATCTAAAAGTTCGCGATTAATGATCCGCCTCGTCTAGTCATACGGTTTGCCGAATGCCGTAAAAACGCGCAATTCTATTCGGGGCAGGGATGTGTGTGCTATGGATGTGGTATTTTGATATCGCAATAGCTCTGTGATGTTGATTTGTATTTTTGGATAATTTGAGTTTTTTGTATGATAGAAGTAATAAGCGAGCATGCAGTTCTCCTGATAGTAAGTGGTCAATGTTGTCCATAGAAATTTAAGAGCATATAAAGCTTCATATTAAACGGGTTCTAGCTGAAGTTAATCACAGATGCTTTGCTATTTCCGACGATTAAGATGGTTGCTTAAAATGAAAGTAAGCTGACAACTACACCCTTCCATCGAAATATTGAAGAACTGTTTCACGCTAGAAATATGTTTGCGTGGAGGTGGAACCTCCCGAGTAGAACTACACTGCTTATTTCACCTGGAAAAACCAACTTTTAAATACTTCCTACATAGGATTTTCCCACAGTGTGATTTTCTTCGACGTTGAAGGTGCCATAGATACACATCAAGATACATAAAAACTGGGTCTAGGTGTTTATGCAACAAGAATCTAATTTCATTCAGACACTTGTCTGGCCGGAAATCGAACCCGGAGCTCAATGCGTGTCACTTCGGTGTGTGTATGCTCCGCCACGCGAGTCCTCTTACTACATAACTTAAATATCATAGGCATCAATACACACGCTTTCTACACTCATAGCTCCACAGTAAGATTTTCTCCTGTGCCGTGGGTACCATGGACACACACAAGACGAATACACAAAGACCCAGATCTAGAATCTAAACTCATCATTCAGATAGCTGTCTGGTTGGGAATCGAACCCGGGACAAATTGCGCGTCAGACCGGAATGGTAACCGCTCCGCCATGCGGGTCGTCAAATCAATGCATCAATGGTGCTCAAAACTGCCGTATCCATAAACGCAGCATCCTTCCCACATCCCCACCCGACCTTTAATTGCAGCCATCTTGATACGGCTGCTACATCGAGCGGCAAAATGGGTTTTTCGCGGCAGCGCAACTTTGTGTGCGCACATTATCGGATTTACCAGTGAATGTATGTAGATTTTGTGTCACATCTCTAGGGTTTTATAGGAGAAGGTGGAAATTTGCTATAAAATGTACGTTTCGACTGAGGTGACCTCCACTATTTATCTATCGTAAAGTTCATGCGAAGACTGTGGATTGACTGAAGTAAACATTTAAAGTTTTTTCTTAATATCTTGAAATCCATCTGAAGGTGAGTCATCTCTGTATGTAATCAACCAGATCAATCAGATTAGACCAGTCTTAGTTAAGGTTGGCCAGCGATATCTTGCAACTTCTGAAGACCATCGACCATCGGAACGTCTCGGATAGGTATGTGTCTCGGCGTCCCTGTAGTTCCGGGATCAGAATAGGGCTACGGTATCCCCTGCCTGTCGTAAGAGGCGACTAAAAGGGGCTTCCGGGGTTGCAGGCGGCTAGAGTGGGAGCTCGAACCGTTCGGTCAGGCGATCCCGAGAAGGACGGCGGTATATGTGGTCACATATCGTCGTAAAGACTAGACGGGGCGGTGGGCCCAGCCGCCCATCTGGGAGGAGCCCGATGGGGCAACGCGCTCAGAGGATTCTGGTTGCGGTCGGACCGAGTTCCCGGAGTCCTCTTTATAGAGCCGAGGACGGCCACCGGGGGGGTTTTAGTGCGGTAAAAATCCCACATAACCCTGCGTCGCTCCTACGGCGTCGGGTACCTTTTGAAGGTTTCCCCCTCGTGAACAAAAAAAAAAAAAAAAAGGTATGTGTCTCGGAGTAAAATTCAGCGTCTTGTGTAAACAGTAACTGATTTATAGAAACTTTAGTAGGAGGAACCTCCCATTCGCATTATAATAAACTGTCTGTGTGCCAAATTTCAGTAAAATCGAACCAGTAGCTTTTACGTGAAAGAGTAACAAACACAAATACATGCTAACAAACTTTCGTGTTTGTAATATTGATAAAATGATAGCCTGTACACCTATTTATACTTTCTTGGTTGTAGATGTGAATTAAAAACTACTGACAATGTTAATGGTTGGTAACCTATTAATTATTAAGAAGCATAAAAGATTTATTTTGAAAAAAAAAAACAAATTGGTACAAACAATATTAAATATGTGATATTATTTGATACAATAAAATGTATAGTCAAATACTTAATAAATTAATGAACGATCTTCATCAACATGCGATATAAAGATTAAATGCATATGCTAAGAGAACTGAAATAACATTCAGCAATCCGCTGCAATCCCGGGGGCGTCCGGGGATCTGTTGACTTGCTGAGACTACAGGTGGCGACCCTACCAATCATGCGCGTTTACATTGCTTAGTTGCTGGAAATAGGTGAGCAAAAGCAAAATTGACTAGAAATTTATGTCAATTTAAAATGTTTAGCTTCACTGAAGAAGGAAGATCTCTGATCTGACATCTTCTTATCCTAAATCAGGATTGTAGCGCTGTGTTCTACTATGTGAGATGTCCCGACAGCACTCATAAAGAGTTAATTAGTTCCATAAACGATCACCGTTTACGTTTTTGTCCATTTATAATAATGACTATTGCTTGTTTTACTTACTTACCGGTGGCGACCCTACCAATTATGCGCTTTTGATATAAAATTAATAGATTTTAAAGGTTTACTTTCACTGTCATTAGCGTCAGCCTTATTTCTACTTTTTACCAGAAGTGTAGCGCCCCTGATTTCTGGTGAGAAAAGGTACATATTATTATGAGATGTTCCGCCAGCTCTCTTTACCCTTAGTGAGTTTATTTTGTGTCTTCAGAATCAAACTTGACGTTTTTATCAAACGTTGCACATTTAAGTCCTATTTTTCAGCTATATCTTGCAATGTACATTCAAATGTACCGGTGATCATACTCATAAAATAAACTTATGAACATAGTTTTATTAAAGTTATAAGTAAAATTAAAAATGCGATAGTAAGCCTTGCCTCCTGTACCAGTGTGATTACGAGTAAGCTATATGAATTTAGGCTAATATTTTCTATAGATACAGTAAATGTTATACCTATGTAGTGATTTGCACCCTGAAAATAAAAGCAAGACACTGGATGCAGGATCAATTACTTTAAGAATAGTATCTTCAACGGCTTCTCCTTGCCACTGTATCACCGTGACCACGATTCATGCAACTTAAATATCGACAGAAACTAAATAGTATACCAGTAAATGCAAACGAGGCTCCGATCCAAGCAATCTCTCAGGGATAGCAGCGACAGATTTATCCGAGTACAATCGTTCGATCTGTCCTCAGCCTCCCGATGGGATGCAATTCCTTTCTCCACCAATGAATTCTTGATTGTTGCAATTATTTCGATTGCACTCCGTTTGTTTTGCAAGCTTGCAGTTAGATTGTGCGCTGTAATTAATGCATTAGTGGGATATGCCTTATGATAGTTTGTGATATGGATTTTGTTTGGTGTTTTAACTGTTTGGTCGAATTAATGGTTTTTGAGTTTATTATTTTTTTAGTTAAAATGGGAATCGAGAATGTAGTCCAATTGACGGTAAGGTTACAGCCACCCAAGGACATTTTTAACCAACTTTATATAGATCAGGGGTCGCATTTGGGAACCAGTGTAGTTCGCCTGGGGAAGTACCACCGCCTATTTCTAGCGTGAAGCAGTTCTTGCGTTTCGATGGAAGGGTGTGGTTGCCATTTTTAGCAATAGCAAACATGCATGCAGTCCACATGATGGTAAGTGGTCACTGCCGCCCATGGACATATGCAATAAACTTCATATAGAACATGGGTTCAATCTGAAGTCAATCAAACATGTGTTGCTACTCCGGAGGACTTTGATGGTCGCCTCATGTGAAAGTGTGCCGGCAACCACACCCTTCCAACGAAACGCAAGAAATGCTTCACGCTAGAAATAGGTATGGCGGTGGTACTTCCCTGGTCGAACTACACTGGTCCTACCACCTCGAAAAGTATTACCCTCCTTCTGACGGAGTCGGGTAAAAACTACGCTTTTATTTGTCGTCCTAAATACCTTTTAATAACACACGTTTACCCAGTTTGTTCGACAAGCAGTAGATAGGTGTACGATTTGAATCGCTTGGATGAGACGCTTCGGGCTATCTCTTATTTATATCGCAGAGTAGGTTGAAGTAGAGACAACTTATGGTTTGAGTTTGGTATTATCGCGGAGTCACGGTGAGCTGTTTTAAATTATTATTACCCGTATTGTAGCATGGTCCATGCAACTAGGACCATATATCAACAAAAGATTTTTTTCATCTGATTGAAGTAGCAAACGAGCATGCAGTCCACCTGATGGTAAATGGTAAACCGCCCATGGACATCTGTAAGCAACTTCAAATGGAACATGGATTCTATTCAAAGTCAATCACAGATGCGTTGCTACTCCCGAGGACTATGATGGTCGCCTCATATAAAAGTAATACAAATACCGCTTATGGTGAAAACCTGTTACACCTGTTTAACCTGTAATAAATGGATTCAAAAGTTTCCTTTATTTGTATGTTTGTTTGTGGTCGCTTACTATAACATAATTATACTAATAAATGACGCAACATCTACCTATCTAGAGTTGATCTCTAAGTGTGTTTTTAGATCAGTTTAATATTCGTAATAGTGATTTACATCTTGATGACCGTGTGAATGCAAAGATACTTAAAACATTTGGATTTGGCTCTTAAAGGCAATCACGTATCCAAAATTGACCTAATGAGCATATGGATATAAATATCAACAACAATACCGCTTAAGATGAATAGCAAAAAAATAGTATACAGACTTCTGACGACCTGCTTGGCGGAGTGGTTACCATACCGGTCTGACGCGCAATGGGTCTCTGGTTCGATTCCCGGCCAGACAGGTATCTGAATGACGGGTTTAGATTCATGTTCTGGGTCTGGGTGTCCACGGTACCCACGACACAGGAGAAAATCTTAGTGCGGGGGCTATGAGCGTAGAAAACGTATTTTTTTATTTAGACTTACTTAGAAATATAATTCTAGATTCACCTGTTAACTCTCTATAAACCTCTGATCTGTACCCAAACCGATGTGCTTCAGACCTTTCAATCATTATTCGTTTACGGTATATAATTATTTCGAAGAGCATTCAAATTCTAGTTGATGAACCCCGAGGCAGGTTTCAGTTGGAACGGCAAAAAAATGTTTTAATTGCCGTAAGATATTAATTTCGGATGTCTGGCGTTTGAACGGTAATTATTTAATTTGTTTGCCCCAAAAAAATCTCGAGTCCTTTGATGGGGCGCGTTTGATTTTTTATTGGCATTTTTGGGGATGCCGTTCTGGTGTGATTCGAAGGGTATGTCATGAGAAATATGAGTATAGAAATGTCAATAATAAATACTAAAGAAAGTAGAATATAACTGTTAGTAAAAGTAATAAATTTTATTGTGGTTCGACCCAAAAGAGATACTGCCACAGTTACTTCTACATAATAACAGCACTGTTATGTAGTGCAGTGTTCCGGTCTGATGACAGAGATGTTTATTTATAAAATAAGAGTAATAAATGATCATGATTTACACATGAGTGATAATTACCATAGACATAACCATAGTAATAAATTCCAAACAGTACCATATTGCTACCTAAATCGTTGCTACTTAAGTTTGTATAAAAACACATAGGCCTTTCTTAATCGCATGCCATCGTTAACACCGACAGGCACTGTGAGCATCAATTGGTCACCGCGGAATCCCGGAAGAGGCGTTGCGCTCGGAGGACTCCGCTTGTGTTCCGTTGGAGTCCGTTGTCCTCCACGTGGAGCTGACGACGGCCACCGGGAGGGATTTAGTGAGGTAAAATCCCTCATAACCCGGCGTTGGGTACCTTTTGAAGGTTTCCACCTCGATAACTAAAAAAGGCCCCTCTTAATGGGTGTTGGTTAATTATTAGTCACGTGCCTGGTATACGTGTTACGGGCATACATACAGACTTTGCAACCCATCACCTGGATTTTGTCTCTCAGTCGCCTCCTGCGTCAACCACGGAAAGCGAAAAAGTCGTGCTATTTAAAACTGACATGAAACGCGACGTTTCATTTTACCTATTTTAGCAAAGTTTATCTTGAAAAAGCAATCACTTTTTAATTGAAAAAAAAACGCTTAATAAAAGAAAACTATTTTCCCTGTGATTAAAGATATCTGTGGCCATCATCAACTATTACTTATAGGTTATTCTTTGCACACATAGTTTTTAGTTCCTATATTAAAATGTAGACCAACAGCCCTTGTTATACAAATAATAATTACAGTTGGCAACCCTATTTATAATAAGGTTAGGAGTAGTGTCACCACCTGTAGTCAGCAAGTACGAATCAGTCGAGGATACCCTCGGGAGCGAATTGGAATTGTTCAACAGTTCTCTACTAAGTAAAGAGCTAAGAGAATTGTTTCATGTTTTGACTATTTAGGTGTTATTTTGTTTAAACTCGATTGCGTATGACGAAGGATAATATTATTCGATCGTATGTATGTATGTACATTTCTTTGACACGGTCTAAAAACGCATAAAAGCAAAAAACGTCCAAACGGACAACGCATAGTAACGTGACATAGCATTTGAATAGATTTAGTTGTCAGAGTGACACAAGCATTATAATTTTCAATATTATGTGCGAAAACAAATAAACAAATACATTAAAATTATAAAAAAAAAAACAAACAGATTTTGGCCAATCCGTGCGAGTGGGTCAATATATCGGCAAAAATAAGTTCAAAAATCGCATATCGTGTATATCCATAACATAAAAAGTGTAATAGCCGCGATAATATTAGTTTAAAATCATACAAATGAATAATGATATCGGTAAAATAAGAGATACTTGTAACCAGTCGCAACGGTCTAAATTCGACCGTGCTTAATTTAAATTAAAAACTAAACTTCATATTGTCCAAAGTACTACGACAAATACTTCTCAAAATCAAATAAATTGTAATAATTTTCAAGTGATTTTGAACGTACGTTTGTGTCAATTGCAAGGTAATGTGTGTAATGCACTATTTCTAAGCATTAAGTATAAAATATAAGCATTGCGCAATCTTTTTCTACATCACCTATCATCGTCAACCCATTATAGTCCCACTGCTGGTCACGGGTCTTCTCTCAGAATGAGAGAGGTGAGGCGCTGGCCAAGTGCGAATTGGTGGAAATCAACTATAACCGTGCATAATTTCATACTCCTCCGCTTGCGGCAAGTATCTTAAAAACGAATTTGCTTTACGTATTAATATATAAATTTTACGTTTTTAGTCTATTTTTTCAGTCGATTTTCAAGGCATACAAATACACTTATTTCTACTTTAAGTTACTTTACCGAAAAATGGGTACAGATTTTTAGGAACCCTTTGATCAAGTGAACCGCAGGCCCTACAACAATCCGCAAAGAAAAGTTTGAGGCATTAAAAACAAGTCCGAAAAAATTAACGAGTTGCAAAGCGTACGAAATTATTTGAAATATTCAACAAACGTTAAGTTATAACGAGACATCGCTTAATATTTGAATCATCTATCCTTAAAACAACGTGTCTGCTTTTGTTTGTTTGTATATTTTAGCTTTTTATTTCTGTGTACTTTTTTGTAATACAAATACTTTTTTGTATCATAACAGAAGTGTTCAACGCACATCGCGTTATGTTTTAAAGCGTAAGGCAGAGACAGTGAGACATTCAAAGCTGATTAAGCGATGGTACATAATAGTCAAACGTTTTTGGGGATATAAATGAAGTCTCGGGGATAGGCATGGGGATGTTCACTATTATTATATTCTTATAGGCTTTCAAAAATCAGGCAAGGCTTTCCTTTGCGCCTTTCAAAGACGAGATGGAGGAACTCCAGCTCCATCTTTGAGGCCCTTAAAGAAGGTCCAACACCGGTTATGTGTTGAGTTGTGATTACTTGCCCAGGGCCTTGTCACTTGGCGTAGAGTGGCATAGAGTCACTATGAAATTTAAGCCATTATTAGCCCGGCACTATGAAACCATTAGCCAGACTTAACCCTCCGTCACATACCAGTAAAACAGAAGAACATTCAGGACCTATTTGACCAAGAATAAAAGATATTTAATAATAAACACGTTCAAACAATGACGAAAAAAGCAGTGGGCGTAGCATAGTCGCGTGATATTCGGAATATAAAATACAAAAAATCTCTTGTCGGCCGAGGCGAACTTTTTTCAACCCTGTGGTTTGTTTGGAAGGGTAAAGCGAAAAATGCTCGTTTGGACCCGCGAAACTTTTTTTGCGGTAAGAAAAGGTTGCTTTGTGCAGTTTGTTATCTGGTTTTTTAAAACATATCTATATTTGTCTGTTGGTCTTGGTATTTAATTAGAATTAAAAATGGCATGAGGGCTCAGGGCGGGCCTCTCGAATGTTCCAGAATTTTTTGACATTTATTGAGGTATTTTTGAGGTACGCGTTCTGCAGGGTCTGCGTGGTTTGGGTCATGTATCGAAACATGTAAAGGAAATTATGTATTTAGACATTTAGGTAACTGATTTCGAATAATCCTACTTGGACAAGGATCTCTCGCAAAGTTTTAGACCCAATTATTATTTTCAAAAAAGCCGACTTATATTTAATATACTGGAATTCAAAGCTTGTTTTAATCTAACTTAAGTGAACGAGTAGACCAATTTTGATGGTATTTTTACAATAAACAGTAAAATAAACATAACAACAAACAGATATTAGTTGCTTATTTAATAACTCTCGTAAGCCCTCACTTTAATTGTATTTTTGTTCGTTCTTAGGAAAATACATAATTAGCACTCATATCGATAAAATATTACTTCAGTTAAAGCCAAATTGAAGTCATATTTGAAGAAGTGAAGTATTGAGCAGTGATAGGCTAATAGTTGAAACTCTGCTTCTCAATCGAGTTTCAAATCCTTGGCACGCGTCGCTGATTTTTGTAAAGAAGTGATATGCGTGTAAGAAATAATTAAGCAGTACTTTACATTGACGGAAAGAATGTGACGAAACCTGCACGCCTGAGAGTTATTTTTAAAAAATCTCAAAAGTCTGTGAAGTGTACGAATTTGCACTTGGCCAGCACGGAGGACTAGGACCTAAAATTCTCTCATTCTGAGAGAAGACTCGCCCAACAGAGGAACAATAATGAGCTGACAGCGACAAAATAATTCAAATCTTTCAAAATTTATGTAAAATTCAAATCATATTCCACTTACAAGATGGCGGATATTTATGACAAAGGAATCCTTACATGCGTTCGTTTAGCAATCGCTTGATATTGTCTTATGCAAAAGATAGATGTAATATGAAATGATAAACAAACAAACTTTATTTCCATTGCTATACGAATGGAGCTATCTTCGTTCACCACAATTCCTAATCGGATAATTATTCAAGAAAATATAAGGAATGGCGGACACTAAGGATGATATAGGTAAATATATGTCATACTATTTTCATTTTTGAACTAGATATTTCAGTACTGAAGCGAGACTAAAAACGATGTTTTCACTGTTAACTTTTTAATAAAATAGATGTAACAAACGAGCTTGCAGTCCAACAAATGGTAAATGGCCACCATCAACCTTAAATAATATTGAAGCCTTGAGAATGACCACAGATGCGTTGCTACCTATGAGGATTAAATTACACCGTAATAAACTATTGCTGCCGCCAGTCAGACCTTTGAGGTCCACTGCTAGACATAGGTCTCCACTAAATGACGCCACTCCAACCGGGGCTGTGTCTTCTGAATCTAACTGTTTCCCGATGTCTTCTTCAGGTCATTGGTCCACCTGGTGACTGCCGCCAGTAGATATGTGTGATCAAAACCACGTAAGAGTTGCGGCTATTTTTGGCCACGGATGCTACACTTGAAGACTAAGTTGAAACGCATCTGAGAAGTCCCTTCACCCCTTCATTTAGAACAGAGTAGCGTTTAACACGGCTCTTATTTGGTAGACAGGTTTGTCAGTGCTGTCATTTGAACTACAAAGAATTTGACCACCTTTAAACTTATGACACAGCGTCATATTTTCTTATTTACTCTTACGCTGGATTGCTTAATGGAGACTATGGGTCGCAGACGTTGTGTAGGACGCTCTCTGGCTCGCTGAACCGATGATCCTAAGAGGCTCAATGGAAGCACGATCGACCGTTGTGGCTCATTTCGGAGAGGCGTATATTCAACAATAGAATGAAAACGGTTGATGTGATGATAATAATGATGATGTCGATGATGGTGTAGATGATGGTGATGAAATTACTCTGAAGGTGTAATTTAACAAATAGTGTAACGCACTGTGCGGTGACCCCACCGTCGTTGTAATACATCCCATAGCCGAACATATCTACATGGTATCCTCACAATGGGCCACCCTAATTTGAATATCTTGCTCGCTACCAGCCACAGAGTAAAAAATATGAGCAATAAATATGCCCGCGTCAATTCTGCAATGGTTGCCAGTATCACGAATGATGGAATTAATACTTATTGATTTATATTAAAATTTATGAATACTGTTCGATAAGGGAGTTACTATCCGTCCCTGTAGTTCCGGGATCAGAATAGGGCTACGGTATCCCTTGCCTGTCGTTAGAGGCGACTGACAGGGACTTCCGGGGTTGCGAGCGGCTGGGAGAAGCCCGATGAAGCAACGCGCTGAGAGGATTTCGGTTGCGTTCCCTTGGAGATCCCGGATTCCTCTTTGTAGCGCTGAGGACGGCCACCGGGGGTTTTAGTGCGGTAAAATCCCACGTAACCCACGGTGTCGGGGACCTTTTGAAGGTTTCCCCCTCGAGAAAAAAAGGGAGTTAATATAGCCGCATCTTGACAAGGGGTAGAATGTATGTAGGGGTAGAATGTATGTATATGTCGTAGTGGAGTTGGACCATTAAGAAAGGATTTTTGGAAATTAACTCTCTAAGGGGGTGAAAAATGTGGTCAAAGTTTGTATGGGACAACGTGATTTTTTGGTTCAATCTACTTCAAATTTAGATACACATTCTATAACAGAATTGATGGAGGAAGTATTTTATATTTTATTGAACCTTATCGCCTAACGGGGTAGAAAATTATTTAGGGGGTTTTTTGCATCGAAGTTGATATGTTTCTTTTTGGACACATATCTGAAAACTAAATCTGACTGATGTAATGACTCACATACCAACGCACAGCGCAAACTACTATGAAAAATTAAGATAAAGATTAAGATAAAGACCGGCAAATTTGATGCTAACTTAATGAAACTTAGTATTTGGCTTTGGGGTTCAATTTCAATATAATATATTATAATGGATGGATTATGGTTCGCGTTTTTTTTTATCTGACTGATGTAGTAAACGAGCATGCAGTCCACCTGATGGTAAGTTGTCGGTACCGCCCGTGGACATCGGTAATCAACTACATACAGAACATGGGTTCCATCTGAAGTCAATCACAGATGCGTTGGCTACTCCCGAGGACTTTGATGGTCACCTCATGTGAAAGTGTGCCGGCAACCACACCTTTCTATCGAAACGCCAGAAATGCTTCACGCAAGAAATAGGTGTGGCGGTGGTACTTCCCCTGCCACACTTACACTGATTCTACCACCTTGATTTGAATGAAGTTCTGATAGTTCCATATAAACTGGTGCGGAATAAATCCGAGTAGTTTCCCATTTAATTTCGCTAACAGGCAGCCCTATGACAGATATATTAAACAATACAGAGACAAATATGAAAATAACTCTACCGCAGGTATCGGCATTGTACAACTCATTTGCCTACTGTTGTGTGTACGCTGGGCGGCACAGGTTTGTCTTGAGGCCTATTAAAATAAGTTTGGCTCGGAATTATCTAATATATAAAATTTTCGTGTCACAGTTTTTGTTGCCATACTCCTCCGAAACGGCTTGACCGATTTTGATGAAATTTTTATCTTATCCAGTATCTATGAGAATCGGCCAACATCTAGTTTTCATACCCCTTAAGGGTTGTCCACCCTTATTTTTTTTTTATATGGCAAAACAACGTTTGTCGGGTCAGCTAGTATACCTATATTATCGACAACCCATTATTGTCCCATTGCTGGGCACGGGTCTCCTCTCGGAATGAGAGAGTTTTAGGCCATAGTCCACCGCGCTGGCCAAGTGCGAATTGGTGGACTATACACCTATATTGCTCACATTTTTTTGCAAAGTTTTTTTGTAAAGAATGTGGTAAAATATACAGTATCATATCGGCAAAGTTTCTAAGAAAACAAAATAGAACTCTCAAAACTGAATCGAATCCAAAAATAAAACAGTCGTAGTTATACACGATAGTTTTAAGCATTTTAAGATTGATGATTTTTTTATTTTGCATGCTATCGGTACACGTTTAAGCGTGCTAGTATGCCTTACTCTCAATATGCCGCTTAAATTTTATTTTGCATTACAAAATCGTTCTTATATATTAAATTAGGTATATTTTTAATAAAATTAATAAATTGATAATTTCGCTACTTACAATTTATTAATTTTCATTGAGCATATTTTTACTTAGCAACATTGCCTTGTGTAAGTTATAAGTAACATTATCTTTCCTACAGTGAAATGCGTGCAACCAGTGCTATGCAACTGTGTGACAAAATCTAGGAGATCTCTAGCATCATTTTGTATAACATCAACACCTACTGCGGTCAACAACACGCATGCCAGGTGCATTGACTATTATCAAAAACCCCATTAAGAGACCCACGCTCAGAATGGGTTTATAAAAGGCTGATGAATAGAACTATTAGCTAACTCTGTAGTTCCGGGACCAGAATAGGACTACGGTACCCTCTGCCTGTCGTAAGAGGCGACTAAAAGGGGCTACCGGGGTTGCGGGCGGGAAGAGTGGGAGCTCGAACCGTCCGTCCAAGCGACCCCGGGAAGGACGGTGGCATGTGTGGTTGCAAGCTGCCGTAAAAACCAGTAGGTGTGGTGAGCAGTTCACGCCCACCAGGGAAGAGCCCGATGGGGCACACGCTGAGGACACCGGCGGCGGTCAATCGGAGTTCCCGGAGTCCTCTTCGCAGCGTCGAGTTCGGCCACCGGGGGGTTTTAGTGCGGTAAGAATCCCACATAACCCGCATCGCTCCCACGACGTCGGGTACTTTTTGAAAGTTTCCCCCTCGAAAACAAAAAAAAAGTAGTATGACTAAAACATCCGCACATTTTATTAATATAAAGTCTAAACTTGGGCTGACTTACGTACATACGGACGTTTCAATACAATAAACAATCATGGTTCTGCTTTTTGCTCTTAATTGTATTGCTGGGGCTATCGGTCCGTAAGTAGCTGACCACTTTGCCTTCAGAATACCGAAGACAGTGGTCTGGGACTTACGGACCATTGCTGCCTTATTGATTTTTAATAGCCATCTCTTTTAAGGTTACAGAATTATTGTCGTTCGCAAAATAAAGGAACGGTACTTTATGTTTTGATTTTTACCGATTGCATGCGTAATTCGGGAGTTTAATTTTAAATTCTTTGATATTTGCTTTTGTGAATATTTTGAGATATGGAAGGTGGACTTGTAGGTGCCCTTAGTGTGTCATTCGTCGGCATCGCAGATTTTACCCAAGTTTTAACAGCAGTATTAGCGTTTTTTATGCATCGCGTGGACTGCGATGATGTGTTCCTCTGATGGTGAATGATTAGTGCCGCTCATCTGTATCCAACTTTACACAGAGCAAAAGTTCTATCTGAAGTCAATCATAGATGCGTTGCTACTCTGAGGTATTAAGATCATCTCATATAAAAGTAAACTAGCAACCAAATCTTTCAACCGAAACGTAGAATCTGCGACACGGTAGAAATAGATGTGGCGGTGGTGGGAGGCACCTTCTACCCATAGGTGTACCTGAACTCAATTAAATTCCGTAACGTAGTTTTAAAGAACTGAGCATATATAGGGACAGACAGCGAGAAGCGGCTTTGTTTTATACTATGTAGTGATAAATAGTTCTCAGAAGTAGCAAAGCATTTATGTTCGGCAGATACTAGGAGAATCATTTTTTTATCGAACTGGTTACAGATATTCATGGGCGGCTGTGACCACTTTTTAAAAGTTATCAGAATGCATGCTGCTGCTTACTATTTTATTATAAAAACTTATAGTAAGTTTGTGGCTTACCTCAATTAATACATCGGTTATATTTGGGGTCAATAATAAATGTCTATGGGTAGTGTTTATTTACTAACAGGTGGTCTACTTGCTCGTTTGCTTCTTCAATAAAAAAAGTTAAACTGCATGTCAGTTAAACTGTATAATGTTGAAAAATAACTATAAAAATACTGCTTTTATTTAAAAAATAGTAGCCTTTCATTTTCCTCATGTCTCGTGAATAACAATTAAACTCTAATTACCGTGTTTATGAACGAGAAATATTCCTTAGGACGGCCGGTGGTAACCATCCTATCAATAAGACCTCCTACGATCAAGGCCTCACAATTTTACACGCCTATACACCCCAGCGTTTGATCGACAGGGCATTAAAAAACAAAATAACCACAGACAAGATCAGAAATGGAATCGCCATTTTAATTATAAACAACCGACGCGGCTCCGTCAAACCGATATAATAAAACGATTGAAAAATCAAAATTCTAAAGTGTAATATCAAACTCTTATAATTGGCCTCTCTCTGACATTTGCCCCTTTGATTCCGTGTTCTACAACGAAATGAATCCCTAAGGGTCTAGCGCAGGGTTCAGTTTTATTCGACGGGTATCGAAGTTAAGGCGCGTGCACATGGTTGTAATATTTATAAGACGTATCAAAACCGAAGAGCCGTCTTCCACGCCGATGACGTTTGACGTAAATTCTGACATCCCCTTTAGGATCGGTCCAAGGCAAAAGATATGCACATGTTATTTAAAGTATACAATTATATCGTTAAATATCTTTCACTACTTATTTCAGAATTCATTATGTTGCATTCAGCTTATACATATGTAGGTGGATATCATCTATATTGTACTATGTTTATGTAATAAAAGCTTTTCTTAATAAATCTTATTTATATCTTGTCACTGTAGTAAATTAAGTTTACGAATCAAAGCCATAAATGTTTTTTTTTGCTTTTTTCCAAAACACGGTAGCGCATTGCCAAATATTTAATGTGGCACACTAGCATGTCTGTAATTTATTCTATTTTTAATCATCCTTAGTATGTCGCACGGTGCAAATGATTTTTTCATCCAAAGTTGATAAAAATGATAATATAAATAATACACATAGGTAATGCCAACCCCGCTACCGCTTGTACCTTAAACCAACCGCGGAGTATCGCAACTCGATGAGCAAATAAAACACGTGAAAGATCTCGTATCGTGAGCTTTGAATAAGTTAGAGCCAATATGGAGATTGTTTTAAATGTATAGTATTATGTTATGTATAAATATTGCCTTCATATAAGGCACAAATTTGTATTTCTTCCTCATAATCACCATAAGTTTGACCGTTTTTGTTTTTGTGTGACACTTATAAATTGGAATTACAAGCTGGAGAGGTGGAGTGTAACTATACGTCTTACATGGAAACGGTTCCGGGTTTCGTCCCAGGTCAGACATTTAAACGATGAATCAAGTATTTGTTTCTGGGTTTGAGTTTCCCCGTTTCTGTATTAATTAACGATCATGGCATTAGCCAAATCAAATATGTTATGGGACTAGTTTTGTAAAAAAATATCGTATATTAATTGAACAAAATGTTAAACATATTTTTTTGCACAATTTCAAACAAACTCCGAATACCCTTAGTTCTTAATCTTAGACTAGATAATTAAGTAGAATGTAATCCAATTTGAATTTAAGAATTACATAATTTATGATCAGATCAACCGAACTGCATCAATGATATTTCTATATTTTTTTTGATCATCTGGTGCCAACTGCTCAATTTGGTTATATGTATTGAAAAAAAAACTTAGAATGCTTTCTCACTCATAGCCACAGTAGCATATTCTCCAGTGTTGTGGGTGCCATGGACACAAACACCCAGACCCAGAACAAGAATCTAAACTCATCATTCAGATGCCTGTCTGACCGGGAATCGAACCCGGGACCCACTGCGTGTCAGACTGGTATGGTAACCGCTGCGCCACGCGGGTCGTCAAAAAACTAGATTCACTGCCACCATAACAATGGTTCAGTGAGTACTCGGTAACCCATCAGCATCCAATACTTCACACATCGCCGCGTTCAAACCCAAAAATCAAAAAACAAGCACGGTTCAAACTAACCCGCTGAGATGAACCGCTGTCAATTGGGTGGTGTAAGTTTAACTACAAAGGAAAAAAGCAACCGATAACTACTATACTTGTAGAACGATTGTGATTGAAATGTTTGCTAAAATAGAAAAAACGGTTTGATTTGAGTTAGTAGGTTTTTTGCAAATACAAATTGGATCGGAATACTCGTTTCAAAATTGAAAGATACAATACAAAAACTCTTTATTGTACACCAAATACACATATATATCACAAGATTTTAGTAAATTATTTACCGATATGAATTTTTTAAAGGAAAATTGTTTAATTGTTGAACGACTGGTGTGACGAAGTGATCACTACTGCGGTCTGACACGCTATGTGTTCCGGGTTCGACTCTCGGCAGCAGTCACCGTAAGAGTCGAGGTTTTGAAATGGCTGAATCATGAACTTACGGTTATGTTATGGGTTTGGGTGTTCATATGTGTCCATGATAATGCAGGAGAAAATTATAATGTAGAGATGAATTTGTAAAGAGTTATTTATGATAGTTGACGACCTGCGTGGTGGAGCGGTTACCATAACGGTCTGACGCGCAATGGGTCCCGGGTCCGATTCCCGGCCAGACAGGTATCTGAATGATAGGTTTAGATTCATGTTCTGGGTCTAGGTGTTTGTGTTTTCGTCTTGTGTCCATGGTACCCACGGCACAGGAGAAAATCCTAGTGTGGGGCTATGAGGGTAGAAAGCGTGTATTAAATACAATTTAATAATGGAACATCAAACCAAAATCAAGCCTCCCTTACAGATACCCGCCCATAAGTCTGTAAGGAACTTCTAGAACAAGTATCTAAAGTTAATAACAGATGCGTTGCCACTTTCAAGAACTAAGATCTTCGCCTCATATAAATGTAGGTAACTTGGCAACCACACCCTTTTAGCAAAACCCTAGAACTGTTTCACGCTAGAAATAAGTGTGGCGGTGGTAGCTCCCCGGTCGAATTAGCATTATTAGGACTTATTAAAAGGTACTATTTCAGATAGAACTCCTGTTTTTTTACTCATATCCTATATGAAGTTTTTTTCAGCGATGGGTATGTGCGGCATTGACCACTTTCTACCAAGTAGACTATATACTACTTTGTTAATCCTATATTATAAAAAAATATGCGCTTCATACATCTTGGTCACTATAATCATCAATTGACCTCAGGCACTTCGCTAATTTCAAACAGAAACACTAATCAAATCGCCCCAGTTTCCTCACGGCCACAAAAACTCGGGGTGCACCGGGGCGGAGCGATCTGATTGACAGTAGACAGCGGTTAAACGCAGGTCGAATCGCAAAAGAGTTTTTTTGGAAAAAAATCGGTGAAGCCCTAGTCGATGTGGATAAAGGTTCTGTAGGACTCAGATTGTTAAAGTAGATTAAAGTACATCTGGATAACTATATTGTACAATTTAATTCTTAATTAAACTTTATTAAAACGCTTTATTTATAGACAACACTGTGATTAATGATTTTTTAAATTATTTATTTCTAAATTCACTAAATACAATAAGTATAAAACGCATAGTTAAAGTTTTACCTGGCTCTCTTGTAAGATTTGGAGTTTTATCTGACTGCGTCAGATGTATAGTAATGTCTTTCGAGTGCATATTTTTATAGATGAATGCCCATTTCTTTTGCACGCGTTACAGCTTAAACGGCTTGACGGATTGTAAATACATGAAATATCAGTGGAATTGACTCCGTTTGCAAAGAGACATGAGCTATATTATTTTTAAATATGGCGCCTGCGTTCAAAGAAGGTGTTATTATTATTATTTAAAGTACTTTTTTATATTTTATCGAACGGTTGAAAAAAATTTATATCGTTTGTATTATATTGATATCAAACGAAAGCTAGTAAATATACTACTTTCATGTTAATGTTTTTATTCAACGTCCAATAATAGCATTCAATTTGATATATCATTAAAAAAACCTGATTGTCGCAAAGTAATTAATTGAAATAAAAGAAAGTCAATTGTACTTAAGCAATCGGGTTTGTCCCTTAAAATGATAAAACAATGTTACTTGTTAAGTAGTGTTTTATTTAATTATATAAGGTAGACCAAGGAACCCTAAATATCAATTTCCAGCGGCATTCTCCGATACCCCACAGCTGGGTGCCAGTTACGGTTTTAATTCTATCAAATCCCCACTAGCGTACTTTTTGTAATTTTGATAGGTGTGGAATTCTAGCGAGCAGCTTTATGAAATGTTTGACAAGTGTGGAAACAGTTTGGATAAATGACATCATTGAAGTTTGTTTTTTTTTTATTTTAGAGATTGGCAAAAGGGTGTAGTTCATTTGTAACAGATATTGATATCTAACTATCCCATGTTGTAGAGTCTTAATCGCCATTGGGCATTGTTGACATTCATGAAATGAAAAATGTAATGTCTTTATTTTGCATAGGCCTTCGGGGACGCTTACAAATTGTCAGTTATATATATATATATATATATTTGTACACTACCACCGGATCGGAACATATTCTATATATTCATAAATAGTTAGTCACCTGTCGCATCGGTCGAAATTCGACCGTAATTTAAATTAAAAACTAAACTTCATATAGTCCAAAGTAGTACGAATATTTCTCAAATTCATTTAAAATATAATAATTTTCAAGTAATTTTGAACGCACCCGTTACCTAAATATAAAAAAGGTTTAATTATCTAAGCCGCATTTAAAAAAAATAGCGGCTATTTTGACAAAGACTCTGACATTTCTGACGTCATGTGTTTTCATAGTAAGACATTGAATGTTCTATTTCGTTTATAATTTATGTGTTTGTGACAAATGCGCGGTATGTTTTTGTAATGTGTTTTTAGTTGATTTTATGTATGATAAATGCATTATTTGGAGAAAATATTAACATTCTTCACTCCTCTACGTCTACTATAACCGTGCCAAATTTACATTACATTATGACAGTCTGGACTCAAATTGACGACCCGCATAGCGGAGTGGTTACCATACCGGTCTGACGCGCAATGGGTCTCGGGTTCGATTCCCGGCCAGGCAGGTATCTGAATGATGAGTTTAGATTCATGTTCTGGGTCTGGGTATTTGTGTATTCGTCTTATGTATGTCCATGGTACCCACAACATAGAAAATCCTAGTGTGGGGCTACGAGTGTAGAAAGTGTAATGTAATATAATGTAATCGTAATCTTGCACTTTCAAATGTTAAATTATCAAGATCTCCCCAATTAGAAGTCAAATCAAATCGATAATAATCGTTGAATGATAATAATGGTTTTCTTCCTTTCAATTTTCGAATAGCAAGCAAACACGATTTCACTGCATATGCTGCTTTGCATAAATAACCGCGCAATCAAACTTATCAATTTTAGGTTAAAGATATAGATTTATCAAAAGAAGTTCTGGTATTGAACATTTGGTGCTGTAACTGCAATTGATGATTTTTATAAATTAATTATTTTCACTTCATTCCGCATTATATTATATTTAGCATAGCTTAATTTTTACTTGGGGGACAACTCATTATTGTCCCACTGCTTGTCACGGGTCTTCTCTCAGAATGAGAGAGTTTTAGGCCATAATCCACCGCGCTAGCCAAGTGCGAAATTGTGGACAGTTTACAATTTTTACTTGACTCTTGTAAATTTATCATTTTTGTACTGTGTTATTATTAAATCCAAGCAGCATTATATAGAAAGATGATTAGATTAATAGATGAAAGATAGACAGATAGATCTTTCCAATAAGTGGCTCACATAAACAGAACAATCGCATTCGGACAGCAAACGACGCAGTTGTACTGTCGCAACGCAACGCCCCTGCAATTAGTTTCATGTTCGCAGTTCCGATATGAAATACAGCCGTCCGGTTCGGCTAAGACATATAGATTAGTGTGGACACACTGCTGGTAAAAATGGCGGTTGTTTTAGGTGATGATTGCTTTTTTTGATAAAAAAAGTGTCACTACAGTATGCTCCATCTGATGGTAAGTGGTCACTGCCACAAAAGGATATCTGTTTGCAACTCTATTGCTCAAACCTTTGCTCTATGGATTCTGTCTGTAGCCAAATACAGATGAGTTGCTACTCCCTAAGAGTAAGATGGTTCCGTCATATAAAACTGAGCCATGAGAACCATTGTTCTGCCACCTTGAAAAATGGGATTGGCACACCGAAAAGCAAACGAAAATTAAAAAAAATTGAAATGCCTATCGGTCCCATTTATTCTCAGTCCTCCAAGCTATATTTTATAAAATTATACGCAATGGACGAAATCATATGAGAACTGCTGAACCACATACTTATGAAGTATTTGAAATAGTCATAGAAATTGACATACTTATGCTTGAAAAATTACTTCTGATTCTATTTGCTAAAAATAATAAATCCAGTCAATAATCGACCGTATGTCACAACGATAGTTACCCTATAACATATGCCAAATCCATGGTACAACCATTTTGCATTCGACTACGGGCCCCCTTCGGATGACGTCAATATGCAACTCCATTTCCGTGAAGCCACCGTCCAGAGGAATTGTATCTCTAACAATCGTCACTAGCGTCGAGAATCGAACCTTGTACAGGATTGGCTGATATTCTAGATAACTTTGATGTACAGGGTGATTTTTTCCTAAATCTTCGAAATTGAATGTGAGAGGGAAACGGAAAATGCTTATGAGACTTCGGGGCCGATTGTGTTAGAAACATCTACTGCAGAATTAGATTTAAATAATTTTCATTTGGAACTGAACAAGTTCTTAAAAAAACAGAAACAGTATCTTTACGATATCCTATGATGTCACCGATAAGAATAAAATTTTGAAAAATAATGATTAAAATCAACTAAAAAAAAGAGCTCTTTCTAGGGTATACGTATATTTAATCTATAATGATTATGCATAATAACGTATATACTAAATTAATGGCATATGTAGTTTAACTGGATGTCTTGTGTAAAAATATACCTCCTTATCACATTTTTCGTTTTACTAAAATCGGCCCCTAGATTTTCTTAAGCCTGCCTATTCCTCTATATTCAGATTATTTAGCACTATTCTCACTCAAACCAAAAAACCCTTTTTTTGGAATAGGAAACCTTTAAAAGGTAGGAACGCAACCGGAGCACCTCCACGGATGCTCTTTACGGGCTATTCCACTGTTGAGCATTTGTGTTTTTAATTGATGACTTGCGCCTAAAATTTAAGATCACACTATTATTAATTCTTATAAGAATGAATTCCTATTTTACTAAAATCTACCTGAAACCTTCTTTATTCCTACATTCAGATTATTCAGCACCATTCTCACTCGAACCAAAAAAAACACCCTGTACAATTTCACCTTCATTGAACCCGTGATAAATTGATACGTACCGAAGGCTTATTGAATAACAAGTGTGGTTGGTTGATCGCACGTCATTTGTAGGCTTTGCTGTACGTGCGGTGATTTCCAGCGACACCGCCCTATGATGAATTCTGAATCGGAATTTGTAATTGCACACCCATTCGTAATGCGATAGTATTAATCATCTGTTTGTTTTGCTCTAATCTTACGTTTCCATGGGGTTTTGATGTTTATTTTGGCCTGAAAAATAATCGTTTCTTTACTGTGACTAGTTTTGTACTAGATCAAGGATAATAATGAATAATCTTTGGTTAACTTAGCTAGAGGTATTGCCTAGAAGGAAAAACTCCAAGTACCTCTACTGCATCGGGATCTCTTGTACCATATCTACTATTTATCACTACATAGTATAAAAGAAAGTCGCTTCGCGCTATTTGTCCATGTGCATGCTTAATATCTTAAAATCTTTAAAACTACGCTACGGATTTTATTGGAGTTTTTTTAATAGATAGAGTGATTCAAGAGGAAGGTTTCTATGTATAATACATGCATTATATAGGTGAGAAACACTGATAATTTTAGATTATTTACATTTGGGTGGAACGAAGATCACCGGGTCAGCTAGATACTTATTAGTTAATGTCTTGTTATACTTAAACAATTTATCTTATCTAATGCAAATTTAATGCAAAGTTTGATTTTTGTAGAAATAATAAAGTTATTTTCGCATTTTGGGAAATTTAAAGCATACTCTTACCAAATGTATGTTGAATTTATGTTTGTACTTTTTCGCAAGAAACTATTACTTTTAATTTGCTGGACGATATATTTATTCATTCGAATTAGTTACTTAAATTAAGCTCAATATACTGAAATTTTGAGGTACTTGCCTTTCGTTCTCATTGCAATGTATGGTGTATATTTAAGGCATAAGTTATCCAGGAGGAGGTACAGAAGATCGTAAATTTTCACACAATCTACAATCGTGTCCACTGAATCTAACGAAGAGGTAACAAGCTTTGTGATGGTGTTTGCACTGCTCGTAATTTGATATTTTGTAGATATATTCTAATTGCCGTCATTGGTTATATTTTGTTAAATCGTCGTAATTGATATAATCACTAATGTATTACTTGTTACGTATCTTAATTTTTCTTGATATTTTTAGTGCTAAAGATAAATGTTTAGATTATTCCATTCCTAGAACAAGTTTGTATCAGAAATACCTATTGCAGAGTATTTAAATATTTCTGTTTACTTCACTTAATGTTTTATTAAACTTCTGTCCTCTGTACAACACAACTCTAATTTCTGCATTCAATCTATCACTTTACGATCCGTATTTATTTTAGAAACTATAATTTTGTTTACAAAGTTATATCATATCTGTCATTTCATAAATTTTTGCATCCAAAAATTTGGACAGTCAACCTAGATGTCTTAATTCTGAACCCAGGTCAAGACTGGCATCAAAAATTTTGAACAGTCAACCCAGATACCGAAACCTTGAATCTACACCAAGACCAAACAAACCAAACCAACTCAAAACAAATCTTCAAACTACAGTCCGAAACCAGCAATTCAAATCAAACAGCGAAGATTTAAGCACTAAACCCATTACTGGACACGGGCTGAAGAGCGTACATTCGTGCGCTATCTTCAATCTTGTCCACCGCATGCAGTCAGTAACAAACAACTGCGTACGGCGCACATTAGAAAGCGTCGTACTCGTGACATCTAAATTTCGGGGAACCACAGGCCCAGAGCCTGCTACGAACTGGCTTGGATGCGGTAATTCTAATGCTTTCCTATATAATAATGCTACATGGATTTTTGAACGAATGCTTCAGAAAGAGGGTAATGTTTTCCGAGCATATGTTTGCATGTATGCAATAATTTGGCTAAATTTCCTAGATGCCCAAACATTGCTCCCAGACCATGACCATGAAACCACGTCTCAACTCTCAAAAGTCCAGACCATCTTCAAATTACTGTCCCAAAACAGCCATTTTTCAACACACTTTCTACACTCACAGTTTCACTGTAGGATTTTCTGCTGTGTCGTGAGTGCCACATTAAATTCAACAGCAAATTCAAATTCAAATCAAACAGCGAAGATTTAAGCACTAAACCCATTACTGGACACGGGCTGAAGAGCGTACATTCGTGCGCTATCTTCAATCTTGTCCACCGCATGCAGTCAGTAACAAACAACTGCGTACGGCGCACATTAGAAAGCGTCGTACTCGTGACATCTAAATTTCGGGGAACCACAGGCCCAGAGCCTGCTACGAACTGGCTTGGATGCGGTAATTCTTATGTTTTCTATAACGCTATATGGTTTTTTTTTACTTGCATAGGTGAGAAGGAGGGTAAAAAACATGATTGAAAAAAATATAGGTATATTTAAAGAAAATGCAACATAACAAAAAACACAAACCCGCTGAGTTTCTTGTCGGATCTTCTCAATTGAAGTTGTTTTCCGATCCGATGTTAGTTTGAAGGAAAAAGAACATAAATACTACGTAAAAGATACACACCCACATATATATATATATATATATATATATATATATATATATATATATAGTAAGCCAGAACGAGTATATTTCGACTGAGATGATGCTATTGATGATCTATTTTATCGAGAAGAAGCTCTTTCGGTGCAAGGTTTGAATTTGTGCACAGTTGTCTGTGAGCGACAGTGATTACTTATGCTGAGGTAGACTGTGGCTCCTTATTACTAGAAAATACGAATTAAAGGGCTGTAGCAATAAAAATCAAGTCGGCTTCGGTCCCGCTTTTTTCCTACATATACTCAATTTAAAATTGGAAAAAAATAAAGTTCTAATTAGATTCCTTTAAACCTAAATTCTAATTTGAGTGTAATTGAAGATCCTGTAGTTCTGGGATCAGAATAGGGCTACGGTATCCCTGCCTGTCTTATGAGGCGAATAAAAGGGGCTTCCGGGGTTGCGGGCGGCTAGAGTGGGAGCTGGAACCGTTCGGTCAGTGGACCCCAGGAAGGACGGCAAAGTTGTAAAGAGTAGACGGAGCAGTGGGCCCAGCCGCTCACCTGGTAGGGAGCCCGATGGGGCAACTCGTTCAGAGGACTTCGGTTGCGTTCCTTTGAAGATCCCGGTGTCCTCTTTGTAGCGCTGAAGACGGCCACCGTTAGTATAGTTTTAGTGCGACGTCGTGGGAGTGACTCGGGTTATGTGGGATTTTTACCGCACTAAAATCCCCCCGGTGGCCGACCTCGGCACTGCGTAGAGAACTCCGGTTACTCCAACGTGTCGCCGCCGGGGTCGTCTCAGCGTGTCGCACCATCGGTGTCTTTCCTGATAGGTGTGAACCGCTCACCGCACCTTTTACTCTTTAATTAAATTATACCTACAGTCAAAAGTTAAATGTAACCGCTATCACCTGCAAGACCATTCGTAGCTCCATGGCCCGCGTGTCCGAGAGCGCCGTGACCGCGGCAGCGGCGCGGCGGAACATATCGGTCGGTCTAACTGCACCGTGCATAGAAACGAGCGGATAAATCGGGGATCCGTTGCACTGTGCGCCTACCTTTATGTTCATGTAACTAAAGTTTGCTCTAAAATCTGAGACTACAATTTCCTGTTTGCTCGTGGTTTTGAGGTATAACGTCGAGGAAGAGTTAAGTCGTTTTTAATACCATTTTATTAATTGATTAATTGTGCAGTAAGGTCAGTTACGTATTTATTAGTCGAAATATTTTTTCGAAGTCTCTAATAACAACGGAACAATACAAGTGCGAATGTACCAGTAGCCGTCTAACTACTGGTAAGGAGCCTATTTATTACTTCCTAGTTTTAGTAACACAATAAAAAACGTATAATATACTTAAAGTAGTTGATCAAGCGCACTTCGTTCTGCCTAAAGTAAAAAATCTAAAATTATCAGTGTTTCTCCACTATTTTATACATGTATTATACATAAAAAACTTCCTCTTCAATCACTGTATCTATTAAAAAAACCGCATTAAAATCCGTAGCGTAGTCTTAAAGATCTAAGCATACATAGGGACAGACAGCGGGTAGCGACTTTGTTTTATACTATGTAGTGGTGATGAAGTTATTTACGATTATATTTGAGTGTTACTTAAAATAAAAAGTCGTTTACCCACACCAGAAGATTATCTCCAATCACAAGAAGATGTCAAGGTTGCCTCATATTTCTATTTCAGCTTGTCCAGCGTATGCGTGCTGTATGGTGATTTTTCTTTTTTATAAGATTTAAGTAACAAACGGACATGCAGTCCACCTGATGGTAAGTGGACACTGCCGCCCATGGACACCTGTAAGCAAATCCATACAGAACAAAGGTTCTATCTGAAGTCAATCACAGATGCGTTGCTACAGCCAAGGACTGAGATGGTCGCCTCATATAAAAGTATGTCGGCAACCACACCCTTCCTTCGAAACGCAAAAGATGCTTCACGTTAGAAATAGGTGTGGCGGTGATACATCCCCGGTTGAACTACAATGGTTCTACCACCTGGTAAATGCTCATCTGATATGACCATGTTCATAGGACTGATTAATGGAGACTCATAATTTAAATTCCTGTATATGCGGCCAAAAGTGTATGTCGTACGTAATAGTTTTATGCCAATCCAATTTTGTGATAAGCGATCGAGTATTCAATATCTGTCATAACCCTAAAAAGCGTTTGGACAAAAACGACCGGCCGTAATAGGATTGACAAGATTCCGGCCCACCAATAAAAGATGGGGGCCGATGCCATAAAACTATAAGCAGGAAATATGTCTAGAGGAAAATTTCTGAGCTATAAGCGTGACCATTCGGCGAAACCCCAAATGTCATACCAATGAATTCATGTCGACCATTTTTTTGCCCAGTTTATCGCGTTTCTTTATTACGGTCGGACATTTTTGGCGTGTGGGGATGTTTTGGCGTATATTTTTATAGCCGCATTCGAGGGTTCACGACAAAGTACTGGTTTTACGAATAATTTGTTTACGACCGTCATATTGGATTCGGCATCGCGTTCCCAATAAAGTGGTTCTTTATTTTCTAATAATGGTGCCTCCTTGTTTATGGTGTCGTAATGAATAGTGATGTACGGTCCTTTTCCTATTAGGCTTCTTTTAAGGGTCTCTTATGGGGGAATATATGAGTTGTGGTATAATTGTCTTCTGATGGAGCGCAAGATTGCGAGTTTGCGTCCTTTTAATATAGTGGAATAGTGAAATGCTAAAAGGTGCGTTTGGTAATGGAATGAGCTTCCTCCTGAGGTATTCCCGGAGCGCTATGACATGGGGTTCTTCAAGAAAGGTGTAAAAAGAGCTTTTCTTCAAAGTCGGCGATGCATTAACGACTTCTCTGGTGGTGCAAACGTCAATGGGAAAAGTGACTGCTTTCCAACAGGTGGACCTGCCTTATCGTTAGGTCCAACTATAAAAAATAAACTACAGAACGTTTAGCATAAGTATGGCCTATGTCTCTTTGCCCCATCTTACCACAACTTAAACACAACAGCGCTTAATAAGGCTCTTATTAGGTAATTAAATGAGGCGGTGGTGGTTAGAATTATGCCACAATGGTTTCCATCGCCTTCAAACTACCAATTTTCATACTTTATTAAGTATTTAAAACACAAACATGGCATCCATTCTAGGAATAACATAACGTCTAGACATTTCATAACATCTAGGCATCAATATATGCAAGAACAGAATCTATTATAGATACGATAAATAACCTCCCAAACATTTCTAAAATGCCAATGACAGAGAAAAACCATTACAAGACAACCCAATATCAATTTCATTCAGAAATTACATAATTATGACACTACAAAGAGAGGCATCAAACACTCAATTGAGACAAAAGACTTGAATACAAAGGGGGGTATTAAAAAATGAATTGTGAAGGGTGCACTCAATACTTGTGCCGATCTCAGAGACATCCATTAGGTATTATTGAAGATTTTAATATCAAAAATTGCCGAGACGTTGCCCCGGTTTTAGTGCTCGCGATTTGGCTACGATTGACATGCCAAATAAAATGTTGTTAGAAATAGAAATAGAAAACTTTATTCCCAAACTCAACTCACATACAACAAAAATGAATAACATTATAATTAATAATAATTAAATTAAACATTATTAAATAATTATTTTTAAGTTTTATTAATAATTATTAAATTATAATTAATAATTAATAATTATCATTAAATTATAATTAATAATTAATTATTATTATTGGTTTTGGTGATAAATTAAATCGGGTAATATGATTTTGAAATTATGTAAATCACGGAATTTATACATTTTATTATGTAACGGTAACTCACGATATGCGATTTTTGAATTTCTTTCTGCCGATATTTCGACCCAGTTGCGTGGATCGTGGTCACGGTCAAACTGCGGTGGCGCGGAGAAACCGTTGACAAGCACTATTGGTGAATTAACCTATCTATAAGTTTTACGCTTTTTTAATCAATAAACGTGTGTCAATAAACTTGCGGTCACCACCTCACTGACCCTTCCAGATTACAAATAGAAATTGCTTAAAACTTTAGTCTCGTTACAAATTGCGAGCGACACGACCACGACTAACAAGGTCGTGGATCGTAACATGTGAAAACGGTCCACGGAACATCGTTTCCATTTCGCGCATACGTTTCGTTGTTATTCGAAAAGAAATTCGAATTTCGATCCCAGATATGCGTCTTATTGTTATTGTGATGGCCATTTCGGGATCACGCTTTTTCACAACAGAATAGCTACTACTTTTACGTTATGATATAATTAAATTTGAAATAGCAATTTATATTATTTTATTTATTTATTTATTTATTTATTGCACCTTTATAAAACAAAAGTTACAATAGGGTAAGTTTAATGCCTTATGACATTCTCTGCCAACCCTGGGCACTACTGAGCACTTGTATAATATTTGGTAATATTTGCATATAAAAATATAAATACTCACATATATACATTCGAATTTGCGAAAATTCGCATGTTTTAGGTATTCGTATTCGCAATCGCAAGAATTGTGCAAATAATTTACGAATATAAAATTTCTTTGCTTTGCAAAAAATATCTCCAAATCTATACAAATTTAAGTAGAATTACAGTTTGTCGAAAATGGTCGCCAAATGTATATGTTCCGTCCCTCTCCGTATATATCTTCAGTGATAGTTTGTTTGGCGGCTGGCAAAGCTAAAGCTTTAGTACGCACTATATAAACAAGTAACATTGTCAAACTATATTATTAAAACGGAAAATTCAACTGCTAAGGAACGATCGATTTCTTTCAGTTTGTTGTTTGCAGCAGTCGCTTTTCTTGTTTTTTTAATATATTTTATTAATAGCTGGTTGACCCGGTGAACTTTTTTCCTCCTGAAAGTCAAAAATTTAAAATTATCAGTGTTCCTCTATATTACAAATGTATTGTACCTATATGAAACTGCATTTAAATCCGTAGCGTAGTTTTTAAGATTTAGGAAAACGTAGGGACAGACAGCGGAAAGCGCCTTTGTTTTAGTGATAATAAAAATGATAGGACTAATGTAGCTCGACCGGGAAAGTACCACCACCACACTCATTTCTAGTGTAAAGCAGTTCTTGCGTTTCGAGGAATGGGTAGCCTGTTATATGAGGCAACCATACTCGTATTAGTCCTCGGAAGTAGCAACGCATCTGTGATTGATTTCAGGTAGAATCTATATCTATGAAGTTGCTTGAGATACCAATGAGCGGCAATAACACTTATCTTAACGTGGACTGTATGCTCATTTACTACTTCAATGTTTTAGAAAAAAAGGTAGAGTGGTAGAGTTTTTTCAATCCATTATCCCACTGCTGGGCACGGGTCTCCTCTTATAATTAAACAGTTTTAGACCATAGTCCACCGCACTGTCCAAGAGTGAATTGGCAAATTTTACACACCTATGAGGATTTTTTTAAAAACTCTCAAGTTACATCTCGATGTTTTCCCTCGCCGTTAAACAGTGATAATTAATTTCTAATACGCACATAATTTTAGAAAAATCAGCCTGGGATTTGAACCCTGGACCTCCCTATAAGGCTACCACTGCTCCTAGTGAGTGGTAGAGCTACTGAATAACCATTCTAACACTGTTCCACTTTTAATTTGTATGCAGTTCCGTTGATTAACAATTTCAAACAGAGTCCATACATTGATACGTCACGTGATTGATTTATATCCGCTGTCCGCCATTTCCCCTGTCGTCTAATTGCGGCATAATTCATGTCTAATAATAATCTCGCCATTATCGGAATGGCGGACAGGTGAGGACGCCATTGTGATGTTTTGAAATTAAGGTTGGGTTGTCAGTGATGTGTTTCTTTTTGCATATTTGAGTAATGTATATCGATTGGTATGAATAAGGGTTTAAATGTATGTATTGCTTAGAGTTATCTGTAATATCTTGTACTAACAGAACTCACGCGAGTTCGTTCGCGCAGGCCATTGGGGCACACTGGACATTGCGTGGCGGCGGTGTCCAATTTTTGATATATATTGAAAATAATAATATGTTCTCCTATATTCTAGAACATTTTTTTGTTTCTATTATGCGTATGCGTTAAAAAATTTTAAACAATTTTACTATACCTTGATTCATTTTACTGAAGGTATAGCTAGAACTTCTAGTAATATAAGGTAAGTAAGTTATGTTTTCTAGTTTAAAAAATAGCCTATGTTACTCAGGAATAATGTAGCATTCTAATGGTGAAAGAATTTTAAAATCGGTTCAGTAGTTTTTAATTCATAACAAACATATAAAAATACAGAGTTTACCTCTTTATAATATTAGTATAGATATAGAAAGTATAGATATAGATATAGCGGGAAGTAAGAAGTGTGTGTTGCTTATTCACTTTTATATGAGTCGAGGTGACAGACTTCACTTATGATGCCTGTGTGTATAATAACTAAACTAGTTTTGATGCGAATTTGTTCGAACATTCACCTTGATTGACTTATTATATTAATATGTTACTTGCTAGTTTCCTTTCTCTTACAAACGTAATGACGTAGAAACATTCGACACCAATCTATTTTTATCTAGTTATTGGAATAAGTCACCAAGGCCGTTTTATTTCTATATGACTCCAAAACAAAACAGAATTGGCAATTAACCACCAATTGTCGATTGGTTACATAAATACATTTTTCAAAAATACATCGTTAAAAGTTATAAAAATATTTTATTCAAGTTATTTAATTTATTCATAAAAAATATTCAAATGATAAATGAATCTATAACTCATCTAAAAACAATAATAAATGATATTAAAATAATAAATGTATTTAAATAATTCAATATCAAATCAGAAGGAAAAAAGGATTTCTTACATAATATGTTAATATTTTCGTAATCAACAGTAGAAACTTACGATTACGAATTATATATTTTTCTAGAAGCAAACATGCGTTTAGAAATGGTGTAAAATGTATTTATATCCAAGAAACAATATCTAAAAACAGTAATTAAAATAATTTTTAGGCATAATTTATTTTAATATGAAAATATTACTATAAAATATAGTACTGTAAGAAACATACTAAGAATCGAAGAGCTCAAAATGTAAAAAAAAAATGTTTTTTTTATTTAAAAAGAAATATTTTGTATACTTTGACCCCGACGTGATTTGAACACGCAACCTTCTGATCTGGAGTCAGACGCGCTACCGTTGCGCCACGGAGTCGTTGAAGAATCGAACGAAATATCGCTATACTATCTAATTCTAATACGCTAAATGCAATTACCGGATTACATATCAGATATTGAATGGCCTTCGATAAGAATTATTATTACAAGTACTTAGGATACAAACTATTTCCCGCGGTTTCACTTACGTTTATTTATGATTTTTAACATTAGAACATTAAATTGCATTTTAGCTTTTGATAGAGTTAAGGGATTATACTGAAATAAAGAGTAAGTTTTACTTCAAAATATTTCAATTATGTTCCGAATGAATGATATGGATATGATGTATCTGTAAATTTTATCAGTTCTTTAGATTTGTAGATATTCGGATTCGATGAGATTTAAAACTTAACTACCTAAAACAAAACGTGCGGCACTCGGGGACTGCTGCGGTAAAGCTATTATTTATTTATTTATACAGTATTTTTTTCTTTGATAATAATTCAAGTTTTTTCTTCTATACTATATACTCTCTCATAAACAGCTGCTTACATATTCATCGGATTTCCAAGCAGCTCGTCTCGATCCATGCAAGCTTCATACTGTCGTACCATATACATACACGTTAAGCGAACGCTCGGTCGCGCTATATGGTAGGCGGAGTGGGAGGTGTTAGGTTTTTTATAGTTACGGAATTTCTTGATTCGGTCGCCGCGCTCAAGGCTATGTTATAGCTTAAAAGTTTGTTAATTCTTCATTTTCGTTCTACTGAAGCGAGCAGCTACTTAGTAGAAAAATACCTAAATCAGGAGTGAGATTTTATCCCTACATATTTTTAGTACAGCCCTGCGCCCTCCAGAACTTATTAAAAACTCTTTTACCTGTAGGTTTTTCCATATTTTCCATGTTTAAGCCAGCGAAACCTTATTTGATTTAATTATAGAACATATTACAGGATACAGGATTTGAGCCTCGGACTTTCGAGAGGGTGAGTTCTAAATCAGTTCTGTTGCTCTAGTACTATGGTAATCATTACTCTGTTACTAATGCACTAAGTACATCTCATAGCCCGTGACAGCTGAATCCGAGGCGCAATTAATCATACGTATCCCATCCGGCTCGAGATGATCAATAAGCTATCAGTGTCTGTCGGTCTGTCTGTATGTCCGCTGTTTCACTTAGCTTGACAAGTATTGTTCTTATCGACGCAGGAAAGCGAACTTGTATCTTGAAAATACGAATTTAAATTTTAGGTTTCATAGATAAACTATCTATATCTATATATATTTAGTTTGATATTTTAAAATTCAGTATTTTCGTGACGGTACGTAATATGTTAAATATGATTTTTTATACTTATTTGCTCTGATGAAATGTTACATTTTTCGTGATATACTAAACAATTAGGTACATGGCAAGGTATCAAAACAAAAATCACAAATAAATAAAATTTTAAATAATTGACGACCCGCGTGGCGCAGCGGTTACCATACCGGTATAACAAGCAGAGGGTCCCGGGTTCGATTCCCGGCCAGACGTTTATGTGAATGATGAGTTTAGATTCATGTTCTGGGTCTGGGTGTTTGTGTATTCGTTTTTGTGTGTGTCTATGGCACCCACGACACAGGAGAAAATCCTACTGTGGGGTTAAAAAAACATAACAAATCAATTTAATATGAGAAACACATAAATAAGTATAATTATAGTTATAAAACTAAAGTAGAATAAAATATTAACAAATATATTATGTAAATAGCACATGAAGTAAAAAAATAACTAATTAAAATTAATTATAGACTTAATAATTTTACAGATTTGGTAATTACATACCAAATATGTAGAAAATCAATGACATAAGAGGAAAATAACTCAAGTAAATAAAAGTATTTGAAGTCTAAATATAGATATACTACATAAATAACTTAAGTAGTAAAATATAGATATACTTAACACTGAGATATAAGTAGAAGTAGCTTTTTTGGATTCGATGGGGACACCTTCAAAGCGTATTTATGGTTGGCAGGACTGACACCAGGTTAACTAGATATTTTTTCCCACTAAAATCTCTCCGGAGGCCGTCCTTGTCCCTGCGAAGATGACTCCGGATCTCCCAAGGAACGCAACCAGAAAATAGGAAAATGTAGAAATTGTCCTACCTGTAAACTTCAGTTAGATTTACAGCAACAATGGAAATAGCGAACATACAATAAAGACCTTAAGCCGACAGCACGCAGAAATAATTCATCGAACGAAAGCATTAATCAAAGACTGAGCGTGATTTTAGCCGCATTTTGAACCTTTTGCCCTGGTAATAGGGCGGCTGTAGCAAGATTGCAGATGTAACATTGCAAATTCAAATTGCCGCCTATAGCACGGTGATTGGTCAGCGCGTGGCTGTGTTATAAATAGTGCGGTTGTGGCCACGTTAGGGTTATGTGGACTATGTTAAAAAAGATTTTTGAAAATTAAAAAAAAAGTTGCGTGGTAGAACGTATGTAGTTCGACTGGGGCGACAGTAGTATCTACCGTCATAAAATTTTCTAATGTGAAGTGGTTCTTACGTTTTTTTTTTTCGAAAGATTGGTTGGGTAAACGGTTGAGGCGGCCATCTAAGTCCTCAAAACTAGCAACGTATATGTGACTGCGTTCAGACAACCTTGTTTAATATGTGGTAGATAGATATTCATGATCAAAAGTGACCTCTTACCAGGTTTTTTGTTTATACTTAAACCTGACGATAAGGCAGACGGACTACCTGATGGAAAGTAGTCACTGTCGCCTATGAACATTTGCAACATCAGAGGAATAGCCAATGCATGAAGCTTTGAAGGAGATCTCTTTTTGCACCTTTCTTATCTTGAATACCTCTGGAAGAAGCTCGTTCCACATTTTGCACGTCCGTAGCCAAAACGAGCGTGCAACCATACTGATAGTTCGTTACTGTTCACATTTTTTTTGAGAACTCTTCATTTATTCTTTATATTAAAAATTAGCTATATTGCTCGCTGCCTATATCTGTCTCTTAAATTTTTAATTTTTTTTCTGCCATCTAATTTCAATCGCGAAAATTTTACGATTGAAAATAATTCTATTAGCGGGATACGGGTAGCAGCGTCTTTTTCTGTAATATCAACATCCACTGCGGTTACCCACCCACATGCCACACGTGGTGACTGTCATCCACTAGCAGTAGCAGATCATCCAGCAGTGGACTTCAGAAAACTGACGGATAGATTATACTTGATGATGTGGTCGTACCGTCAAGAAGGTCAGGATCTTCATTACTATCCATTCTTGAAGATTTCAAGGAAAACGCAGGAGTTATTATTCTTCGATTTATTAAAAATTGAAGAGATCCGATTGCTTCAATGGTTAAACAAGAACTTTTTTTTTACCGGCAGGTGCTCGACCTTTTATAAAAATATTTATAAAAAATTAACATCTCTAGAAATCACTAAATATTGCAAAATTAAAAAACAGACAATTTTCGATCTTTATAATTTAATTAACTTTTAATTAACTAAAATCATTATTTTCGGCAAAGTGTTTTTCGTAAATATGCGGTGTCCCGCCAACATACTTGTTAGTACATGTTCCAATTATTACAATTCATCTTTGTTAATACGTTTGATTTTGTTTAAACTAAACAATATAAAAAAAATGAGGAAGTCATATCCATATCAACGTAACGTAAACCCTTAAATATGCAGAAGGCTTCACGCGGTGCTGCACGAAGCAGGGTGAGGCGGGTGACACCCTGCAACGGATGTCGATTCACCCCTATCAATATTAAGTTCTGCACGGAGACTGCAGGCTTTTATGGAACTGAAGCGACATGCAACTACCTGATTGTAAGCTTAAAGTTCGTAGAACTAGTGCGGTTTGATAGGTACCATTAAACAAATATCTCACATGTATTTCTAAAGTAAAGTAGTTCACGCAATTCGTTTAAAGAACGGTGAGGATGCTGGCTTACTTTAGTATGAAGAGATCGTCTTACTCCTCTTGAGTAGGAACGCCTATGTGATTCCCTCCAGATAATACCCCCTAAGTTTGTTAAGAAAGAAATAAGTTTGATAGCGATTCCTTCACTCTCATTAAACAATTATCTTCTTCTGCTTTATATAAATGAATGTTAGTCTGTATGACCTCTATAGAATCGTATTCATTTCGTCGTCGATCGTGTGAAGATCTTTAGCAAAGTTGTTATTCATGAGCTCGCGAAGGTTTCTGGTGTATTTTTTGTGATGGCGTTGCAACACGCGCAAGGTACATCTAATTTATAATATAGAAATTAACCTCAATTGTCCTATTACTGAGACGTAAGGCAGAATTAGCTGTAAAAACGGCGCCTAAGACGTTGATGAAACGAATTTTAAATGCATGGTCCTATAGGATACAATTGTTATGATATTCTATGGGAAAGTAGCCTGTGGTACTATTCGAATAATCTACCACTATTATTATGAAATGCAGAGTCGTACTTCTCTGTGAACCAAATCCATGAAAAACAAAACAAAAAGAGAACCGTAGATTTCTTGGGAATAAATAGTAGCCTATGAACTATTTCAGGAAAACCTGACAGGTGGTACAACCAGTGTAGTTCGACCAAGGAAGTACCACCGCCACACCTATTTCTAAAGTGAAGCATTTCGATGGAAGGGTGTGGTTGCCGGTTTTGTATGATGCGACCAGTTCTCGGAAGTAGCAACGCGTCTGTAATTGACTTCAGATGGGGAATCATGTTCTATTTGAAGTTAAGTTCATGGGCGGCAGTGACCACTTACCATCAGGGGGACTGCATGCTCGTTTGATACTTCAGTCCGATAAAAAAAATCTAGCCAAATGTCGTTTAGATCCATTCAACCGCCCAGACGTGATTGAGTAACAAACATGATGGATTCAGTAACAAATAACAAGTAAAAAGATAAAAAATACATGATTGAGTAAAGAAACTGTTCTTCTTTTTAATATAGTTAAGTTTTAGAAAGAATATTAGTCAAAAAAAATATTTCTCCAATATTTTTTTCTACTCTTCCTAGTCCAAACCGCCAACCGTCAATCTCGCAAGAGTTTTCCCTTAAAACCTTTCACCTACCGTCTAATTTCCTTCCCAGCTTATCAAGCAAAGGTGGACGTTCATCATGCGATTATCCAACGTTTGTCGGGCGGACAGTCAACGGATTTATAGTGCAATAAATCACCGTTTCAATATTAGACGCGGCTCGCTACAGCGACAGTTAGATGCCTCAGATAATTTAGGGGGCACGTGACGGATACGACACGGAATGTGTGTTGGGATTCGTAATTGGTCATTTTGTGTGTGAATTTAGCTCTTAAGGAGCATGAAAGAAGGGAACGAAATAAAAATGCATGATATGATGCAACCGAAATATCTATAATTGGCAATATTAACGCAACATGCGAAGGTAGAACTCTTCGTGATGTGTACCTATCGTATTCAAATGTGACCATTTGCAAAGTGGTTAAACGTATGTGGTTCGACCGAGGAGGCACTGATTGAATTAAAATAGAATCCCTGTTCTATGTAAAGTTACTTACAGATGTCCATGGATAGCAGTGACCACTTACAGGTGGACTGCATGCTCGTTTGGTACTTCAATCGAATAAAAAAGGAAAAGGAAGCGTAGACAGAAATAAAAATAGATGATAGTGTGCGATTCGAATATCGATTCACAACACTAATACAATACGATGCAATGGTAAAGCTCGTTATGATATCACCGTGAAAGCACAAGTACCATATTTTCTTTCAGAGGCGATAAAGGACTGTGTTCCGAAGTTTGAAGAATTTGGTAAAGTACGCGAATAAGCCATCGCAACATCATTTTCAGATACATCAAAACAAGTGAATTCCGATAGAATTTACCTATTCAAAGGTCTGTGAATTTATTCACTTAACATTAGGTTAAGGTATTGAAAACATAATATCGACTAAAATGAGGCCATGTCTCCATCGCTACATTCTTCTTGTCATATTTACGTTAAATATAATTAATTAATAAATTAATTATCTCAGATTTCCCACCGTAGCAAAGAAAATATAAAGCTAAATATATTTAAGAACTAGCTGTACCCGCGGCTCCGCCTGCGTTCAAATCAATGTATCACAAAGATTTTCCCATTTCACCCCCTTAGGGGTTGAATTACATAAAATCCCTTCTTAGTGAGCATTTACGTCCCATGACCCACATGCAAAATTTGAAACTCCTAGCACTTGTACTCGTAGTTTCTGAGATTTAGTGATGAGTGAGTGAGTAACCTTTTGCTTTTATATATATAGATTTACAATGCCTTCCTTTATATAATCGTTTACTTTATAGGTTCTATGTGAAAAAGTCCACTGTTAAACTTTTGTGATCATCCCGAAATGGGATGGCAGATCTGACGTCGATCGAAGGTGGATTGCGATGCATCCATGTAAATTAGGCAACAAATGTGTTCATCAAATCAGAACCAGAAGGTTTCCCCTTATGTAGTTGGGTCATAACCATGCCGTCATGGATACAGGTCTCTGAGTAACAAGAATTCGGACTAATACCATGCTGAACGAGTCCGGATTGATAAACCTCACACACGCTCGACTTTTTTTAAACTTTCGAGCAATTACTTCATCGTTTCAGAAAATAAAAAATAACTGGATTTTAATTCGCACATATGTTTGAAAAAAGTCTGGATCACGAACTTAGTTCCACCCGACTCAGGGTTCAAGTTACTAATCATTAGGCTATCTCATCCACTATTATGAGGTATAATTATTATTTTTCCTCAAAATATTTTACAGAGGAAAATAATAATTATAACTCTGTTATAATCTAATTAATGTACCAATTGGATTTAAAAAAAGCATTTTATAAGGTCTGTGTCCTGAAGAGCTTTTTCCGTATCCTAAACATCATCAGTGAAATCAGATTTTTGATTTTTACAGAAAAAGGGTTCTGTCTAAAGTTAATCATAAATGAGTTGCTGATCCTGAGTAGACATCTTCACCTTTTATCCGCTTCTCGCGATCTGTCCTGACCTGGACAGACGTCCCGTTGTCCCGGAAACGCGTCCATCACGGGACATTAATGAACGTGCAGATCACATTAGTGACGTCACAATGGACCAAGATTTACTGGTTCCGTAGGTTGCTAATTAGTATCGTAATAACATACCGTACCTAGGCTGCTAACTAGCTATTGTTGGTGGGTTTGCTCGTCAATTTATAATTTGTACAAAGTGTGGAATTAAGTAAAATATTGTATTTAACGGAATTTAAGACATTTTCAAAATTCGTATCCTGGATGACGAAGTAAAAATATATATAATTATGAAATTAAAAAAAAAATATTATAATAACACACAAATTCTATAAATTTTAATTCTACTAAAAACGAGTACATCTAAACAGCTCAAAAATGTGTATAAACTCGTTTACACGTAAAATATGTATGTCACTTCTGACGTACAGTCCTCACCTTACTGTTTTTATAATATAGAACCAGTTTTTTTTTATATTGAAACCTAATAATAAGGCAGACGGGCTACCTAATGGAATATAAAAGTGGTAGTACGTATGTAGTTCTACTAGAGAGGTAGTACCGCCAAACTTATGTCTAACGTAAAGCATTTCTAGCGTTTCGGTAGAAGGATGTGGTTACCGGCTCACTTTTATGTTATCCATCTTTTATGTTAGCCATCTTAGTCCTCGGAAGTAGTAACTTATCATCATGCTTGTTTGCTTCTTCATTCGGTAAAAAAATGGAAAAGTGACATTTACAATACTAGAGGTGACATTTAAAATACCAACGAATCGCCAGATTTGAAGGAGATATATTTTTATCTCCTTTTACAATAGAAATAAAAAAAATAATAATAATCAGTTAAACGGTTTTATATTGCAAATAAATGTATTAAAAGCTAAAAAATAATTTCATGGATACAGTAATGGGTACCAATGTGTATACATTGGTATATTTTCAAAATAAAGTAACTCGTAACTCGTAACACTTTCCGGAAATATCTATGGTCACATAAATTCCTAAACATGCAATATACATTTATGAAAACACCTATGACAAAAGATGTAATTTTTGAAATATACAAATTTTAAACTTAAGCATTGATTAAACTAAAATAAAATCGTGGGACACGTCCAATATCTACAATCGAAAGACATGGCATGTGCCTTCATCCACCTCGTAGAATAAAACCGTTTAAAAAATACAAATTAGAGACTTAATTAAATTCTAACTACTCTCTTCAGTTTGCGAAAGTTCTACCTACATTTAAAGATACTGAAGATGTGTTACCTTAATATAATATCTATGTCACTCTATATTTACCAAGAGCGTTATAGAAGTACGCGTGAAGCTCGTTCGACTTACTCTGGTGCAACATTTTGTAAATATAGTTTCTTCAACAAAGTTTTAATAAGAACTCTCTTTAAACCGGTGATGCATTGGCGAGCCCTCTAATGTTGTAAATATCCAAAGGTGACTTGTGATAAATGGCGATACTTTTCATCAGGTAGCTCTTTCTCTTATCGTTAAGTATAGCAATAAAAAATACAGTTTAATTTATTTTAAGGGTTTTGATTACTACTTTTTAGTAAAATTGAAATAGCAAACAAGCTTGCAGTTTACCTGATGGTAAAAGTTACTGCCTGCCACAGATATATATCTGTAATCAACCCCATATAAGATGAGTCTTGCCTGAGGTTAGCCTCCGATGCGTTCCTACCTCTGAAGACTAAATTCAAATTCCACGGTTAACTATGTCTCCCTTAATCCATCCTTCAAACCAGAACACACCAGAGTATAATATTACTCTTATTTCTAGCGTGAAGCATTTTTGCAATTCGATAGAAAGGTGTGGTTGCCGGCACACTTTCACATGAGGCGACCATCATAGTCCGGGAGTAGCAACGCATCTTTGATTGACTTCAAATGTTCCCATTTTCTGTATGAAGTTGATTACAGATGTCCACGGGCGGTAGTGACCACTTACCATCAGGTGGACTGCATGCTCGTTTGCTACTTCAGTCAGAAAAAAAGTACTACTTTACGGTATACTTTGAATTGATGAATGGGAACGTCAGCAAAGTTTATGTTGAGAGAACATAATACACAACTACCAAAGACTGTTCTAAGCGAATCGAATAACGTGCACAACAATCAGCCATACGGTGCTATCACACTGAAAGTCGATCCTCAACCGAACAGCACACACACGACACGAAATTGTTTCAGTTATCGCACCCACTTACGTTAGTTTTAATTAGCTATAACGTTTTGTGCCAGTCGAAAATTAATCAAATCATTCACGGAGGGGGGCGTTTGACTTTGGATGGTGTTATGCATGGATCAAACAATTAGTTGTATGATATGAGCAATATGGAAAATGTCAGAGTTTAATAAATGTTTAATCCAGAAACAAAAAAGATCCGATAATCCGATTATGTTTTGGATAAAAAGTAAGAGTTAGCTTTAGTTTCTTGCGTTTGCCATTTGCTTTAACAAGAGTCTTGATACCGAATCCGAATACGATTGCAGTCTTACCTGAAGTCGGTTAAAGGTTGTTACTCATAATGACTAAATTGTTGCGCCTCGTAAGTTTTCGCCATTTTGGTGTTAACATATAGTCTAAAATGCTATTTTTACAGTTAATAAATTTATACTTGAATATTAAAAAAATACAATACGAAGGAAGAGCACTATTTGAGATAGTGTTCTACTCTCGATACGCGTTAAAGACGTGCGATTAATTATAAATGTAAGAACAGAAATATCAAACTACGTTTTCAAAATACCTGGTATTTCAGAATACCAAATATATAATACTAATAATAGATACTTTTCCTTTAATCTTTACAATTGACACTAAATTTCAATCATTATAAAATAAAGTTGATGATGTGTTATTGCATAAAGCGGACTCCGGCATCAGCGGCAGAACATCGCGGGGAGGCAATTTTGGAGTGACACCTGTTTATTATCTGATGGAAGAGTTGCATGTGTTGTTAAGATATGCTGAGTCGTACATCGATTTTAGGGGTACATTTTAACGGAGGAAATAGTCGTAAAATACGAATTAGCTACAGGTGTATTAAACAGTTTATTATGGATAAATAAAAGCCTAATGGTTCAATGTCTCTAATCAATCCAAGCTTTACAATTTCAAGTACGCACCATTGAACTTACCGAAAAAAAATGAGCGTATTATAAATTAGTTATTCCTGCGTTACATTAAAAGAAAACGTTGTGAGTATACCAACGTCCACCACGTTGGCCATGTGTGATTATGGCCTAAAATTATTTTTGAGAGAAGACCCAGATCAGTAGAACAATTATGGACTGACGACGACAGATGCACAATTTAATTTTATTAAACTAAGTCGAAGCTCTCACGGATCGAGACAAGCTGCTCAGAAATCGGACGAATATCGGGAAAAAGTATCAAAAAAAAATTTTTAAATAAAAAATACAACCGACTTCCATGCCACATAAAAGTAAAAAATAATTTAAATACATGTTGGTTTAGAGCAAACACAATACTTAGTACATAGTCCCGAAGTCGGCGCTCACCATATTTTGCTGGATCATGACGAAACTACATGTATCTTATATGAGCGCCGTCGGGAAGTCGGTTAAAAAAACCCTTCAATTAATATAAAAGAAAAAAATACTGCATAAATAAATAAGTAATTATAATTGCTTAAGTTGATAAAAATGCTATACAATAGCTTTACTGCGGCAGTCCCCGAGTGCTGCACGTTTTTTTTTATCCTGCTTCTTTGTTAAATAAACGCTGCTCACGGGTAGAATCCATTTAAGTTGTGAAGGCATTTTATTTTGGTCCTCCGGGATGTCATCAATTTTGTGATAGTTCTTAGGTATTATAGCTTTTTTATTTTGAATTTGAGTTACCTTACCATTTCCTACATCGGTCTATGTGAAACAATAAACATATCTTCATTTGATTTGAGACATAATGTTCTTTATATATACTAGAGTACACTAGAAATTCAGAGACAATATCAAACTTGTGTCTTAGTTTTGCATGTATGTGATATGTAAGACACCAGCGAAATTACATAAGTCACATAGTCGGAAAGATTTGAGTTGTACCTAGTATCGTAACAAATCGCGATCCTATAATGCAACATCAAGCAATTGTAGAGAATAGCTATTTCCAAAGAAAAAGAAATAATCATCAAAAGTGATAAAATATATATAAAAATTTTACACTTTGTGGTTGCCGATTCACTTTAATATGTGGCGACCATCTTAGTTCTCGGGAGTAGCAACGCATATGTGACAGAGTTCAGATAGAACCTATGTTCTGTATGAAGTTGGTAACAGATGTCCATGGGCAACAGTGGCCACTTGCTATCAGGTGGCGGCATGCTCGATTGCTACTTCAGTGTAATAAAACAACCAATATCTGAATTTAGAGTTACTTAAGGAGGTCGATTGAGCAACAATAGACTAATGGATGAAAGCCTTTCAATCAAGAATTTCGAAGATTCAAATCCCAGGTACCACGGACTTTGTACCAGTAGTTCCGGGACCAAAATAGGGCTACGGTACCTTCTGCCTGTCGTAAGAGGCGACTAAAAGGGGCTTCCGGGGTTGCGGGCGAGAAGAGTGGGAGCTTGAACCGTCCGGCCAGGCCCACCAAGGAAAAGCCCGAAAGGGGCATCGCGCTTGGAGGACTCCGGCTGTGTGCCGTTGGAGATCCCAGAGTCCTCCACGCAGTACTGAGGACTGTCACCGGGGGGTTAGTGCGGTAAGAATCTCACATAACCCGCGTGGCTCCCACGACATCGGGTACCTTTTAAAGGTTTCTCCCTTGTAAACAAAAAAAATGTACCACGGATTTGTGAGACTAAAAAAATAAATTTTAATATTTCCGCTTTAAGGTGAAGGAAAAAATCATGAGAAAATCTATGCATCTGAGTGTGTGTATCAATTCTCACTAGTGATTTCACGTTTAGTTGAAAGGTTCTGGTTTTCTTTATTTTCAGGTGCCCATTTTTGCCCTATAGGGTGTCGACGCACTTGTATCTGGCTTCAAATAGAATATATTCTATTTACAGTCACTTACTTCACTTGTCTATTGTCAGTCCATGGACGGCAATATTCGCTTACTGGAGTACAATTCGTATGCAATCTTATAAAAAATCTCATGCAGCTTACATTTCCAACTAACATCCAATGAACACATCAAACAATAGCCGAAGTAACAACCAGCGAGGAAAACTAGACAAAAACTAAGTCGTAAACACGGAACGCACTGAAACACCTACAAGTGCAGTACTTAATAACAACTTAGCGCCCATCCCACCCCATCCCCCTGTCGTCTGTCAAACATATGACAAGCGCAGATTTCGCTTTGTACTTGTCAAAAATATAGCAAACAAAAGATACGGCGTACGAATAAATGAAGTGAGCTGATGTATTTCGCTGTAGGGATGTGCTGGTGTCGATAGTTTTAATTATTGTGTTATTTGGTATAATAATGTCGATAATTCAAAAAGATGGCCGTTGTATTTTTTTTATAGCGAATGAATTCAATGAAAAAAGATAACAGATTATAAAATAGGAAGTTATGCCACAGATAATGAATTACGTAGATTAGGAATATTTAACGTTAAATAATTATATTCTTCATTCTTCTTATTAATTTATGTATTGTTAACCAAAACGTGTGTTATTTAATGGAGTCACAAATCAAACCGAAGATTAGATATTTCCATACGAAAATTTAGTATGATGAAAGTTATACCATTTCAATATATTGGTACTTGTAACTCTGAGGTATAATTATATCCAACTGATTAAATTTATTTTTAAATATTTAATCCGAAAAAACTATGTTACCATTGAATTATTCTATTAATTCTATTGAAATATTCTGTATCTGCTAAGGAAATATCGCTCGCTGTCGGTTGAATCTTTAAAATAATCAAAAGTTTGTACATCAGAGGTGCGTGGGATTGAAATATGTAATACCCGGTCAAATGTCCGAGTTTAAGTAAAAAAAGCCACTATTTTTAAGTAACTTTAAGATAAAGGAACGTCCATGTTCAGCTGAATGCATTTTTTGTCTTTTTACCGAATCGATTTAAGATAAAGATAATAAAGATTATATCATTACTTATATTAAACACACTGTTTCTACACTCATATCCCCACACTAGGATTTTCTCCTGTGTCGGTGATACCATGGATACACACAAGCCGAATACACAAACACTCAGACACAGAACATGAATCTAAATTCATCATTCAGATACCTGTCTGGCCGGGAATCGAACCCGGAAGCCATTGCGCGTCAGACCGGTATGATAACAGCTACGCCACGCGGGTCGTCAAAAATTACGTCGAAAAATTACAATAATTTCATATAGATATGTATCAAATCTAATAGACAAATATCGATACTCAACACCCATCCCTACACCGTATGTAGCAGACGAGTACGGTATCGCACACTCGCGGGAAGTACGCAAAGAAGTCGCGGCAGACAGAACGGTCTTGGTAGTCGCCGGGAGCGACGTTTGACTGATGGCAGAAAGTTTCTGATTAAAACCGGATTGGGATTGGTAAGTTTGTTCTGTAGCCTATTTAGGTGGAGAATGTGTCTAATAAGACAACTAGACGGACTTAAATTGTTTACATTTACAGTCATTGAACGAGCCAAACGCGTACCGATGCGGACACTATATTTTATATGATACGGCCTTGCAGACGCCGACAGACACATTGTATGGAATATTTTTTCGTCTGTCGCGACTCGAGTCTGATACCCCCAATGTCTGATTTAAATGCAGTCAAAAAGGCTCATCTAACCTTAGACCTGGAGATTGGTCATAGCAACTGAACGAAATAACAAATCTCCGTCGCGTTAAGATTTGTTAAATTCATCTCAACAGTAACGTTAAGTCAATAAAAGATGCTTTGCTAATCATGACCGTTAAAATGGTCAGGTCATATGAAAGTCAGCTGGCATCCCACACTACTTTACGCTAGAAAATAGGTGTGACAGTAGTACCAGTCTCGAAGTATCAAACTCGTTTTACCACCTCAGCGATGGTGTCACCATGGCGCTGGTGATTTTACCCCTTCAAATAAATTGTGCACTACGTGTATCTTATTAATAAGCAAAAGTTGGATGATGTAAGTGTGCTGTTACTCTCACACAAAAAGTACAGTTTACATATCATTGAAATTTGGCAAAAACTTAGATTATTGTCTAAATTAACACATCGCACCTTTATTCATAAAAAGAAATAACTCAAAATTTATGTTTAGCGAGTTTATATCATAAAGCGAACGAACTAGATGACAAAGTCGCAAATCAAAAATTTTAGGAAGTTTCTCTTAACGAATAAAGGTGCGACATAGGATACTTACTGCCTTGGTAGATGGCACCGAAGCAGGCGACGACGCGGTAATAACTCTGTTATACCATAAACTAAATCGCAAGTACCAAAAACGCTGAAGCGCGCCACATATCGACAGTAGCTCCAACAATAATAGTTCCATATCCCATTTGAATATTAGAACATCCATCCGCTGAAGATTTCACTCGAGCGGGGAGGGTGGGGAGAACCGGAGAACCCCCCCACGCACACAAGCAAGCCTCAATTATTAGCGTGTGTCGGGTGTATAGAAAACTGTCGTAGGTGGGAACTGAGTGAAGCGTTTTTCTATTTTTATCCCATTTTTTGTTATTTCACATTCTATGTTGCTTTGTTTCTGTTTCTTATTTGTAAGAGTTGATAGATGATAGTTGCTAGACATATGTGACAATAAATTCTATGAATGATTATAGAGCAATATTATTGCAGTTATCCGGAAGGGTAAATAGTCACGATATTAGGTTTTTAATTCTTTTCATGCCGATATTTCGACCGCATTGCCGTGGCCACGTTTAACGAAACTTTGTCGAAATGTCGGCAATAAAATTAAATAATCTTGTATCATGAATACTCGGTACATATTAAAAAAAATACAAATGCAAACCTTTTATTTTTTGATCTAGTCAATTCTAGTCTATATGTTTGAAAGCTAATAAAAGAAAAGTTATCATTTCCCCTCAAAACCTTTACAGAATGAAATTTAAAAAAATAAACATTGATTGTAAAGTAAGGCAACCGACATATTTCAATATTATAATTTTCATTTCGTAAGTTTTTCGTTAAGACATATTTTTTCCCTTAAAATGTTTATAATCTTAATTCTTTGCAATTTTAAAACATATTTTCGTATAATAAAACATTTTTCAGCTAAGGTTTTTTAATTACAATAAAAAGTCGGTTAAAATAGGTCCTTCTTCAAACTACCTTACCTTACCATACTTACTGAAGCTAACTTTTATTACCCATGTAAAAAGAAGATGGCAGATAAAAAAAGACAAACCCACTGAGTTTCTTGCCGGATCTTCTCAGTTGAGGTCGTGCTCCGATCCAGTGGTAGTGTAAGAAAAAAATACGTGACCGACAATTTGTAAGCGCCCTCGTAGGCCTATGCAAAAAAAGACATTTGATTTGATTTGATTTGATTTGATTTGATTTGATTTGATCTGATCTGATCTGATCTGATCTGATCTGATCTGATCTGATCTGATCTGATCTGATCTGATATGATCTCATCTCATTTTATTTCTTTTCATCTCATCTCATCTCATTTATTTCATTTCATTTCTAAAGTTATAAGTTTGTAGGCAACTACATTCCATTACATGGTTCAAATTTAGCCATACTTCACATTCCCTTATCTCCTCACCCAGCTACAACACACACATACGCACCGAATTAACGAAAGGGGGCATTGTTTTACTTATTGACTGGAGGCAAAATATTCTTTGTTCTCAACATAATTGTTTATTTAGCTCCTAGTGAGGGTTGACAGAGCGTATAACTGATTCCAATGTAGTTATATAGTTATCTCTTGCAGTTATTGCCTGTGTTAGTGAGTAATTACGTCGTGAAACATATTTTTATGTTATTTTCCCGATTTAGGATAAAATCTCACTCCTAGCTTAGGTATCTGTCTACTGATTGCTCGCATCAGTAGAACGAAAATGAGGAAACAATTTTTTTAATTTTATAGGCTATTATCGAGGGCTTTGAGCGCGGTGACCGAATTAAGAAATTCCGTAACGAAAAAAACCTAACAACCCCCACTCCGCATACCATGTAGAGCGGCCAAGCGTTCGCTTAACGAGAGCTAATCGAGACGAGCTGCTCGGAAATCCGACAAATATGTAAGCAGCTGTTTGTCAGAAAGTATTTAGTATATATAGTATCAAAGAAAAAAAACTTGAATTAATAAAAAAAAAATCCGCATAAATACGTACATAATTGTTATATCCTACTAATATTATAAATGCGAAAGTTTGTGAGGATGTATGTGTATTTGTTATTCTTTCACGCAAAAACTACTAAACGGATTAGGTTGAAATTTTACAGTAGTATAGGTTATACATCAGAATAACACATCCTACTAATATTATAAATGCGAAAGTTTGTGAGGATGTATGTGTATTTGTTATTCTTTCACGCAAAAACTACTAAACGGATTAGGTTGAAATTTTACAGTAGTATAGGTTATACATCAGAATAACACATGGGCTATAATTTGTATTTTTTTTTATAAGGTTATAATATAACGAGAAATATCAGGTTAGTCGGAAAAAAAGTTGTGCTCTGAGAGCTATCTTCGCGTACGCTGCCTAAACCGTTGGAGATATCCAAATATAATGTACCGTGGGATTGTTTGTCTCACATAGATCTAAATAAAAGTCCGCGACAGCATATGTCTATATTTTATGTATAACCCACAATAACTCTTTTTATACTTTGAAAATTTTAAAAATATCAAGTTGATGTTTCCATGGGTTTTATACAAACTAAATATTAATCCTTATCAAAATAAATGATTTCAAAAAATCAAGCATCTAATAAAGAATGAATCTGCCTTTTACATCATGTAAATTGGATAAGTAGTTTAGAAGATATTACGAGTATAACATATTGCGTAGTCAATTGATTGACCGGCAGTACGCGCCGTGTGCCGCCGCCGTATATAACGAAGTTGTATGATATTAATATTTGAATGATTATAAAACACGGAGCAAAATGTGAAAGGTCAATGACGTCTCTGTAGTTCCGGCTACGGTACGGTAAGGCTACGGTATCCCCTGTCTGTGGTAAGAGGCAACTAAAAGGGAGCTTTCGGGGTTGCGGGCGGCTAGACGGAGAGCTCCAAACACCCAGTCAGCAACTTCGGGAAAGATGTCAGCATGTGTGGTCGCAAGAACAGATGGAGTGGTGGGCCCCACCGCTCACTTGGGAGAAGCCCGATGGGGCAATGCACTCAGAGGACTCCAGTTGCGTTCCTTTGAAGATCCCGGAGTCCTGGTGCTATAAGAATCCCAGATAACCCTGCGTCGCTCCCATGGCGTACCTTTTGAAGGTTTCTCCCTCGACAAAAAAGAAAAAAAGTCAATGAGAATGAAACAGCGGAAAGGTTAAATATGTTATTCAATAGTCATTGACCTTTTAATGTAACACAACTCGGCACATATGTCAGATTAGCAGTAGTTTAGGTCGTAGTTGACCACGCTAGCCAACTGCGCGTTGGTAACCGTCACGGGTTTTGAGACCCTTTCTTAAAACTTTTAATTTCAGAGTAAGCATTAATATCTGTTGCCGACAAAACTAATTCAAATTAATATATGTGCCTGTGATTTGAAATATGAACACACTGATTTAGGCGATTAACACACGGCACCGCGCACCGCCGCGAATAGCGGTGCCCCGCGCGGTAAGGCGGTTTACGCACCTGTACGCGCGGATGGACCGATCATCAAAATAAACTTTTCGACATCGAAATGCATTTTTGCTTCAACGATAATCCGCGCGGTTATGCGCCAGCCCGTGTGTGAGACGCCGACCCTCCGCACTGTCGTTCGCGCGGAGACACGGTGGTGATGAGAACACCGCTGGACCGTGCGGCCAGTCGGTGTACGTTTGTGAGGCATCAACGGATTTATTAGACCCCAATACAACATGAGATCCGCTTCACCGCCTACCGTGGCAGTGAGCGGTACCGTATGTTAATCGCCTTAGGAAGTAGGGCAAGGGTTCAATCTGAAGTAAATCACAGATGCGTTGCTACTCCCGAGGACCATGATGATCGCCTCATATAAAAGTGAGCCGGCAGGCACACCCTTCAAATGAAACACAAGAACTGCATCACGGTAGAAATAGGTGCGGCGGTGATGCCTCCCTGGTTGAACCATTGCTCTACCACCTTGCAAACTTTATGTGGCAGACTAAATTCCACGCGAGCGAAGCCGCGGGCAAAGGCTAGTAATTTAATAAATTGATTAAAAATGCTATGCAATAGCTTTACCGTGGCAGTCCCCGAGTGCCGCACGTTTTTTTTTGTATTTTTTTTTTGTTTGGATCGAAGCGTTAAAAGTCTGATAACATAGCAGTTCGACTGAAGTAATAGTACCACACCTATTCTTGCCATATAAAAGCAGTATTTGCGTTGCTGTGGTTTGAAGGGTGCGGTAACGGTGCTCATATTCATATGAAATTAAACCCCAAGGGCTGCTGTGGCCCATCCCAGATAGAACAAGTTTTTCTCATACTTAAGCCTGTCGATAAGGGAGACTGGCTACCTGATGGAAAGTATTCACTGTCGCCTATACCCGATTGTACCCTTTGACTTTTTACAGCTGTAAATTGATTCTGATGAAGTGGTTGCAAACACTCAACTAAGCAGAGGTCGAGAACCTCCTGACAAGACTAAAATAACTGCTTTAGTATTGAGACGAACAACCTTAACTTGGTTAATATTTCTGTATGTGGACATTAGCTTCCGATCCCAAGGATAATTGTATGGATCAGCAGGGCATACAATACACTATGCTATCTAAATTTTGTGTTAAATAAAGTGATAATATTTATACTTGTGTCTAATCCTAATTAAGATACCCAACTAAGGAAGAGCGAGGCATTCCTAATACTTGACTTTGTCTTTGACTACTTACCAGCAAGCCCCAACTACTAGTTTCGAAGGATTTTCTTAAATAAATGCATTTTTGTTTTTTTTTTTGTTTTAAGGAATCGCCATTGCATCGCTGGCTTTATCCTTTGCGAGTAAGGGTGGCATGTGGTGGTGGTGGTGGTGAGTAAGCATGGTGTTAAATATATACCAATATACATGTTGATAGCAGATTATTGCGAAACTTTACCGTCACTTTAAGACATGGATTTCCACATTTAACTCCTGACAATACAAAAAAATATCTTTCATTTCGCTCAAAAAACCCTCAAAACAAAGAAATCCAAAGCAATCCTATTAAACTGGATCTAAGTGTGGTATATATCATCCCTTCATCCCCTAAGTGTGCTGTGTGAATATTGTAAACATATTTCAGTCGAATGCGCGATATCAGATGCCATTTGTATTCATTCGCATATTTTTCAGTGATTTAGTGGCACTTAGCGATCGCGATATCGATGCTTGCTCCCCGTTTTCAAAATTGTGTCGCTATATGTCTTGAGCATTGTTTCGTACTCCTTCATATCGTAAAAAATCAAAATCTATATATTAATACGTGAAGCAAAAACTTGTGATTCGTTTTTAAGATACTTGCCGCAGATAGAGGAGTATGAAATTACGCGCGGTTATAGTTGATGTAGAGAAGGATTTTGTAATCCTAATATTTTTTCAAATAATGCAGAAAACACACATAACATCAACTCACCTCAACACCTTGCATTTGACACAAATACATACTTAATAAACGAAATAAAACATTTAATGTTTTACTACGAAAACACATAACATCAAAAATGTCAGATGTCTTTATCAGAATACCCGCTATTGCTTTTAAATGCAGCTTAACTTATTAAACATCTTTTTACCTTTAACGGGTGCGTTCAAAATAACTTGAAAATTATTACAATGTATTTGAATTTGAGAAATGTTCGTGGTACTTTGGACAATATGAATTTTAGTTTTTTAATTTAAAATACGGTCGATAATGACCTTTGCAACGGGTGACTAGTATATATTAAACCTAGTTCTATATGAAGTTAAAATGAAATGAAATATCTTTATTTGCATAGGCCTATTGAGGCACTTACAAATTGACGGTTACATTTTTTTTCTTTCCTTACCACCAGATCGGAACACGACCTCAACTGAGGAGATCCGGCAAGAAACTCAGTGGGTTTGTCTTCTTTCTCTGTATATCTATTTTTCACCATTTTGTTTTTACATGGGTAATTAAAGTTAGCTCCAGTATCTTGCCTTATGTGTGGCTAAACAAGTTGCAAGTTGTTAAAGATGTCCATGGGCGGCAATACCCACTTACCGTTTGATGGACTGCTTGCTCGTTTGCTATTTCAATGGGATAAAATAATGTTAACGCTAAATTCAGAAACCAGAAATCATACGTGACGAATATTTGTATTATGTAGATTTTTAATAATACACTTTATAAACTTGGTGTGGTCTTGATAATGTACATGTATATGTATATGTATATTACGATGTAAGAAGATTCCCTACCGACGTTAGAAAGTGTTAAAAAAACTTTGGTGTCTGGATAAATAACAAAGGTAAAAGTAAAGTTTAAAGGTGGTAGAACATTGTAGTTCGACCGGAGATATACCATCGCCACACATATTTCTAACGTGAAGCATTCCTTGCGTTTCGATGGAAGGGTGTGGTTGTCGGCACACTTTTACATGAGGCGACCATCCTAGTCCTCGGGAGTAACAACGCGTCTGTGATTGACTTCAGATAGAACCCATGTTCTATTTGAAGTGGCTTACAGGTATATATGGGCGGCAGTGACCACTTACCATCAGGTGGACTGCATGCTTGCTACTTCACTATTAAAGAAAAAAGATATTATATTTTTTTTTCAAAAAGGACTATCGCAGTTTTACAAAAGAAACGTTTCTTATAGATCATAGACGGAGAGAGAATTCTGATAATAAGTTGCTTTAATACGCCGGAATATAATCGTTTTTCGTTTCCCACGACACGAAACGTCCACACTTAGACACGAAAGTGACAAAGACCAACTTATTTCTGATATACATAGCCCGGAAAGAGAACTCCATGAAACATTAGAACACTTGCAAAGGCTCTTGCGGCATCAAACGGGTGCCGTGACAAATGGAACGACTGAGCCATCGGGGGCGTTGCAATATCCTCTTCCTGTGCTCGGGTATAGAGATAGGAACGCGTAGAGAGGACAAAGGTTTTTAATGATTAAGACAACCTACTGAAAAAGCTACAAAATAAACTTGCACTAAATACGCATAGTATGTGTAGGATGTTACATAAACACAAAATAACTTAACACAAAATAAATTTTGACTATTGATAAATATAATAATTTGATAATTTTGAACATTGTTAATATTTGTATGCCAGAAATGATAAGTACACTTGACATTGTATTATTTAATCTTCCAACTGTAATAATTATGTGTATTGTGGCAAATAAATATGTAAATAAATAAATAAGAAATATAAATTACTACATAGCATAAAACAAAGTCGCTTCCCGCTGTCTGTCCCTATGTATGCTTAGATCTTTAAAACTAAGCTACCGATTTTAATGCACTTTTTTAATAGATATTGTGATTCAAGCGGAAGGTTTTTATGTATAATACATGTACAATATAGTAGAGAAACATTGATAATTTTCGATTTTTGACTTTTAGGCGGAACGAAGTTCGCCGGATCAGCTAGTATACCTATAATAATTTAAAGAAAAATAGAGACGTCTGTTGTCAATGGTAAAAATAATTGTAAAAATGCTATGCCAAAAAATATATATTTCCAACTACTATGTTTGTAACTGATTTCATTTTTTTCGTACTGTGGCGCTATATCTTTAAAGAAGTACATCTGCATAAATATTCAAAATTGAAATTAGTACTAAGGTGATATAAGCGTTACGTTTAGTTGCAGGATTGCATACCGTTAAATTTTAAATGTAGAACTTTTCGTCGTTCAATTGCAGTGAAATTCCACTGCCATATGACAGATGCAGTAGCTTCTACTGTATCCTAACTTTTAAGTGTGTGATATTGCAGAGGCACCGCGTTCTACATTAAAATAGTAGTGACGACCCGCGTGGCGGAGCGGTTACCATACCAGTCTGACGCGCAATGGGTCCCGGGTTCGATTCCCGACCAGACAGGTATCTGAATGATGGTTTTAGATTCCTGTTCTAGGTCTGGTGTTTGTGTATTCGTCTTGTGTGTCCATGGTGCCCACAAGAGAAAATCCTACTGTGAGGCTTTGAGTGTAGAAAGCGTGTTTCATCTAGGCAGTAGTGTAATTTGGATAATGTAACAAGACAATTCATCCAAATCGCTTGCCAAACATTGCCGTGTCTACACATACCTAGCACAACGGAAGCACATTTCAACGCGACGGGGCGACTTCTCTTCGAAAAATATATTTTATACCCAACATTTTATATTGACAACACATCCAAGTTTATGAGGGCCTTTATTACTTTTTATGGCGTTCGTCATATTTCCCGCGGCTTCGAATGGGGTTAGAATTTAAATTCGCCGATTTATATTATAATCGATGGTGGTAAGACGGTTAGGCGATGAGTTTCACTTTGCAAATGCCATGGGAAAAGTATGGTGTTTGAATGGTAATGCACTAATGTTTTATTGAATAGGATTTCGATGAAAAATAAATAATAAAAAGTAACACAACTTATTAAAAAAATGTTGACAGATGAGCGACAGTAGGTACTTTTTCTTTATTTTTTTTATTTTTTTTTTAATTTATTGGGGTCAACAAACAGTTAACGACAAGGTTCACTTAACGACTAAATAACAAAAAAGTCTTATTATATTGCCAATCAACACCGTAGACCACGTACTTATCATCACATAGGTTGCAAGCTTGATTGCTCTTGATTATCTATAAAATATTAGTCACCCGTAGGAACGGTCGAAATTCGACCGTAACTTAAACTAAAAAACAACTTCATATTGTCCAAAGTAGCACCAATATTTCTCTAATTTAAATGAATTGTAATAATTTTATAAGTGATTTGAACCCACTCGTTAAAGGTAAAAGAGCTTGACTAACTAAGCTACATTTAAAAGCAATAGCGGATGTTGTGACAAAGACATCTGACATTTTCGACGTTATGTGTTTTCATAAGACATTGAATGTTCTATTTCATTTATTATGTATGTGTTTGTATCAAATGGAAGGTAGTAAGTGTAATAGGTATGTTTTTAGTTGAATTTATGTATGTTTTATGCATGATTTGGCAAAATTATTAGCATTGCGCAATTCTTCTCTACATCTACTTCTCTACATAACTGTGTGTAATTTCGTACTCCTTCGCCTCCGGCAATTATCTTACAAACGAATCGCAAGTTTTTGCGTCACATATTATTATATAGATATTTGAAAATAAAAACAAAATTTTCTTCTTCTTTTTTCACATTCATAGTAAAAACCAAACCAGAATGCAACCAGTATCTCAAAGTAAGCTAGGTATTTGCTTCAAGTCTAAATCTAGAACTAAATTTTCAACTGTTCATTATTAAAACCACTGTCTCTTCTCAGTACTGATGTTATCGCTCGAAAATTTTAAACACACAGCAATACGAGATAAAGCAAATATGTTTCTCGAGAATCCATGAAGACCGTTTAAACAATTGAAAGAGTCATGCTTTTTGTTACTTTAACAAATTTTGTTAAGGCTAAGTTGTTTTGAGAGTTTATATAATTTTGAAATTTATGGAGTCATAATATTAAAAAAAAATCCCTCAGATTCATTTGCTTGTTTTAAACAGTTGGGTATTTTTTGTAATATATATTTTTTTTCTAACTGAAGTAGCAACCGAGCATGCCACCTGATGTAAGTGGTCACTGCCGCCTATGGACATCTGTAATCAACTTCATACAGAACATGGGTTCCATCTGAAGTCAATTACAGATGCGTTGCTACTTCTGAGGACTATGATGGTCGCCTCATGTGAAAGTGTGCCGGCAGCCACACCCTTCTATTGAAACGCAAGAAATGTTTCACGCTAGATAAAGGTGTGGCAGTGGTACTTCCTCGGTCGAACTACACTGGTTCTACCACCTTGAATTTAATTTAAAGATTTAATACTTTCCCCTTTTTTTCTCTGATCGCTGACACCATATTTCAAAATCAAACAGCCTATGACACTTCGACAAATAAGTCGATTCTATATTCACAAATCTACAATCCTTCAAGCCGTTTGGACGCATGCCCAATGATAAACAGACATACATACATACATTCATACGATTGAAAAACTTCACGTGCCTGCTGTAACAGTTGGTTAGTGCGTTTAAGGATGGTTCTAAACTGTATAAATAAAACCCTTTTTTTCTCGAGGGGGAAACCTTAAAAAGTTACCCAACGCCGTGGGAGCGACGCAGGGTTATGTGGGATTCTTACTGCATTAAAACCCCCCGGTGGCCGACCTCGACGCCGCGAAGACGACTGCGGGAACTCCAACTGACCGCCGCCGGTGTCCTCAGCGTGTTGCCCCATCGGGCTCTTCCCTGGTGAGCGTAAACTGCTCACCGCAAATTCTGGTCTTTACGGCAGCATGCAACTACACATACCGCCGTCCTTCGCGGGGTCGCCTGATCGAACGGCTCCAGCTCTCTCTAGCCGCTCGCAACCCGAAAGCCCCTTTTAGTCGCCTCTTACGACGGGCAGCGGATACCGTAGCGTTATTCTAATGATAAATAAAACCCTAACGTTGCAGTATCCAGTGTGGACTATGAAACTTCGCCTTAACAGCCAGGACATTAGCTGGTCATGAAACCAGTATCAAAAATCAAGATTGTACGTAAAAGTGTATGCGTAATAGCCATTTGTTGCGGCGGATTTGGGAAATGACAATTTGTACGTGGAATAAAAATACCTACTCGTAAAACTTAATGGGTTCCGTAAATTATTATGTTTTATATTTCTAAGGATAATAATATTGTAAAGTAGGTATTAAAGTTTGAAAGTTGATGATGCAGGTTTTTGATATTGTTATGTATTGTGATATTTGTCATGGTAAAGTTTGTGGTCGGACTGGGCAAAATCGAATGTCTCGCGCGGGACAGGATCAGTCCCGATTTTTGGGGAGGACTGGATTTTTTCAAAAAAAGGTCGCCAATTATAAATATAAGTGGAACTGCAGTTAGTCGGGGGTGCAACCCATTACTGTCCCACTGCTGGGCACGTCTTCTCTCAGAATGATAGAGTTTTAGGCCATAGTCCACCGCACTGGCCAAGTGAGAACTATTGGACTGTGGTTGATGGCAGTTACTCGACCAAAAAAAAAGTAGGTCGCCAAATCTATACCAATTTAAGCTGATCTGCAGTTCGTCGACCAAAAAAAGGTCGCAAATCCTTCGGCCCCCCTACACCAAGGAGAATTTTTCTAGTGTGTCTGTAAGGTATGAGGCCCTTTGTACCGCGAAGTATACTGTCTACTGTATACTGTAAGTATACTGTATAGATTTCTTTAATTGCCAACGTTGCCACCACCGCACACGACAGTGTGATGGTGACAGCGATGGCCTAACGTGGAGCTAAGAAATAAAGACTTATTGTTAAAAAAAAGAAGAACTATTGTGACAAAAGGCACGGACGATCAGTCTGTGGAGCTTTTGTGTTATAATAAAAAAAAAGTATACTGTCGCGCTTTTGACTATGGAATCCCCCTTTTTTCACTCTTAAAATTACTAAATCTCGACTAATTAAAAAAAAAAATGTACCATAGTCACACCTAAATATATCTAACGTCAAGCGGTTCGTCCTTTGGTGGAAAGATGTGGTTGCCAGATCACTTTTAATATGAGGCGCTCAATGTACTTTTCAGGAAAAGCAACGCATTTGTAATTGACTTCAGATAGAACCTTTGAACCTTTGAACTTGAAGAAGTCAGCGGTAAACCGTTGGATTCAGAAGGCACAGGACCGGTTGGAGGGGCGTTATTTACGCACAAAACAAATATACAAACACCCAGACTCAGTACATGAATCTAAACTCATCATTCAGATACCGGTCTGGCTGGGAACCGAACCCGCAACCCACTGCGCGTCAGACCGGTATGGTAACCGCTCCGCCACGCGGGTCGTCAATTATTATAGTGGAAGACGTGATCCAAGCAAGCGAAGCCACGGGACTAACCTGGTTTCATAAATTCTAGAGTGTCCGCAACATCAGTTGCATCGTCTCTTAGGGCGCTTTTCAGAACGCGATCACAACGCCCCAAACGCCCAAAACGTTGTTCCACAAGACGACCGCGTTCGTTGTGGTCGCGGCGAATACGTCATTCATGACGTCATAACTTACGCCCACGCGACGCTCACGACGACCCATCTAACAAGGTGGGTTCAAGTGATCGTTCCAGTAGAGAATAAGTCAGTAAATCTCACAAGCTAATGGAACGGGAAAAACTACGGTCGTGAACGTGCGCTTTGAGAACGTCTAATGGAACGCACCCTTAGAAATAGTATTGTTTTTTAAATTAATAATTGTTTTTCTAAGTTATTAGCTCTATAAAAAAACAAACCTTCCCCATTAATCTCCGACTCAATCCGAGTTGAACATTAGCGGCATATTCCAATGAAATTAGCGGCGTTTGGCAATGAAATGAAAATGAAAATCGGAACAGTTGAACGAAAATCACATTATGGTTATATTCGACGGTTATAACCGAACCGAAATTGAGGACGTGAACAAACGATCTGCTATATTAACCGTGAAATGAACGGTTACGTGCCGTCTGTCACACCAATATGTAATGGTTCGGTTCGGTTCGGTTCGCGAACGGTTCGGTTGTAACAATCGATATTCCTGTGGTTTAAGTATCTTAGTTTTTTTTATCTGACTGACGTAGCAAACGAGCATGCAGTCCACCTGATAGTGGACTGCATGCTCACTACCAAGTGGTCACTACCAAACATGGGTTCCATCTGAAGTCAATCACAGATGCTACTCCCGAGGACTATGATGGTTGCCTCATGTGAAAGTGTGCCGGTAACCACACCCTACCAACGAAATGCATGAAACTCTTTACATTGGAAATAGGTGTGGCGATGGTACTTCCCCGGTCGTACTACACTGGTTCTACTACCTTGAAAATTAAGCCACCTTGAAAGACTACCCTTCCAGATCTACATGTTTGAATTTGTCTTTGTGTCTGGAGTGTGTAACAGGAAAAATCCTAGATATTTAACTTCAAAACATATTTATAGGAGGACTGTTCATTGGAATTCAAACATTACATCAAATACAAATAATTACGTCACAGTGTGCAATCAGCCATGTTTAAATATCCAAAAAACGTTTCAAACGGCACTGTCCCTTTAAGAAGCACAAAAAAGCGACCGAAAATTAAATAATGAAAAAATATAGCCTCTTCCCTTGTACAGATGAAATTTGATTAAAAATCACGATTATTACAAACCCCCTTTGTGGTTTTTTACAAATATATCAAAATTACCCCGAATTACAAAATATTCGAAACACAGTTCTATTCCAAAGTAATAAGGGCGATGGGTTCGGTAGGTAACCGCAAAGTTAAAGCAGTATTTACCAAAGAGTCGATGCCTCCACCACCCACCCTTTGACTTCAACCCCCTTTCAATAATTTTTCATAGCACTGATCCTCTCTTTGTGGTCGACTCTTAGATTAACAAAGTTTTAAATTAAAATCGCGCAAAACAAATATCGGTAGATATGTTTTTCGATTAATGCGAAGCCCTTTGATTTAATGAAACTTTGCAAATACGAAGTCAAATTAGTAATGTTATTGGGAAATCTATTTGAGTTTTGAAATTATCCGAATAAGTACTAATTTCAACATCATTAATTAAGTAAAATAAATCCTCGTTAATTGTGGTGAATATTCTAATGTTTATTTACTTATAAAATATAATGAACTATTTAAATTATGGGAAAAAGACCGTACTTTGTATATAAAACTATGTATATTCGTTTTTTTTTTTCATATTATTTAAACCAATTTAAGATACGCCTCTTTTTGATTTTTTTCTCCTAGTTATCACCTGACTAGTCATTAACTGAATTGCAAAATTTAGTAAACGAAATTATAACATTAATATTTCCTTATAAGAATGAGGAACAAAATGAAAATGCGTTCCCTTGAAAGTAAGTCTTTACTGCCGCCCATGACCATATATAACTAATATATTATAGAACAGAGATTAAATCTGAAGCCGATCACAGATGCGTTACTATAACAAACGACAAAGATAGTAAATAATGAAAACTATTAATTTATTTATTAAATGCTTCATTGACAAAACTACATGCAATAAACTTATAGATAACTGTTGTATTAACAAACTTATAATTATTATGTGTCGCTTGAAAAAAAAATGTTCTGTCATTATAATGCTTGACAATGTCACTTGTATATAAATGGTTAGAGGTGTAATGTTTTATTAGATATAATTATATGGAATAAATAGTATTATTGGTAATGTTCACAAGTTTTACTTTATTTCCAACAATAACAAAGGGCAAAAAAGAACAAAATGGAATTTCAATTACAAATTAAGACAGCTAACATATAAGAGACATAAACACATATACTACACACTATATAATAAACTTAAAATTGCAAACATTTTTTGAGGATCTCATAGTATTGATAACTTTCAAAACAATGGTATGAAACCATTAAACATTAATCAAACAGAAAACACTGAAAAATCAGGTTTCCCTTTGAGCTAAAACAAGGGTTCCCCAAGCCACTTACGGGGATCAAAGAGTATTGGTACAATGCACTGCGATGCACGGGATGAATATGGATGCTGCGGGGTTACTGATATTGGGCCTGATTTCTGATTTAGGGTTCCGGGGGTCAATTTTGTGTAGGAATGCTGGAATTTTATTTTTTTCATAGTATATGAAATTAGACATTTGTTAAGTGAGTCACTTTTTTACTACATTTAGAGAAATACAAAGAAACATGTTATTGAAATGTTCAGGATTAATATGTAGTTTTGGCTGATGGTCCAGCTTTTCAGTTACAACGTTTAACACTGCCATTATATGGAAATATGTTTACCAGTAAACTTCTCGTTTCCAGGGTCTCTAAAGGAACGCAACCGGAATCCTATTAGCGCGATTCCCTTGTTGACTCTGCCCAGGTAAGACCGCCAAATTGAAGCCCTAGATATGATATGGGTTCTATCTGAAGTCAATTACAGATGCGTTACTGCTACAGAGACTAAGATGAACGCCTCATATAAAAGCATGCCGGCAACCACAAATTGATGTTTCGAGCTCTCACACTTACCGCCCGCAATCTTTAAAGCCCCCTCTTACGATAAGCGATAGGTGAACCATTCAAGTGGTTAGACGCAGAACGCACTACAAAAATATTGGGTACAACTCATTATTGTCCCACTGCAGGGCACGGGTCTTCTCTCAGAATGAGAGAGTTTTAGGCCATAGTGCGCTGGCCAAGTGCGAATTAGTGGACTTCACACACCTCCGAGAACTTTTTTTTTATTTTATAGAACACTCGAGTGTGTAGGTTTCCTCACGATGTTTTCCTTCACCGAAAAGCAGTGATAATGAATTAGGCTATCACTGCTCTAACTCTACAAAAATATTAGGAACCCAAAACAGGAAAAACAAAATATCACATCCATCTCTCTAACCATCATCCGTGCCATGAAAATGAGGCAATGCGATCCCTTTGATCCGATGATTTCAATGACAGTCATTGGTTGCCTTTGTTCCCGTTTCACGGTGTCACGACGCCACAGGTGAACGCACGCTCTATGAGTTTACGACACGTTACGACTACGATTTTGATACGATGTTTTGATTCGAGTTTTCTAAGGATTAGATAAAAACACAAACTAAAAGTCAATTTTGAACAAAAGTTAACCTCATAACAAACAATTGCTGCTCCTAATGATGTATTTTAAAAAAAAACTTGTTATAGTGTTTATGTACACTATTTTAGAAACTCCGATGAAAATCTGCTCCTAGGCCTTTTCTATGAATCCCTGTAGTTTCGGGATCAGAATAGGGCTACGTTATCCCCTGCTTGTCCGTAAGAGGCGACTAAAAGGGGCTTCCGGGTTTGCGGGCGATAAGAGTGGGAGCTCGAACCGTCCTGCCAAGCGACCCCGTGTAGGACGACGGCATGTGTGGCCACATGCTATCGTAAACACCAGGGAGGCGCACTGAGTACAATGCTCACTGGGAAGAGCCCGTAGAGGGCTCGGAGCTCGGGCTCGTGCTCGGAGGACACCGGCAGCGGTCCGTTGGAGATCCCGGTTTCCTCCACACAGAGCCGAGGATGACCACCGGGAGGGTTTTAGTGATGTAAAAATCCTACATAACTCGGCGTTGCTCCTACGGCGTCGGGTACCTTTCGAAGGTTTCCTCCTCGATATCAAAAAAAGGCCTTTTCTATGAAGTTTACTGCTATCGTATAATTACACTGCAAACATCTGTAACCAACAAATAACAATAAATGTTTATAAAAATGACTTAATTATAAATGTGTTGCTACTTCAATGAACTAACGTCATCGTCGTCAACCCACTGTCATCCCACCTCTGGGCACGCGTCTTCTCTCCAAATGAGAGAGTTTTATGCCTTAATCCTCAATGCTGATCAAATGCGAATTGGGTGTGTGTGGGTAAGAACTAACACATGAGAACTTACTATGTAAGAGTAAGAGAGGTGATTACCTCTCTTACTCGAGAATTCTTGAGTGATATCTTTAGAGGTATCTATTCTATCTTAGAGGTATCTATCTTTTTTACTTAAGGATTCTCGAATAAGAGAGTAATTTAAATAACCTCACGATATTTCTCTTCACCGTATTCTTATAGCTAGTCACTACTAATTTAAATGAAAAAAACTAAACCTTATATTGCACAAAGTAGCACCAATATTTCCCTAATTTAAATAAATTGTAATAATTTTCAAGTTATTTTGAACGCACCCGTTAGAGGTAAAAGAGGTTTATTAACTAAGCTGCATTTAAAAGCAATAGCGGGTATTTTGACAAAGACATCTGACATTTTTGATGTTATGTGTTTCATAGCAAGACAAAGAATGTTCTATTTCGTTTATTATGTATGTGTTTGTGTTAAATGATATATGCATTATTTGAAAAAAAATATTAGTATTGCGCAATCCTTCTCTACATCAACTATAACCGTGGGTAATTTCATACTCCTAAAAACACGTCACAAATTTTTGCTTCACGTAATACTTCAAAATTTGAATACAATGCTATGATATTCCAGTTTTTAATCTATGTATAATAGAAAATGTAAAAGATCAACACGGACATTACACTAATGAAATTACCAGAATCATTAACATAAATAAAACTAAACGCTGACAAAATTACTTCGAAATGCACAACAAAGAGAGCGACATTATGCGTGTATTTTCACAAAACATGAAAACAGAACCGAGAATTGACCCCCAAAGCCGAATAAACCGATTTCAATTACCAACCAATTTGGCCGATTGAAAAACGCGATACAGTATGCAAATGTCCGAGGATCGTGTGAAAAGCCGGTGTGAAATAACGAGCAATAACGGAAATAACGGGGAATAACGGAAAGGTGAAGTCCGAGCTATCGATACGTCGAGGGCTTTTCAAAGCTTTTTGGAGCTTACACGGTTTTTTTGTGCGGTGTTTGCTCTACTTAAAGTTGAATGTTTAATTTGTAGCAATTTGCAAAGTTTTCGTAAGTTTGATTATTTTGTGTATGTATTTTGTTAATAGTAATAAATAATGTATATTTTTAATAAATAAATTTATTTGTAAAATACTTTGGGCAAATGGGTATTTTTTTTTAAGATTCAAGTGACAAACACCTCATGGAATGTTTGTAACATTCCATGAGGTGGTAAGTGGTCCGCGCTTGGACTTTGGTAAGCAACTTCCGAATAAGGGTTCTAAATTTAACCATAATGTAAGGCGTCCCTAATTAATCCTCAAACTCCAGATAGAACCATCAATGGCAAGTCATACTTCTTATAAAAAAAACCCTTAAACTCTTAAGAAATACTTTGAAGAAGTTAAAGCCGCAAACACACCAAATTATAAAATTAGCGATTACACCTCACATAGAACTGAACCCCTATCTGACCTCAGGTTGAGAACGTAGTTATTATACATTGGGTAACACATGGGTACAAAATATGTGTTAATAATATTCTATTTAAAACTAGCTGCAGACCACAATATCAAAAACGCTCAAAAATGTAATACAATTTTAAGTGACAATAACTTTTGATAGAGTAGATGGATTGAAATGATTTCTAAGACACAACAGAGCGACAAATCTTACTACACCTAAATCCTCCAAATTAAAGTTTCTAAAATAACTGACTGTACTTTACAATGCATGTTTGTTGCACACAATGCACTTTCTATTACTATGTTGGAAATTTGATGATATTTAGCAGACGACTCAATGAATCCATACTTTAGTTTACAAAATAAAATTTAAAAAATTCAAGTAGAGCAAACTCTAGTACCAATCTGCCGAACCAAAGTTCAAACCTATATTTATAGATTCGCTGAAACCATTGAAACGTGTGGGCTCAAGTGGGACCCTCGTCCATTTTCCATCTCGCTCTAGACCATAGCTCACATAATATCGCCATCCCACTCTAACGTGCCATTGAAAGATATCGAATGTTCGATGCAACAGGTGGTATTGGCTTCAGGACAGGGCTGGCGATTTGATTGATTTTATTGTTGACTTTTTAAAATGAAAATAAATTTCAAGGGTAAAATAAAAATAAGTTGATCATCATTTAAAACATTATTATGTTTTTAGAGATGAGGAGGTTAATACAGGTACATTTTTATATGTTATATTAAAAGCCACGTTGTATTTCGTGTGCTATTTTTGTTAAACCATGTTACTGTCTTTATTCATGTAACATTACATGAGTCTCCTTTTGATATGTCAGCGACCAAATTGAGAAAACATTACACATAGAATAGTTTCTAAAACCGACAGCAGCATAAACGACTTTAGAAACTCTCATATTCACAAGCCTATAACGGATTTAAAAAATATAAGATTAGATAATGAACATACTTATAACACTGACTAATATCAATAATAATTTAATTTTTTTTATTATTTTTGATTTGTTATTACAAACAAATTTGTATTTTTTATTTTCAAAGTGAAATATTTTTTCGGCGCGTTAAGTACTTTTTGAGTGCACAAAAAAAATCGTGAAACTTGCAACACCGTCAATGCTTTTCATAAGCCGAATGAATACTGCAAAATATGTACACTTCGCACTTGGCCAGCGCGGTGGACTATGGCCTAAACTCTCTCAAGCAGTGGGTCAATAATGTGTTGATGAGAGATACAGAACTTTGCTAAAGATCATCATGGTTAAAAGCATAGTTTACGATATAGAGGATATACAGACAATTTTTTTATATATATTTTACTGTAGTGACAACCCTAGAAGCACTTATCGTTTTTCAGCGCTTGCACGTCGGGGGTCCCGTACACGGATATCGGCTTTATTGGGGGCAGGTGGAAATGTTCACTGGCGTGTTTTATGGAAGAATCACTGTTTTACATCGGTCCAAGATTGATACGTGGTACAAGTTATGATTTGTTTATGGAAGTTGTTCTTAAAAAGATTGAGATTGTCGATTTAAGACCTATAAACGGTTTCCCTATCCTTTTTCCTATCCTATCTTATAATACCAGTGATTAATGTCTAACATTCCAAGAATGCAATGCTGATTTTCTAAAATTATGCATGTAATTAAAATCAACTGTTATTGCTTTAAGGTTTATATCGTCAACCCATTATTGTCCCACTGCTGGGCACGGGTCTTCCCTCGGAATGAGTTTTAGGCCATAGTCCACCGCGCTGGCTAAGTGCGAATTGGTAAACTTCACACACCTCCGAGAACTTTTTTTTTTAAGACAACTCTAGGGTGTGTAGGTTTCCTCACAATGTTTTCCTTCACTGAAAATCAGTGATGATTAATTTCTAATACGCACATAAATCGGTGGTGCGTCCCTGAGTTTGAACCCTGGACCTTCCGATTGAGAGGGCAAGTTTCAACCATTAGGCTATCAGTGCTTTACGGTAAAAGAAATCTAATCTTAAAGGTGTGTGAAATCTAGCATTTCGCACTTGACCAGCGCAGTGGACTATACCCTGGACCCGTTTTTAAGTAAGAGACCCGTCTCCAGCATAGGACTACAATGAGTTTTTTCTGTTTTTAGCATTTGTTCTTATAGCAGCAACAGAAACACATCATCTGTGAAAATTTCCACTGTCTGTCAGCCAGAGACAGACGGACAAACGGACAGACGGATGTCTTAGTAATAGGGTCCCGTTTTTACCCTTTAAGTACGGAGCCCTAATAAAAAGGGGTTCTGCGTCTACAAACCGATGAAAAAGTTTCAACCTCTTACTACAAAGATGGGTATTACGTGCTGGGGCAGGTCAGTCACAAGGTTGCGGTCAGATGTCGATGGGGTGTGTTATCCATCAGAAGTTTCTAGACTTAAGTCAATTTCTAACCTTGTGTTTTTTTTATACTTTAACCTAACGATAAGGCAGACGGGCTACCTGATGGAAAGTAGTCACCGTCGCCTATGGACATTCGCAACACCAGAGGAGTCGCCAATGCATCGCCGGCTTTGAAGGAGAGCTCTTTTCGCACCTTTCTTGAGGAACCCCATGTCATAGCGCTCCGGGAATACCTCATGAGGAAGCTCATGTTTTATCTGGGGAAAAAATCAACTGTCCATCGGCTGCGGTGACTGGTGTTTCAAGGTGGTAGAACCAGTGTAGTTCGACCGGGGAAGTACCACCGCCACACCTATTTCTAGTGTGAAGCATTTCTTGCGTTTCGATAGAAGGGTGTGGTTGCCGGCACACTTTCACATGAGGCAACCATCATAGTCCTCGGGAGTAGCAACGCATCTGTGATTGACTTCAGATGGAACCCATGTTCTGTATGAATTTGATTACAGATGTTCATGGGCGGCAGTGACCACTTACCATCAGGTGGACTGCATGCTCGTTTGCCACTTCAGTTAAATAAAAAAAAAAACCTTTATTGATATCATAAAAGAGTTGTAAGGGTTCTTCTGTTAACAATAACATAACCTAACTAGACACCGAAATCTACAAACCGATCAAAAGTTTCAACTAGCAAAGATGGGTTGTACGTGCCGGGGTAGGTCAGTCCCAAGGTTGCGGTCAGATGTCGATGGGGTGTGATACCCATCAGAAGTTCGTAGACTTGTTGAATTAATTGCCTGCTTGTTGAATGTTAAGTGATTAAGACATCGATGGGTCGGTTATAGTTTAGTTTCATTAACGTGTTTATGGTGGTTTCGTAGAAAAACAATGTATAACGTATTTTAAAAGCTTTAAAAAATCTCTGTTATATACTTTTTAAGCTTCTGCATAGCTTTTATCGCGGGCTTTGAGCGCGGCAATCGAATCAAGAAATTCCGTAACGAAAAAACCTAACAACCCGCCACTCCGCCTACCATGTAGCGCGGCCAAGCGTGCGCTTAACGCGTATGTATATGGTACGACAGTATGAAGCTCGCACGGATCGAAACGAGCTGCTTGGAAATCGGACGAATATGTAAGCAGCTGTTTATGAGAAAGTATGTAGTATCAAACATAAAAACTGGAATTACTATCGAAGAAAAACAAAGTGAATAAATAAATAAATAATTATAATTGCATAAGTTGATAAAAACTATATGCGATAGCTTTGCCGCGACAGTCACCGTGTGCCGCACGTTTTTTTTATTAGATTCCTATTCTACGTCTGGGTGTTTGTGTAATTGTCTATGCGTGTCCATTGCACTCAAGACACAGGAGAAACTCCTAGTGTTGAGCTATGAGCGTACATATATGTATTTATGATAACTCTATTTTTACAAACTTAATTAGCAAACTAGCACACAGTCCACCTGAACGTGAGTTGTTATTGCCGCCAATGGACATCTGTAAGCAATTTCATACAGAACCCGGTTAACTGAAGTCGATCACAGATGCGTTGCTACTCTCGTGGACTAACATACCTACTACAAAAATTTACACCGTTGTATTTATTTGTGATAATATAATTATCCTACATATTACCCATAACATTCAATTTTAATATTACCGTACCTTAGGCGGTGTTCTTAGTAATATGGGATATTATGGGTTCGGTACCATTATCGATTATCTTGGTTACGCTTTATCGATAGCATGGTTATTTTATGGTACGCGAAATTGTTGGGTTTAGGTAAATTTCTAAATATCTTTAGTTATTATGGGTGAGACTATGAGCTACAATTTCTATATACATATCTATAGTTATAGAGACAGTCCGTTTGTTGAAATATGCGTTTGTCAAATTTAGATTTTTTTAAATAGTAATAACTGCTTGTAAATAATTTACAGGGATAAACAACGTGATTTGAAGTTTGAAAAAGTTATTTCGATTTTCTTCATAAGTAATAAGCATTATATAAAGTGCAAACAAAAATATTGCGTAGCTTAGAAAGCAGTATGATCAAACATACAATCTGATTTAGTTTATGCATATGCACTAAAAATCGCCTACAAACATACACGTAGTACAATGTGAATGACGCCCGGAGCTGTGCATAGTATCAAAGCGAGACGCTTCTAGCTCGCCACGGACACCTAACGAAACTTGTTATATTGACAGCGATAAACGAGTAACTTTAGCAAGGTGGTAAAACTTTCTTTACTTACAGTCCCACTAGGATTTCGCGTGTCGTGGGTGCCATGGACAAACACAATAAAAGTAAACACGTAAACTCAGATCTTAGAACTAAAATCATCATTTAGGTATCTGTTCAGCCGGGCATCGAACGCGGAACAAACTGTCAAACTAACGGTAACCACTCCGCCATCATACGAGCATGCAGTTTACCTAATCAATTCCAAAGATGAAATAACATGTTGCTGCTTCGATTGAATAGAAGCACAATACAAAAGTACGTAAGTTTTAGAAGGGAACCACGTTAAAATTAAACAATGATTTTATTTTTATCTCATTGAATAAAATGAATTAAAAGTCAATTTACTAGTTAGAGCATCAAGTTTACAATTCTAGGCACTTTTCGGATAAAACTGTGTCTTTGAAGAAACTTTGTTGAAGTTTTAATTATACTAACCGTATAATTATAAACTCATGCAAACCAGCGATATTTGCTTGATCTAACTCCAAGTAGTACACATTTTGTTAAAGCTCATCTCCTCTCGCTGGTGATACGACAGGTGGTGAACTAGACTATAGTTATTTGAATATCTTTGCAATGTGTAGAGCGTTGATGGCACGTACCTCTCTTTGTAGAGACCTCTACAGGCGTATCGCTTCAAGCTATATCGTAGATGTACGAAAGAATAGAATAGGTAGGATTGAATAATGATTTCTTTCTTCAATTTTTTAAAGATTTAAGCCCTAATAAATTTTCCAGTCATATTTTTTTCTTGGTTTCTCTGTAAAGGTATTAATTTCAATATTGGATTGATTATATCGTTTTAGAGCCACGATTTGATTCTACAAAAACTCTTAAGATATGCTGAGGAATATTTTATTCCCCAGCAATAATGTAAATTAAGATTACCGTTAGATACAGGAATATCAAAATGCTGCTCGACCACTTGTAAACAAGAAAAAAAAACACGCTTTCTACACTCATAGTCCCACACTAGGATTTTCTCCTGTTTCGTGGGTATCATGGACACTCACAAGACAAACACAAAAACCCAGACCCAGAACACGAATCTAAATTCATCATTCAGATACCAGTCTGGCTGCGAATCGAACCCGGGGCCCATTGCGCGTCAGACCGGTATGGTAACCGTTCCGCCGCGCGGGTCGTCAAAAAAGAAACAAACCTACGTAAAATGACAACGTTAAGTAGAACTGTGTTTGATTTTAATTGGTAAATTTATTATTTAATTTTTAGGCATTTAGCAATGAAGACATAATCTTAAATGAAATGAAATGTCTTTATTTTGTATAGGCCTGCGGGGGGCACTTACAAATTGTCAGTTACATTTTTTTTCTTACACTACCACCTAATCGGAATACGACCTCAACTGAGAAGATCCGGCAAGAAACTCAGCGGGTTTGTCTTTTTTTCTTATTTATATCCATTTTTTAAATATTATTACAATCATGTTTTTTACATGGTAATGAAAGTTTAATTAATTTCAGTACTTATTAATTATGTGGAAAAAAATGTCATAAAAGGGGTACGTCTATAAATTGTAGTGGCTACGCTCGTTTGAATATACTATTGCACTACTAACTTTTGCCCTCAGTTCTACTTGTGTAACTTATTACATACGGGACGTCTCATAGAATCGGAACAAATTGACGTTTAAAATAAGGTTACCATATGGCCATTTAACTTACTTTTTTGAAGTGCATTGTCGCCTCTTATTTGTCCACATTGCTGGTCACAGACCACAATTAATGTTCCTGTAGTTCCGGGATTAGACTAGGGCTACGGTATCCCCTGCCTGATGTAAGAGGCGACTAAAAGGGGCTTCCGGGGTTGCAGGTGGCTAGAGTTGGAGCACGATCCGTTCGGTCAGGACGGCGGTATGTGTGGTCGCATACCGTCATAAAGACTAGGCAGAGCGGTGGGCCCAGCCGCCCATCTGGAAGGAGCCCGATGGGGCAACGCGCTTAGAGGATTCCGGTTGCGGCCGTTTCGAGGTCCCGGAATTCTCTTTATAGAGAGCGCCGAGGACGGCCACCGGGGGGGTTTTAGCGCGGTAAAAATCCCACATAACCCTGCGTCGCTCCCACGGCGTCGGGTACCTTTTAAAAGATTCCCCCTCGAGAACAAGAAAAAGACCACACTTATTGACAGGTTTTATCAATAATCGCCTGATATGGGTATTTAGTGATTTCAGTGAATGTTGATGTTACACGGGAAGACGATGCTGCCCATCTCCCAAATTACGTCCTTAGTAGCCACCTACGACGTCCGCGGTATAAGGAATGATATTACTATTCAAGACCGACACCACTCAATATAAAATACATTTAGAATGTTAAGGCCAAGTAAGCACTATTTTTTTTTATATGAAAGTAGAAAATAAGCAAGCAATTCAAGTAATGGTAAGTTGCCCCTAGCGACGTGGATGTCTGTAGCTAACACAAGTTATTGTAGGTGGTAGAACCAGTGTAGTTAGCCCGGGGAGTACCACCGCCACACCTATATCTAGCGTGAAAGAGTTCTTGCGTTTCGATGGAAGGGTGTGTCTTAGTCTTCGGGAGTAGCAACGCATCTGTAATTGACTTGAGATAGAACTTCATGTCCTACATGAAGTTGTTTACAGGAGTTCATGGGCGGCAGTGGCCACTTACCATTAGTGCTCGTTTATTACTTCAATCTTATAAAAAAGATTAGACCAGAGACTTAGTTAGCGAAAGGTGCGTTGCTAAACCAGAGGACTAATTTAAAGACTCGAACACAGCAACGCATAACATTATTGTTATTAGGCAGAAATAGGTGTCGCAGTGGTATTTCAAGAGACGAACCACATAGAGTTCTCGAAGAAGGTAAAGACATTTTAGTTTACTATTTTTTTTTTTATCAGCTAGCCTATCACTATATCTACACAGTATAAAACAAAGTCGCTTCCCGTTGTCTGTCCCTATGTATGCTTAGATCTTTAAATGTACGCTACGGATTTTATGCAGTTTTTTAATAGATAGAGTGATTTAAGAGAAAGGTTTGTATATATGATAAATACATAATATAGTAGAGGAACACTGATAATTTTAGATTTTTAATATTTAGGCGGAACGAAGTTCGCCGCGTCAGCTAGTTGTATATAAATCAATTTTAAATAAGTCTAAATGAAGTTACAACTTACACGATAATTATGTATGTACTCATTTTATATTTTCTTTTATGTGTTTATACCTTTATGTGAGTGACGTTTGGATAAGTAATTTACGAAGCGTGGACGTCAAGCGATAGTTTGCATAACTTTACTTTAACTCCCGGTTATGACGTGAGATTGGATGCTCTTCTGGTGGGTGAATATTTTACTTTAGTTTTGATGATTAATTAAATGTATTAATTAATTGTAACTTTAGTTATATTTAAAGTAAAAATTAAAAGTCATATGCTTATTTCTGATTATATTTTTAAATTAATACATACATGTCCACTTCATGATTTAGTTGTTTATTTGGTTTGGACTTGGTTGAAATTTTAGTGGACTTTATTTTGTTTTAAATCTACGAAAATGTATATCTAGAAATATATAAGCAAAACTGTTTATCCCCAAAACATTATTTATTATTTTTTTACTTTTTTAGTAAATAAATCATTGCTTCATTTAATCATTTAATCGTTTTTATAATGATATAACGTCAACCTACTTATCCCCCTTGGAACAGCGTATTGAGCCAAAATAGAACAAAACATTACAGCCAATGCAGCACCTAGCTAGCAGACTCCAAGTTTTTTTTAGTTAGGTAGAATGCAGTAGCATTTTTTCATTGACTGAAGTAGCAAACGAGCATGCAGTCTACCGGATGGTAAGTTGTCACTGCCGCCCATGGACATCCGTAATCAACTTCATACAGAACATAGTTTTCATCTGAAGTCAATCACAGATGCGTTGCTACTATCGAGGACTATGATGGTCGCCTCATATAAAAGTATGCCGGCAACAACATCCTTCCATCGAAACGCAAGAAATGCTAGAAATAGGTGCAGCGGTGGTGCATCACCGGTCGAACTCCACTCGTTCTTCCACCATGAAAATGTAGAATGCAGTAGCATTACCACGAATACCCCAAGTTAGCTATCAAATACCTGTAAAGATGGGCGTCCACAACACAGGCTAAACTTCTCAAAGGGATTGTTCTCGTGCATTGCCGAACATTGTGTGGTTAATTTACTATAAAGGGGTATAATGGGGTAATGTTTATAATGGGAACATTTTGATAGTTCCTAAGGCATCCCCCGTTTGTTAGTCATGTTTAGAGTTGGTAGTTCAATTGAATACCCCTGATTTTCTGAAATGAACTTTTATGTGAGTCTACAGAAGTACCAGTTTAACAGCGATGGCGAATTCCGTGTGGTATATTCCTTATTCTTCTCTTTTTTACCTAACTGTGTTAGAAGGAGGATAGTATTTTTTCGAGAATATGTACGTATGTAGGTCCATTTCTTTTTCCCCTGTAGTCGGGGAGTAGAATACGGCTACGGTACCTGACTGTCGTAAGAGGCGACTAAAAGGGGGCTCCTGGTGTTGCGGTCGGCTTGAGTGGGAGCTGGAACCGTCCTGCCAGCAACCCTGAGAAGCACGGCGGCATGTGTGGCTGCATGTCGTCGTAAACACCAGAATGTGTAGGGGGACAACTACACGTCCCCCAAGAGACGAGCCCTTGAGGGGCGCCGCGCTAGGGGGCTCCGGTGCGTTTGGATTGGAGACACCGGGGTCCCCTGCAAGCGCTGAGTAAGGCTACCGAGGAGGTTTTAGTGGGTAAAAATCCTAAAATCTCTCTCAAGGCTTCAGTCTACCTTTTGAAGGTTTCCTCCCCGTTACAAAAAAGGTCCATTTCTTATGCACTCTCTACAGATCAAACGGTATGACGGATTTTACGTTATAAGGTCTCGATAGATTTCTCTTAGTCGTGGAAGTCTTTATAATATGGCACAATGGAAAAACCGAGAAAAGTGTATTTTATCGCTTATGTACATACACCTAATGAAAGCTAGTGAATAATATGTTAACATTGTTATATCTATACTAATATTATAAAGCTGAAGAGGTTGTTTTTTGTTTGAATGCGCTAATCTCAGGAACTACTGGTTCGAATTGAAAAGTTCTTTTTATGTTGAATAGACCATTTATCGAGGAAGGCTTTAGGCTACATATGCTTACGCTATATATATATATATATATATATATATATATATATATATATATATATATATATATATATATATATATTAAAACGCGAGTGAAACCGCGGGATCTGCTAGTCATTAATATAAACACATTTCATTTCACATATTCATGTTATTGTTTTGATGCAAACTACTAAATTGTAGTCAATTAAATATAATAAACCAACAACTTGCAAATAACTCACCTAATTAAGTGCTAAACATCGATATAGAAATACACTACATACACAGTCTCGAACAAAAATGACACCTAAAACTGTCGTCAAATGTACGTAGTTATTTATAGATGGTCATAACGACCATATATTTTTGCAATACAACCTTACGTCCATGATCTAAAGTTGTATTTTCAACGCTTTAAGCAAAAAAAAAATTTACTACTTAAAATGAGCGCTCAATTTTGAAATTGAGTGCTCATTTTTAACAGCCAGTTTTGAGACGCTGAATGTGTATCTTGGGTTTTTCTATATCGATGGTGCTAAAATAGTAAATTGTAATATTGCATAACTCTCTCATTCTGAAAGAAGAATATTGGGTTGACGACAATATTGCATGTGTGGATAATAAAAACATCACAAAATCTATCAAAACTAATTTTGTTCCTCCAATAGAAGTGGGGAATATTCCGGTTGTATATATAGTCAGATTCACTCCCATGTTCTCTAAGAGCGGAGGTTTCAAATCGATGCAGCAGAGCAGCACAGCGCAGCAATTCGGTTCGAAGGCGGCGCTGGCTGTGCGCTTCGCGGGTCACTACCCAGCGGGCGAGACTGCAACATATGGATAAGATTATGATTGTTGCTACAAACCAGCGTGCAGTATATCTGATAAGCCACTCCCGGGTGTAAGAACCTTTTTTTTTTCGAGGGGGAAACTTTCAAAAAGTACCCAACGTCGTGGGAGCGACGCGGGTTATGTGGGATTCTTACCGCACTAAAACCCCCCGACCTCGTCCTCGGCGCTGCGAAGAACTCCAGGAATTCTAACTGACCGCCACCGGTGTAGGCGTGAACTGCTCACCGCACCTTCTGGTCTTTACGGCAGCATGCAACCACACATGCCGCCGTCCATCCCGAGGTCGCTTGGCTGGACGGTTCGAGCTCCCACTCTTCCCGCCCCCAACCCTGGAAGCCCCTTTTAGTCGCCTCTTACGACAGGCAGAGGGTACTGTAGTCCTATTCTGGTCCCGGAACTATAGGGACACCCAGGTGTAACAACCTAGGACAAACACTGTATGAGATTTTGCTCCTACGAGAGGTCGGCTACTCGTCGGACGGGACAGACAATGAGAATGAAATAGACCCAATGTGAAGTTTGCATTCTTTACAGATTACAAAATTATGTGCTCCTAGCGAAAACGAATGCAAATCTGAAATTATCCAAGTTGCTTTCTGCTACAATTTTTTTTAAACGGAGCTCTTTAAAGTACATTTGTCTACAATAGAAGTAAAATATATTACGGTTTTATATGTAGTTAGATTCACTTTAAATACACAGTCAGACATACTCTCATGCAAATCTCTTAACGAAGTTTCAAATCATGCAGCAGAGCAGCACAGCACAATTCGGTTCGAAGACGGAAATAATGACGAAATGTGCAAATTTGTAATTACCTGATATAGGATTGATTACAGATGATCGCGTATGGCAGTGACTTCTTACCATTAGGTGGACTGCATGCCCTTTGGCTACGTCAACTGTATTAGACAATCAATTAAGAGCAGTGATAGCCTAGTGGTTGAGACTTGCCCTCTCAATCGGGAGGCCCGAGGTTCAAGCCCGAGCACGCACCGCTGATTTATGTGCGTATTAGAAATTAATTATCACTGCTTTTCGGTGAACGAAAACATCGTGAGGAAACCTACACACCCGAGAGTTCTTTAAAAAAAAAGTTCTCGGAGGTGTGTGAATGCCACCAATTCGCACTTTGCCAGCGCGGTAGACTATGGCCTAAAACTTTCTCGTTCTGAGAGGAGACCCGTGGCCAGTAGTGGGCCAATAATGGGTTGTACACAGACAATCACATTTCAAAAACAAATAAAGATAAATGTTCGTCCTATCCACACATTCCTAGCGTTTAGTCCAACAGCAGTATTACGGCCAGCGTTCACTATTCAATATCGGACAAAGCGGTCTAATTGTTCGTACATCGTGGTAATGCCTAACTACGTACAATGGACCAGCACTCGCGTTCAGGTGCTAAACTTGCAGATTTCGGACCATTAACGGGTTAAACTTGAAGTTGGGTGGCAGGGTGCGGTAAATTGCTATAATTATGTATAAAAATATTAACGTTCCATACCATATATACCAAAAGCTCTCAAAGTGGTAGAACCAGTGTAGTTCGCTCGGGGAAGTACCACCGCCACACCTATTTTTAGCGTGAAGCATTTCTTGCATTTCGATAGAAGGGTTTGGTTGCCGGCACACTTTTACATGAGGAAACCATCATAGTCCATGGACATCTGTAATCAACTACATACGGAACATGGGTTCATGGAACCCATGTTCCGTATGTAGTTGATTACAGATGTCCAAAGTAGGCTGTAGGCTCTGAAAGTGATATGATCCTTTTGTATTTCGTACACGAAGCAGCAGCAGCAAGTCTAAAGGGTGTGACAAGGGTACGTACTATTCTAGGTGTCCCAACGCATCTATGGCTAACCTCTATTAAGATTCTGATCTTATTTGTGTTTGTTTACAGATTACCACGTGCCGCAGTGGATCACCAATAGGTAAAGTGCATGTTTGTTTACTACCTTGGCATAAAAAAGGCATTAACTTAACTCTTATATGATTAGAGACCTGATATTATCAGATAATTATTAAAATGCGTTGCCATTCTTAATAACGAAGTTATTATTACTCACTTATCGTGTGGTAAGGGCGGCTTAAAGTACCTTTAAATATGAAAACTCTAGCAATAGCCGTTTTAACAGAAATAATCTCATTAAATCAATCAACAGATCAATAAGCAACAATATCAGAGCACTTCTCTGTAACAAAACGCGGGGTGCGGTTACACCCCCAAAAGGGGGTAGCTCTAAGAATAAATGCCCTACATAAAGCGGGAGTGCTGGAAATGTACGTGAGCATTCTTAACACCCCATGTGTTGGGATATCTATAGAGTTGTTAATACCACCTACGATTTAAACGTAAATTGTCAAAAATTACACCACACCTACACCTATTTCTATCGTGAAGCATTCCTTGCGTTTTGATAGAAGGGTGTGGTTGTCGGTACACTTTTATATGAGGCGACCATCTTAGTCCTCGGGAGTAGCAACGCATCTGTAATTGACTTCAGACAGAACCCTATGTTTATATGAAGATGCTTACAGATGTTCATGGGCGGCAGTGACAACTTACCATTAGGTGGACTGCATGCTCGTTTGCCACTTCAATCTTATAAAAAAAATAACCTACAATTAAATTAATTGCAAGAATAATAGTAGAACCCACAGTTTTCTTCTTGTTTTCGTATGATTATGTGTTCATTACAAAAAAAGGAACAAAAACAGTGTAGTAACATACAACATGTTACAACACTGTTGCCACGAAAATATTGTTTAAAACACCCAAATGTAATCCTAAACCCCAGAACTTCGATTCCTTACTGTATCTCTACAGTTCGTGGGTAATTAAAGACATATCCAAAAAATGTCTGCCCTATACAAACAATCCCTAAATAATTTTCCTCTTTAATTTTGAGGAGCCCGTAGTTGGATACACTGACAAAAAAATTAGGTAAAAAATGAGAAAAAAGGAAACTATTCCCTAAGCAATGAAATCGCCATTCGTTATTATTCGTATAATTTAAAACTAAAAAGCATATCTGATAGGTCCTAATACACAACACGACACATTTGTATGCAAATGTAAGTAAAAGTTGATTGTTTCTACCAGGTGAATATTCAATGGTGTGTTGATATTTTTTTCTTTTATTAAGCTATTGCATAGCTTTTACCGCGGGTCTTGAGCTCGGCGACCGAATCAAGAAATTCCGTAACGAAAAAACCTAACACCCCCAACTCCGACAACCATATAGCGCGGCCGAACGTTCGCTTAACGTATATGGTACGACAGTACGAAGCTCGCACGAATCGAGACGAGCTGCTCGAAAATCGGGCGAATATGTAAGCAGCTGTTTGTCAAAAAGTATATAGTATCAAAGAAAAAAACTTGAATTACTATCGAAAAATAAAAAATACTGCATAAATAAATAAATAATTATAATTGCATAAGTTGATAAAAATGCTATGCAATAGCATTACCGCGGCAATCCCCTAGTGCCGCACATTTTTTTCTTCTGAACTCTTAATCTGTTTTTTTGTTGCATATAGTTCTTACACTTGTTTCCTTGACTCAAAATGCTCGGTTTAAACGGAATACAAACTATATTGGGATGGGACAACGTTGCTCAATGGTTGTAACAGCTCCACACAATTCCCGAAGGCACATCGTACCCCGCGAAACGCGTACGGTATCGCATTTCGTATTATATCATTTATAAACAAAATGTGTTAAAATAAATCGCAACGTTGGCAACCACAGATACGCGGATTTAATACGCGTACAAGAGACGGTTTCGAAACAATTTACTTTGGAGTTGTTCGTGGTGAGACTTGTTTCTATTGGATTGATTCGTAGTTTCTCTTAGCTGGAGAATATGTTAAATGTGTGTATGTATTATTGTTGTGTTTATTAATATAAATTATAAGTTTGAAGTTTTACTATGTCTGAAAATATCGCTCAGCTTGAGATTATACGTCGTCGACCACGGGTCTTCTCTCGGAAGGTAATAGTTTTTAGCCATGGTCCACCGCGCTGCCAAGTGCTAATTGATGAACTTCACACAACTCCGAATTTTTTTTTTTAATGAACTATCGGGTATGTAGGTTTCCTCATGATGTTTTCCTTCACCGAAAAGCAGTGATAATTAATTTTTAATACGCACATAAATCAGTGGTGCATGCCTCGGGTTGAACCTGATACCTCCCGATTGAGAGTTTTTATGTCGTAGGTGACGCGGCAGTCACCCTACCGGTCTTATATTTTAAAGGTTCGATTCTCCGGCCGAGCACTAAATCTAAATAATTAATTTAGATTTCAGTGTATGATTTATGTATTTGAATAGCATCGTCAAATTCTTATTGGCTCACTACTAAACTAAGAGAAGATCTTAGAGGGAGATAGTTTTGAGCCGTAGTCCGCCATGCTGGCTAAGTGGTGATTGGATACTTTATATTTAAGAACTCCATCCATCCATCAGCTCTTTGAGGTCCACTGTTGGACATAGGCCTCCCCTAAATGACGCCACTTCAACCTGTCGTGTGCTCTATGAATCCAACGGTCTCCCGCTGTCTTCTTCAGGTCAAGATTAATTTAAGAACAATCTAAGATAAAAAATTTTTACAGAGTTTTTTTTACCTGTCTCATTATACGATTACTATCAAAAATATAACTTTCACAATACTTCGGATAATAATACAGTTCGAACCCCGGACCTTATTACAAGACGTTTATCCCACAAAACTATCGCTTACTTACCTATATATTGACATTCACATTTTCTATTTTATATTTGTATAAACATACAAGTAAATAAACGTTGCAAATAAAGATTTCTTGTTATAGATAGAAACATTTTTACCATTCCGAACGTGTATACGATTTTAACCCTTACGTAGGGGGGTACCTTGTACCCCTCCGGAGAGTGGTGATTTATCAAAGAATTTTCCCACCTAATAAATAACAGATATTCCCGTATTTCGAGGGAAATGTGTATATTTTGTAATAGACGGGAGTGTATTAAGATGAGAGGTTCTGAGGGAATAGGCTTTGTTTGGGATTTTCATGTTGACGCTAATATTATTTTGGGTTGCAATTATTTTTGCCCACTGCTGGGCTAGGATCTTGTATCAACTGTAAGCCTACAGCCCACACTATCTTGTACCTCTGTTGCGATTTTTGATTTTTTTTACACTAACTAGGCAGCAAACTAGCATGCAGTCCACCTGTTTGTAAGGTAACCGTCGCCTAAAGTCATTTGAAATCAAACCTAGACAGGACTAGATTCCAACCTAGATGAGAGCCCCAGAACCCTGAGAACGAATTTTGAAAGTATTTTTTGAGTTTATGTTTATTTTTTATTTTTTATCTGATTGAAGTAGCAAACGAGCACGCAGTCCACCTGTTTGTAAGTGGTCACTGCCGTCCATCAATCGCAATCACAGATGCGTTGCTACTCCCGAGGACTATGATGGTTTAAAATTTGGGGATTTAGGAGTTGTTGTTTTGACTATATTTAATTAGTGCAAGACAATATTACTAAAAAACACCTCCATTACAAAAGTCTTCAACATTTTACAATAAAACAGAATAGTGTAATAAGTAACGATAAAAACTATTTTCTCTGAAAATCAATAAAAAAGGAAAGATTGAAAATTTAATACATTATTTGATTTGTTGAGAGAAAATTAATCATACTTTATATTTCCCAAACGCAATACTGTCTAAGGAGCGTCTGTCACATCATTTGTCACAGCAACATTCAATAACAAGCCAATATACCAAACTTGGTACACGGTGGAAATATCCCAATATTATGATTTACGACATAATGCCGTGCGATTGCTAGAGACCAGCCTAACTTAAACTACGTTTTCACATAAACACCCGTGTCATCAGACCGGGTTACGTTGGACGCGTCACTAATAATATTCGTTTCTCCCCTTTGGTATGCAAAAATATCGCCCATATATGCGATATTCAGCATAATGCCAGAGACGTCATTTTTGGCATAAATCTTGCATAGAGTTAATATACTATGGCACTCAGTTGATAGGATTGAGGGGATTCCGAACAGAAGCTTTCTATTTTTTATGTTTCATGCTTTGCATTCACTATGGCATACGTTTTGAATTAATTTCTATGTTATTTAGAGAATTAAAACGTTTTTAATTCTGTGTTACAGAGAATTATATCGTCAACACTTTCTTCAGTTATTCCCCTAATTAATTTACGAATGGTATTTTTTGTCTTAAAACTGAATTTTAGGGGCGTGTCAGTCAGTAATAGTTAAGATACTGTATAGTACTATTTAAAATTCCAATGCAGTCTTCGAATAAAGCTATTCTTGTGATAAACTTTTAGGGCACCTTCGGGTGTCCATCATGCAATTTCAATTACATAAAGCTATATGCAAAATAGCAACCGTTAGGCTATAAGAGATGTGATAGCCTAGCCGTTGAAAATTGCCCTCTCGATTCAGAAGTCCGAGGTTCTAACTCAGGCACCACTGATTTTGCAAAATTGTGTGTATTGGAGATTAATTATCACTGCTCACTGATTAAGGAAAACATCGCGAGGAAGCCTACACACTCGATAGTTCTTTAAAAAAAGTTTTCGGAGGTGTATGAAGTCCACCAATTCGCACTTGACTAGCACGGTGGACTATGGTCTAAACTCTCACATTCTGAGAGAAGACCAGCAGTGGGATAATAATGGGTTGACGTTGAATATGCAAAATACGTATTGTATTTGATTGAATGGCCAGTTATTGGCAGATTGTAGTACGAGTATGGTTCGTCCGGGGAGGTACCACCAGCAATTCTGGCATTCCGATGGAAAGGTGAGATAAATGACTTAGTGCGGCAACCATCTTAGTCCTCACGACTCGTTGATAGATATAGTTATAGGTGGTAGAACCAGTGTAGATCGCCCGAGAAAGTACCACCGCCACACCTATTTCTAGCGTGAAGGAGTTCTTGCATTTCGATGGAAGGGTGTGGTTGCCGGCACACGTTAGTATGATGAATCACAGTCCTCGGGAGTAGTGACGCATCTGTGATTGACTTCAGATAGAACCCGTGTTTTGTATGAAGATGCTTACAGATGTCCATAGGCGGCAGTGACCACTTACCATCAAGTGGACTGCTTGCTTGTTTGCTATTTCAATCATAGAATAATAAAAAAAAATATCTTAGATAGAATCTTACGAATGATAGAATTTTATGAAGTTTCTAACAGATGACTACAGGTGGCAGTGACCACTTACGATCAGATGAACTGCAAGCTTCATTTCAATCATAATTAAATTCCCAAGCTCCATACTTCAATCTCACCCTGAATTACCCAAATATTGGCCCATAAAACCCAAATTCCACCAATAACTCTTATAATGATCTTAATTCAAACATCCGCTCGTAACATCTCAAACATTGGGAGCTGCGAAAACATTGGAAATCTGTAAAACACCTTGCATCGAGCAAACATGGGGTAGAGCATTGTCTTGGAGCGCTAATATGACGCTTTGAGGTTTGAAAACGACAAGAAGTTTAAAGGCAATGTGTTTTTTTTCTTTCCTTTCGTTTTGGAGTTTACTGCTCAACTGCTCGAACCCTACATTTTGTCAGTAGTCATTGTGCCGATCGCGTGTTGATGAACACTGTTTGAGCTAATGGTAAACAGGAAGATGCTGCTGCTCATCAGGATTTTGTTCTTTAGTCGGCTCATTAAACAAAAAAAAATTATCGACCATAGATGTGTTGTCAACATAAATTAATAATCAAATGTTAAAAAATAGTGCAATTTTATCTTTAATTTCAAATTAAAACGATATAAAAATAATATTCTTCTTCTTCAACTGGCCTTTCTTCCATTTTTAATTGAGGTCGGCTCTCCTAATATTTTTTCTCCAGAGCTGGCAGATCTGGATATAAAAATAATACATAATTATCTTACATTTACAGTATAACATATTGTAACAGTTGATCATAACCATTACTAAGAACATAACATAAATGAATATTACTTCGCTACCATAGCACCATTTTAGGCACCCCGATTACCAAAGACGTTCCCCTACCGATGTTTTCTTTGTTCAAAACCTTGCTCCAATATTTGGTCTAATTATTCAGTTGATTTCACACTTGAACCGAATTTTCCTTGTCTTCAATCTTCGGATTGGGGCTGTTATCGAGGCGTGCAATTTTACTTGTTTCTGACTAATAAGCGTCTTAATTTTCGTTGTTTTAGTTCAATTTATTTGGAATTTTGTGGTGTCTGATGTATGATAAAACTGAAAAAGAGTTCAATTTAATACGAATAAAACATTCATTCACCAGGAACAGTGTAGTTTGACCAGGTACTTCAAGGTGGTAGAAGCAATGTAGTTCGACCGGGGAAGTACCACGGTCAAACCTATTTCTAGCTAGAAGCATTGAACCCATGTTCTGTATGAAGTTGATTACAGATGTCCATGGGCGGCAGTGGCCACTAACCATCAGGTGGACTGCATGCTCGTTTGCTACTTCAGTCAGATAAAAAAAGGTACCACTGCAACACTTAGTTCTGGCGTGAAGCAATTCTTTCGTTTCACTGGAAAAGTGTGGTTGCTGGCTCACTATTATATGAGGCGGCCATCTTCGTTTGTCGTGATTGACTTCATATAGAAACCCTGTTCTAAATAAAGTGGTTTTCAGGTGACCACTTATCATCAGGTGGACTGCATGCTCGTTTGCTCATTAATGAAAAAATGTATTATGCAAATTATTTATAATTTAAATAAATTATCCAAACAGAAGCCTATTCGTTGTTAAAATGGAGAAATAGCAGTGACATTGGTGCCACCGAAGAATCATGTTTAAAACTAACTAAAAACACGACAAAAACTTAACAACTGCATACCTAGGATAACAAGACAATACATACAAACAATAATACAGACGTCTGTCTACACAACAAGTCCCATAAATTCACCATTACAACTCTACTATTACAAACTACATACCCCTTTAGTTCCAAAGATTTAGTGACGTTCCGCCTCAAATCACAATCAACAATCGATACTTAATGCATAATGTAGCACTAAAACCAGTGAAGGGACGAAATCACCAAGATTAAACATTTCGCGCGAACACTATTAATCAGATCGCCGATTGCACTCTCTAAACATTAGTCTAGTGATGTATCGATCGAGGTTATCGATATCAATAACTTTTATCGTTCTTTAAAAATACTAATCAAGAACAGAAATCAGTCCAAAAATAATAATTGACCGCATATAATAAATATGAGCTTTACAACCCGATATTTTAGACATTGTTAATTTGGTATTTTCGTGGCGTTTTATATTGACAATAGTGCAGTAATAATATTTAGAAATGTGTTTTAATTATCGACTAGCAATTACTAATTAAGGTAAATGTTAGTTACCGTAAGTATGTGCTGTTCAATTGAAAAACTGCGTAATAGAACTAATCAAAAACCTTACTAAATTATTCCTGCGGCTGTGCTTAAATTGCTTATTTTACCATAAAAATGAGCATATCATATATCAATCCAGATCAAAAACTATCTATGTGCCAAATTTCAGCGAAAATCGACCAGTAGTTTTTGCGTGAAAGAGTAACAAACACGCGTATATGTTCGAAAAATTTCAAATTTTTAATAATATAAATAAGATTAATAATATTGAGCCAAATAAATAATTTTCTAAATAGACAATATGACAAGTTACCGACACATTCCCATCACTAACCGAATCCGAAGGGATCGGCCCGGTTAGTGTGAACTAAATGAATCATTAATAATGCAAAGTTAACGCGCACCGATTCAACCCGTTCACCGCAAACATCGATGTCGATACTAGCCATAGCATCACTAGTAAATATTTGATACGCGTTCAATTGATTTGAGTTTTTGGTGTTAATTGGTTGCGGTAGGGCTTAAACGTTTGTCGGCGACTCATCTAATTAGATTAAGTTCCCTTATGTACGATAAGAATAAGATTGTATTACGAATAACCTTTTACGAATTATGTTACGAATTTAGTTAAGAGAAATGTTTTTGAAGTGTTCATTACGATAGGATCACAATAGACTTAAGCTATGATTATAACACGATATGAAAGAGATGCAAGATGTAAATAGAGATAGAGAATAGGTTTAAGAAAATTGTATGGAAGTATTATGTAAATTATATGTTCATTATAATTTTTGATAGATTTAGTTAAGATATATTGTTATAATTAGTGTAGATCGATAGGTTAAGCATTTCTCTACATTTTTATGTACAATAGATAAGGATAAGATTTGGAACTTAGGATTTATTAAGGAAAATAAGTGTAGGATAAGACAAAATTGCTATGTTTTTACGATGTTTTTTACGAATAACTTGTTTGTCTTTTTAGATATAAGAATAAGAATTGTATGACTTTGTAGATCTTTTTAAGACGAATCTATTGATGTATGACATGTGAATGTAAGATTTTGGGAAACAATAAAGATTTAGCCGGACATGGGTCAGCCAAAGTGAAAATAAGATCGAAATGTTAGGCAATATGGGCTTAGAGCCATACGGCTCTCTTTAAGGTAAAGCCGAAGGGCAGCGGACCAGGCGGGTTTTTAGCTGCGAACAAGTCGTGCTGCTGGGCGAGACGAAGCTGCGACCGGGACTGGCCTTTACGCTCCCGAATTACGCCGTGTACCGGCGCGACGAAATATCGCCGGCAGGGCTCCCTTACAGGGGCACAGCCATTGCGATTCGCCGCGATCTGGTACACGACGTGCTTCCTCTGCCCCCGTTCGTGAGCACGCGCTCCATTGGGGCCGTAGTGAGCGCCGGGGGACGGGAACTGCGACTGTTTGCCGCATACCGACCGCCTGGTCCCCAACTTATCCCGCAGGACATCCACACCATCTTGGACGAGAGCGCTGCGACCTTACTGGCTGGTGATCTCAATGCCAAACATCCGGCTTGGGGTTCCAGAATCACCAATACAGCGGGACGCAAGCTGTACTTTGACGCTGAGGAGATGGGCTACGAGGCGATTGGGCCAGAATCGCCTACGCACATCCCCACGGCTGAGTCCTCTCGCCCCGATGTCCTGGACATAGTGCTTCACAGGAATCTCCGATGCCCTGTTCATGTGGAGGTGTTGTATGATCTGGACACGCAGCACCTCCCAATTCTGGTCACGCTTGGTCTGGGGGCCGACGCGGTGGCTTTTAAATCTGAAACTCGAAGGGTGGACTGGGAGGCTTTTCAGTTAACCATGGGTGGGATCAAACTCACCCAGGCGCTTAATTCACCGGGGGGAGTGGAAGCCGCGGCCAGCGCGTTCACGGCTTCGGTCCGGGAGGCGTTGGACGCGGCGACCACTCTCATACCGAAGACATCGAGACGCGCAAGACTCCCGGCCCACCTGGAGAGGAAATTGGCCAGGAAAAGGCTGTTACGTCGATTATGGGCGCGCACCCGCTGCCCCCGGGTGAAGCGTGACCTTAACAACCTGGCGGAGGAGTTGTCTGGGGAGATGGCGGAGTACCGTGGCGCCTCCTGGGAGGCGAGAGTCGACCAGGCAGGTGAGCACGAGACATCGCTCTTCCATCTCACCAGGCAGCTCACCCGAACGAAGGAGACCGTCTGCCCACTCCTTAATGGTGAGGGCAGGCGATGTTATTCCCCTAAGGAAAGGGCGGAGATTCATGCGGGGCACTTAGAAGAGCAGTTCTCTCCACACCCCGCAGCCGCTGCCGTCGCCGAACACCACGAGATCGTAGAGGCGTGGGTAGAGGACTTCCTTGGACGCCCGACACCGCCACCCCAGGGATTGGAGTTCATCTCGCCCTCGGAGACGCGGAAGGCCGCCTTACGTTTACCGAAGCGTAAGGCGCCAGGCCCCGATGGAGTCCCTAACATGGCGTTGGCGATGCTCCCGAGGAGGGCCTTAGTCGTAATGACAAGGCTCTTCAATGGTATACTACGCACCGGCCACTTCCCGACCACCTGGAAGATGGGTAAGGTGATAGTTCTCCCGAAGCCGGGGAAAGACAGACGTCTCCCGGCCAGCTACCGTCCCATCACGTTGCTGCCCACCATAGCAAAGCTCTTCGAGAGGCTGGCGCTGAGGCGACTGCGGCCGTCACTTGTTTTAAGGGACGAGCAGTTCGGCTTCCGCGCCGGTCACTCGACTACGCTGCAGCTGACACGAGTGCTCCACCATCTTGCAAGCGAGACCAATTACGGTAGACACACGGTCGGCGTCTTCCTCGATATCGAGAAGGCGTTCGACCGCGTATGGCACCCTGGGCTCGTTTTCAAGCTGTTGGAGTCACCCCTGTCGGCGCTATTGGTGAGGTTAGTGGCGTCATTTCTAGATGGGCGGCAGTTCTATGTGTCGGTCGAGAACGTCGCCTCAGACCCCCGCCCAATACGTGCTGGTGTACCACAGGGTAGCTGCCTCTCGCCACTACTCTACGCCTTCTACACGAACGACATTCCCACCCTCGAAGGTCACCTCGAGGAATGGGAAAGGGACGTGGAGCTCGCGCTGTTCGCGGACGACAGCGCATACTTCGCGTCTTCTCGTGATGCCGCAATAGCTACACGCAGGATGCAACGACTGTTGGATCTCTTACCGGAGTGGCTGGATAAGTGGCGTATGGCCGTCAATGTCGGTAAGACGGTCGCGACACTTTTCAGCCGCAAACGCAGCATGCCGCCGCCGCTACGTCTTCGTGATCGGGAGGTAGCTTGGCAGCCCACAGTTAGGTACTTGGGATGTAACATCGATCGCACGTTGCACATGGTGCCTCAGGTGGACCACGTGATCCGACAGGCCCGTGTTGCACGTGCGATGCTCCGACCGGTGCTTGCATCTCATCTGCCGCTCCGAACAAAACTAAAGGTGTACAAGCTGTACGTCCGATCCCGATTGACCTACGCGGCGCCGGCGTGGTACGCGTTGGTGTCGGAGTCCAACAGAAAACGCCTCCGCGCGCAGCAGAGCCAGTCCCTCCGGGCGATCGTCGGGGCGGGTCGCTTCGTTCGGAACGACGTGTTGGAGCGCGACCTTAAGGTGCAAACCTTGGACAGGTTTGTGGCCCAGTTGGCGCGTCGTATGTACGAACGCGCTGACAGTGGGCCACATGCCCATCTACGAGGTTTCGCGCCCCTTCACGCTCGACCCCCCGAGGGGCGCCCGCTCCCTCGTGAACTCGAGGGCCAGGTATCCTCCGACCATCTGGAGGATTAAATCTGCGTAGCAGCATAGCGCGGTCACAGAAGGCCGAAGGCTGCAACACTGCCTGACGGCAGCTCACATCACCGGTGGACAGTGCTTCCACTGAGGGAATTGCCCGGGTAAGGAGGGGATCCTCGAGGCCCGCAGACCTTACGCCAAGCGGCGACGCCACGCCGCGGCATAGGACGACTTTCAAAGTCAAAAAGCGAACATGGCCTCTCTGCGGTTTGCGTTCGGTGCTGATTGCCCCCGGGCCAGTGCCTCCGACAGCAATCTCCGTGCGTGAATTCGTCCCGCGCCCAACACCGCCCCTTTCATTGGAAAGGGTCCCGGTGTTGGGCCAAAAGCTGCGCGAAAAAATCGTCTTGGGCAAAGGAGCACTTATCTACCCTCAAGATTGAACACATTGAAGAGGAAAAGGGAGGCTTGGAGTGAGAAGGAAGATTTTCTCCATCTACCCTCATGAGGCGTAATATCGTCCCTACCCTCACCGAACCTTCAGAAGAGAGGGACGGAAGATCGGTGAGGGAAAGAGACAGCGGCGCTCTACCCTCCTCAAGATCTACATCAGGAAGCCTACCCTCCGGGCGACAAGTTGTCCGGAGGAACATATATACTGGCAAAATCGAAGCGGTGGCCGGCCCTGAAGCGGCCCAACTCGCTGAAATCGGCCAGAGACGGGGGCAACGAGGAAACCCGCTGTGTTTCGGCGGTCGAAGAGAAGAAGGACCAGCCGAAAGTACTGCGCGGCCCCCGAAGACCCAACGCCAGCCATCATCTTCGCCGGAGAGTGCACAGCTGCCGGCGAAGGTGGTGTGCATAGATGCAGAACAAGGAGGATCGTCTGAAGGCGAGGATCCACAGTCTCCCGAAAGCTCCTCGGAGTATGAAGACAGCCGCGAGGGTGCCGAGGTTCCCGTTGCTGCTGCTGTTTCCGAAGCCAGGACGGTGAGTCGCTATAAATCTTTTAGGTCGCCGCCGCGGTCACCTACGCTTTCACCAAGGGTCGCGACGACGGACGCCGAGCTGGACTCGACGTCGTACGCCGGTCTGGCATCGGCGTCGTCGCCGGCGCCCGGCGCCGCGTCCCCATCTGCCCGGCCATCCAGCCCGATGGCCGAATCTTCGCGCCTGGGATCGTATCCTGAACCCCAGGCACAGTCGTCCTATGCGGCGGCGCTGGCGGCGCCTGCTCCGCCGCGTCAAGTAAGCCCACCACCTCTTACTTCTGCAGGCAACACCACCCGCCAGCCCACGAGTGCTGCAGCGGCCGGCAAGGCGTACCCACCCATTGTGGTCGAGCGGATGCCGAGTTGGCCCACTCATTTCGCGGCGCTGCGGGAGAAACTGGGCCACGCACCTAATGCGCGGCCCTTTGGACAAGGCATAAGGTTTATGCCACCGACAGCCGAGGAGTACCGGGTGATCCAAAGGTACTTGACGGACTTGTCCGCCATAGAACCGGGACTCTCCTGGTTCTGTTATACGCCGCAGGACGATCGCCCCACTAAGGTGGCGGTCAAGGGCCTGCCGGGTATGACGGACCCAGGAAGCGTCACAGAAGCCCTAAAAAGGCTTGGATTCCCGGCACGATTCGCGCGCCACATACCATCCAGGCGAGGTAAGCCCGGCTGCGTCTTCTACGTGCAGCTGGACCGAATGGCCGAGACGGAGTTGCGCCGCCTCTACGGGGTGACGGAACTCCTGTTCATGCCGGGGGTCGTTGTGGAGGCGTGGAGGGGTCGCTTTGGCCCCCCCCAGTGCCATCGCTGCCAAGCAGTGGGGCACTCCTCTACCAACTGCCACCGGCCGGCCAGATGCGTCCGGTGCGCGGGGGGGCACGCAGTTCGGGATTGCCCAGAACCGAGGGACGCCATCCCCAAATGCACCAACTGCAAGGGGGCGCACTCGGCCAACAACAGGTCGTGTGTTTACCTGCGCAGGATGGCTCGCGTGAGGGGTATGACGGTCCCTCCGCCTCGTCCAACTACCGCAGCGCCCGCACAGCGTCCGCCACAGACCCGGAGGGAACCAGTACCAGTTCGAGTCGTGGAGGAGTTTGCGCCGACTGAGGGCGCGTCGCTGATGGCCCCGGCTAATGCCCCTGCTGTAGTAAGAAGCAGCAGGCGCAAAGCCAAGAGGCGAAAGGGGAAGCGCGGACAGCAGGTGGAAACGCCGGCTGTACAGGCTCCCCCCCTTCAACCATCGACGGCCGATCGACCGCGCCCCTCAGGAAGCGGCGCGAGGACAGCCGTCACCACCAAGGCTGCTCCGGCAGACCACCAGCCGCCTCCTCCAGCACCGACTCCAGCTCCGGCAGCTGCACAGGCGGCCCCCTCCCACAAAGGGAAGGGGAAAGGTAAGCGGTCGCAGAGGGAGGTAGAGGTCCAGGTAGCCCCAGCACCCCAGCCTCCATCACCCCGCCCCCGCTCCGTCTTTATCCCCACTCCCACACCTCGCCCCCTGCAGGCCCTGGGGATCAATACGCCGGCCGATGACCTGGTGGCGGCAATAGCAACCATCAGCGAGGCTATTGCGCGGTACCCAGCGCTTGTAGGTACCATTAAAACCATCCTGGCCGACACTCTTGGGTTCCATTATGGCTGTCCAACTTAGACTCCTGTACTGGAACCCGGGAGGAATCGGCCAACACATCCCGGCGTTGCGTCGGCTCGTCCGGGAGCAGGACATACATGTCGTGCTGCTGGGCGAGACGAAGCTGCGGCCGGGACTGGCCTTTACGCTCCCGAACTACGCCGTGTACCGGCGCGACGAAATATCGCCGGCAGGGCTCCCTTACAGGGGCACAGCCATAGCGATTCGCCGCGATCTGGTACACGACGTACTTTCTCTGCCCCCGTTCGCGAGCACGCGCTCCATTGGGGCCGTAGTGAGCGCCGGGGGACGGGAACTGCGACTGTTTGCCGCATACCGACCGCCTGGTCCCCAACTTATCCCGCAGGACATCCACACCATCTTGGACGAGAGCGCTGCGACCTTACTGGCTGGTGATCTCAATGCCAAACATCCGGCTTGGGGTTCCAGAATCACCAATACAGCGGGACGCAAGCTGTACTTTGACGCCGAGGAGATGGGCTACGAGGTGATTGGGCCAGAATCGCCTACGCACATCCCCACGGCTGAGTCCTCTCGCCCTGATGTCCTGGATATAGTGCTTCACAGGAATCTCCGATGCCCTGTTCATGTGGAGGTGTTGTATGATCTGGACACGCAGCACCTCCCAATCCTGGTCGCGCTTGGCCTGGGGGCCGACGCGGTGGCCTTTAAATCGGAAACTCGAAGGGTGGACTGTCTTTTCAGTTAACCATGGGTGGGGTCAAACTCACCCAGGCGCTCAATTCACCGGGGGGAGTGGAAGCCGCGGCCAGCGCGTTCACGGCTTCAGTCCGGGAGGCGTTGGACGCGGCGACCACTCTCATACCGAAGACCTCAAGACGCGCGAGACTCCCGGCCCACCTAGAGAGGAAATTGACCAGGAAAAGACTTTTACGCCGCTTATGGGCGCGCACCCGCTGCCCCCGGGTGAAGCGTGACCTCAACAACCTGGCGGAGGAGTTGTCTGCTGAGATGGCGGAGTACCGTGGGGCCTCCTGGGAGGCGAGAGTCGACCAGGCAGGTGAGCACGAGACTTCACTCTTCCATCTCACCAGGCAGCTCACCCGAACGAAGGAGACCGTCTGCCCACTCCTTAATGGTGAGGGCAGGCGATGTTATTCCCCTAAAGAAAGGGCGGAGATTCATGCGGGGCACTTAGAAGAGCAATTCTCTCCACACCCCGCAGCCGCTGCCGTCGCCGAACACCACGAGATCGTAGAGGCGTGGGTAGAGGACTTCCTTGGACGCCCGACACCGCCACCTCAGGGATTGGAGTTCATCTCGCCCTCGGAGACGCGGAAGGCCGCCTTACGTTTACCGAAGCGTAAGGCGCCAGGCCCCGATGGAGTCCCTAACATGGCGTTGGCGATGCTCCCGAGGAGGGCCTTAGTCGTAATGACAAGGCTCTTCAATGGTATACTACGCACCGGCCACTTCCCGACCACCTGGAAGATGGGTAAGGTGATAGTTCTCCCGAAGCCGGGGAAAGACAGACGTCTCCCGGCCAGCTACCGTCCCATCACGTTGCTGCCCACCATAGCAAAGCTCTTCGAGAGGCTGGCGCTGAAGCGACTGCGACCGTCACTTAGTTTAAGGGACGAGCAGTTCGGCTTCCGCGCCGGTCACTCGACTACGCTGCAGCTGACACGAGTGCTCCACCATCTTGCAAGCGAGACCAATTACGGTAGACACACGGTCGGCGTCTTCCTCGATATCGAGAAGGCGTTCGACCGCGTATGGCACCCTGGGCTCGTTTTCAAGCTGTTGGAGTCACCCCTGTCGGCGCTATTGGTGAGGTTAGTGGCGTCATTTCTAGATGGGCGGCAGTTCTATGTGTCGGTTGAGAACGTCGCCTCAGACCCCCGCCCAATACGTGCTGGTGTACCACAGGGTAGCTGCCTCTCGCCACTACTCTACGCCTTCTACACGAACGACATTCCCACCCTCGAAGGTCACCTCGAGGAATGGGAAAGGGACGTGGAGCTCGCGCTGTTCGCGGACGACAGCGCATACTTCGCGTCTTCTCGTGATGCCGCAATAGCTACACGCAGGATGCAACGACTGTTGGATCTCTTACCGGAGTGGCTGGATAAGTGGCGTGTGGCCGTCAACGTCGGTAAGACGGTCGCGACACTTTTCAGCCGCAAACGCAGCATGCCGCCGCCGCTACGTCTTCGTGATCGGGAGGTAGCTTGGCAGCCCACAGTTAGGTACTTGGGATGTAACATCGATCGCACGTTGCACATGGTGCCTCAGGTGGACCACGTGATCCGACAGGCCCGTGTTGCACGTGCGATGCTCCGACCGGTGCTTGCATCTCATCTGCCGCTCCGAACAAAACTAAAGGTGTACAAGCTGTACGTCCGATCCCGTTTGACCTATGCGGCGCCGGCGTGGTACGCGTTGGTGTCAGAGTCCAACAGGAAACGCCTCCGCGCGCAGCAGAGCCAGTCCCTCCGGGCGATCGTCGGGGCGGGTCGCTTCGTTCGGAACGACGTGTTGGAGCGCGACCTTAAGGTGCAAACCTTGGACAGGTTTGTGGCTCAGTTGGCGCGTCGTATGTACGAACGCGCTGACAGTGGGCCACATGCCCATCTACGAGGTTTCGCGCCCCTTCACGCTCGACCTCCCGAGGGGCGTCCGCTCCCTCGTGAACTCGAGGGCCAGGTATCCTCCGACCATCTGGAGGACTAAATCTGCGTAGCAGCATAGCGCGGTCACAGAAGGCCGAAGGCTGCAACACTGCCTGACGGCAGCACACATCACCGGTGGACAGTGCTTCCACTGAGGGAATTGCCCGGGTAAGGAGGGGATCCTCGAGGCCCGCAGACCTTACGCCAAGCGGCGACGCCACGCCGCGGCATAGGACGACTTTCAAAGTCAAAGTCAAAAAGCGAACATGGCCTCCAGAGAGAAGCACTCCCAAGAAGAAAGAAGAAAAAGAAGAAAGAAAACTCTGAAGAAGAAAGAAGACTCAAGACACTCAAGACTGAAGACTGGAAACTCTGCAGGACGGAAGGACCTTCTGCAGCAGGAAGAAAGAAGATTCTCCGCGACAGAAGAGCGAAGAATATTAGGGCTAGGCAAGGGGGATTAGGGCTAGGCTTTGGCTGGTCCATTAAGGCTTAGACAAAAAACGTCATTCTTGTTTCTTTTGAAAACGTCTCCTCCCCCCGCACCTACCCCCCGCACCCTCTACATCGACGCGGCAAGAGAACGGCGCAACTCCCCGACGCGAAGTACACACACGAGCGGGCTTCCGGCGCCGGACGAGCGAAAGTCCGTCCGTAACAACATCACGCCCGCACCCCTCCGTCGCGGTAAGAGCCGTCGGTGAGGACTCGCTTTAGCCGACGGACGCGCCTGCGCACTCACGACAACGCACGTGGGGCGCACGGCACGCACGCCCCGCGACAACGTTTGTGATTGGAAATTCTGTTTGGAAACCATTTTTGAACGTGTTTTTTTTTTACAAAATACTTCTATTTAGTAAGCATTTTTGAGGACCCGCGTGGCGTAGTGGTTACCATACCGGTCTGACGCGCAATGGGTCTCGGGTTCGATTCCCGGCCAGACAGGTATCTGAATGATGAGTTTAGATTCCTGTTCTGGGTCTGGGTGTTTGTGTATTCGTCTTGTGTGTGTCCATGGTACCCACAACACAGGAAACAAATCCTAGTGTGGGGGCTAAGAGTGTGGAATGCGTATTTTTAACACGATTGAAGTAGTAAAGAATCATGCAGTCCACCTGATAGTAGCTGCTGGTGCCGCCAGGAGAATTTGTTGTCAATCCCAGATGGATTTTATAGAACTAAATAATGTTTCTTTTTTTATATATAACGAAGTGGGCGTGATGTCAGGAAGGCTAGGAGTCTTCATGACTGTCCATTCTTGAAGATTTCAAGTAAAACACAGGAGTTATTCTTCTTCGATTTATTCACAATTAAGGTCCGATCGCTTAGACGGTTAAACAAGAATCTTTTTCTACCGGCAGGCGCTCGCCTTTTTATAATAAAGTTGGGTGAGATGACAATAACAAATTTATGGAGGGTAAACTAAATTAACGTCTTTAGAAATCACTAAATATTGCTAATTTAATAAACAAACAATTTTCGATCTTTAAAGTAAATAAAATAATTATTTTCGTCAACGTGTTTTTCATAATTAGGCGGTGTCCCGCCGACATATATAATGTTTTTTTTTCTTTTTAATATAGGCTGTTTTATTTATTTATATGGTTTAAATATATATATTTAGTTAAAAATATGCATTCAAATGAAATTAATATTGAAATGGAAAGTGGTCACTATTGCCCATAGACATTTGTATATAACCCAAGGTAAAATTTAAGTCTTACCTGAGCTCGAACACAAAGGCATTGCCACTACACCCTTCCAAGTAGAATGGTATAGCGCTTAGTACTGCTTTTAGTAAACAGAAATGAGAGTGACGTGTTTTTTTTATCTGATTGCAGCAGCAAATGAGCGTGCAGTCCACCCGATGGCAACTGGTCACTGCCACTCATGGACATCTGTAATCAACTTCATCATGTTCTATCTGAAGTCAATGAAAGATGCGTTGCTACTCCCGAAGACTATGATGGTCGCCTCATATAAAAGTGTGCCGCAACCACGCCCTTCCATTGAAACGCAAGAAATGCACACGCTAGAAATAGGTGTGGTGGTAGTACTTCCCCGGTCAAACTACACTGGTTCTACCACCTGTAAAAGTAAAATGATATATAGAAACCATCTTAAAAACAACATACGAAACTAATACTTGTTTTTATAATACTTAATAACTTCTAATATAAAACACAACAAGACATCGACACCAACCATTCCAAATACGCAAACAACTTTAACAAAACGGGGTCAAAACAACAAATAACACACCATTTCGCCACATCACATATTCATGTCAAACGTTCTAATAAATATCTTTAGGAAAGGGAGACAATACGGAATAGTGACCGGCGCCCCTTGACAAGCGCCATTTTGAACAACCGCCATTTTGAAAAGGGATCGGACATGAGAACATGACAGGATAACAATTTCAGGGCTACCACTTTGACCGGCGAATATTTATTGAGCGAATTCTTGGGTTTTTTCGAGGGGACATAATTGATGGTTTTTTAAATACTGGATTGAATTCAATTAGGTTTTTTGTTTGTTATGTGTGGTTTTGTTTGATATCGATTAGTGTTTGGGTGCTAGATGTTATACGTTAATAGAATTGGATATTGCTTTATTTCGGTAAGTGTAAAGTTGGCCTTTCATGCTTGTTCAACGTCCTGTAAACTGTAAATGTTATGTTTATTTAAAGATTTTCTAGTCAGCAATTACTTACACTATATTCGTTTATAGGTCATATTATAAATAAAGAAATAAACGCTTTCTACGCTAATAGGCTCATAGACCCCCACACTAGACTTATTTCATGTGTCGTGACACCATAGACACACAAAAAGACGAATGCACAAACACACAGACCCAGCACAAGAATCTAAACTCATCATTCCGATATCTGGCCGGAGATCGAACCCGGAACACATTGCGCGTCGTCAGACCATCAACATTATTGTCAGTAGTTTCACCGACTTCCAAAAGGAGTTTACAATATGATGTTTGTTTAATTCAGTTATTAACGAATGTTAGTCAACCCTAAAGCAGTCATCAGTAGATGACATCCAATATCCCTTTATCGACATCCAATATCCCTTTGAACTGTGTCATTAGTTAGCAGTACATCTGGGTGATTGTCACTTGAAAAATTGACATGAAAATACGAGTTTTAGTGTGGAAATTTACACTTGGGAATAAAAAAGTGAAATGACGACATGGAGCAAAGATCTAATAAACGAAAAAGAAAAAAAAAATAGATAAGGAACTTATAAGAGAAAAAGGAAAAGAAAACGTACAAGGAGACTATAGCGACAGAGATGATCAGAATAGGCATAATGGACATCATTGAAAATATTTTTTGAGGCAATAATGAAATTTATTTTTAAATGTTTTCAAAATTAAATGAAAATTTTGAGATACTTTTGTCAAATTAATGTTAGTCAGCCCTAAAGCAGTCATCAGTAGATGACAATCGCCCGAAGACCGGACGCAGGCCCGTCTCGCCCCGACATCCAATATCCCTTTGAACTGTGTCATTAGTTAGCGGTACATCTGTGTGACTGTCACTGGAAAATTGTGCTGGAAATACGAGTATTAGTGTGGAAATTCACGCGACTTCACTCGCTTCGGTCACGGTAATGAGTAGTTAATAGATAGTAGTAGAGCAGTGATGGCCTAATTGTTAAAACTTGCCCTCTCAATCGGGAGGTTCGATGTTCAAACCCAGGCACGGACCACTGACTTATGTGCATATTAGAAATTAATTATCACTGCTTTTTGGTGAAGGAAAACATCTTGAGGAAACCTACACACCTGATAGTTCTTTAAAAAAAACGTTCTCTTAGGTGTGTGAATTCCACCAATTCGCACTTGGCAGCGCGGTGAGCCTATAACTGTCTCATTCTGAGAGAAGACCCATGCCCAGCAGTGAGACAATAATGGGTTGTACCCCCAATGAGTAGTCCTATGTGCTATTCCAGGTCATAAAGTATCTGTGAGCCAAATTTCAGCAAAATGAAATCTCTAGTTCTTAAGTTAACGTTTAAACATACATCCTCATTGAAAAATAAGATAAGATGATTCAAAGACATAAAAAATATATAAGTAAAAAAGCATGTACAACGGACTATATCGATCAAAAATTAATCAAGACAATGTTTTTTTAAATATGATGTTATGTTGAATTTTAAAATAAATGAATTTCTGTTATCAATTTTAGATGGGATTAGAACCTTACCTAATTTCATCTAAAATTAATATTTTTGTACTTATTTTAATATAATAACGTATTATTCGTTTTTGGTTTGTATTTTTTCTTTTTGATAAGAAAATTGACAATTTAGTGAGGTCCCATCTGAGATTGATAACAGATCGTTTGATCAGACCACACGATCTATTGCTTATCCTGATAATTCAGGATAATAATAAAATAAAATAATATAATATAATACTAATTAAAAGATTCTAATTTTTCAACAACAACACTAACAACGATAACGAAATTCGCACAAAACCCAATAAAGCCACAACAGAACCCTCGACAATTCGAGCGAACCCGAAAAATACACTACTATGACTGATGTCTCATATCCAAATTCATCCCGATACCCCTAGGGTAGCTGGGGGTATTCGAAGAGCTTTGCCAATGACAAATCGTCCTCACCCTCTTCTGGTTAGCGTTTCGACGATAAATAAGGCAAGTGGCCTCTTTGGCGATTCGCGGATTTGCTTATAACAAATGATGCATAGACAGAAGGGTTAGATTACAGTTGTGGGATACGCAATGATTGATAGATCTTACTTTTTGATCTCATTAGAGTAGTGCGAAGCGTGACCGATGGTCCCAAGTTTGGTACGCTGGGCAGAGATAATGAAATGGTGAAAATTTAAAGACTTATTGTAACTTCAGCGGTTACCATACCGGTCTGACAGACGAACCGCGTGCCGCAGCGGCTACCATACCGGTCTGACACGCAGGGTCCCGGGTTCGATTCCCGGCCAGACAGGTATATGAATGATGAGTTTAGATTCCTGTTCTGGGTCTGGGTGTTTGTGTAATCGTCTTGTGTATGTCCACGGCACCCACGTCACAGGAGAAAATCCTACTGTGGGGCTATGAGTGTAGAAAGCGTTTTTTTTTTAACTTATTTCTTTGTGGCAATAGTCTAATAAAACTCGGCTTCTCAATCAAAGGTCCGAGATGCAGGCAGGCACCGCTGATTTTGTTAAAATGATTTTTGTGTTAGTAAAAAAATCACAACTTTACACGGAAGGAAAACATTGTAAAGAACGCCAACACACCTGAGAGCTCATTAAAAAAATAGTTTCCAGAGATGAGTGAAGTTTTTCAATTTAAATTTGGCCAGCGTTTTGGCCAGCAGACTATGGCCTGAAACTCTTTCATTCTGAGAGAAAACCCAGCAATGGAACAATAATGGGTGTCGACGACTTTTTGTAGTTCGGCTCTAGAAGCACCACCGGGATACCTATTTCTGCCTAATAACAGCAGTATTATGCGCTGTTAAATACGGCATTATTTATCACAAGGGGAAGAATATGACTCTTTTCACCCTTCAAAACAGATGACGGTAACGTTTAGCACTCCTGTTATTTGAAAAAGGTGTAGCGGTAGTGCCTCTGCAGTCGATTTCACTGTCCAATGTTAATTGATTGACTTCATATATACAACTTTATGCAAATTATTTAAAGAAATCTCAGTCGTACAGTTTTGCTGACGACGTTTTCCGTTACTGTAAATCAGTTGAAATTAATATCTAATACGCACATCATTAAAAAAATCAAAGATGGCGTGTCTTGGATTTGAAAATCGATGGTGCCGATTCAGAAAGTGAACTATAACCATTATCTTATTACTGGAATGCCATAAAATCTATACTAATATTATAAAGCGCAAGAGTTTGTTTGTTTGTTTGTTTGTTTGTTTGAACGTGCTAATCTCTGGAAGTTATGGTCAGATTTAAATATATTTTTTGAATCTTATAGGATATTTATCGAGGATGGCTATAGGCTATATTTTATTTAAATTTGATGAATGGAAAGAGAAATATAAGCGGCCAAAAAGCCATGTAAATGACAGCCTTAACTTCACCTCCCCATACAGAAACTTTCAATTCAGTAGATTACCCACATTATAGGTACTTTTTAAACGCGAGTGAAACCGCGGGAACTGCTAGTAAAATATAAGACCAAAACAAACTTACCAAATTGTACTCCAAACCAAACACAAATGGGCAAATATTAAATATTATTACAATACACGATTATCCCATCCAAGCGTCTTTGATGATATATTACTCAACCACCCTTACCACCCCGAATGCAAATCGAGGGTCCCATTGGACTGTGACACTTGACATCAAGGCTCGGAACCGGTTTCAAAATACCGGTTAATTTCGATTAAATACCGGTAAATAAAATCGTTCTTTCATTTACCGGTTAAACAGGTGAACGGTTTAAAATTAACCCAAATGATAAAGGTTACCGGTTCCTTTGTACGATCGGTTTTATCACCCAAATTAACCGGTTAATTCCATAATACGTTTTTAATAAACTGGAGTGAATTGGATAAATTCATGTTTTGATATGTTTATGCCGAAGCATCGCAACGGGCGAATACTATTATCATCTATTGTTGTTAGTTGGATTCAGGAGGCATAGGACAGGTCGGAGTGGCGTTGGTGATTTGTTGTTGTGTTTGGTGGTTTGCGGTGGAACCAGGGATCGGATCCACCGCTGGGTGTGGGAGGTCGGTGTCTTTGAGGGTGTCGGCTTGCCTATGCCCACGGCTCCTGGGTGGCGGTCTCGGCGTTGGTCTGTCGCCCTGCGGATGGGAGCTTTGAAGGTAGGGCGCGCCTTTGTGTTTTCTGGCGCGCCTTCCTGTTGGAAGGGAGCTCTATGCTCCACACGAGGGGGTTGCGGAAGCGACCAGGCACCGGCGGGTTCGCGGATGAATGTTAAAGCGCGCCCAACACTTGTGGGGGTTTAGCCGGTAAGAGTCCGGCTTAACCCAGCTGCTGCCCCGGGCGGCTGGGTATCAAAAAAAAAAGTCGGAGTGGCGTCATTTAGGGGAGGCCTATGTCTAGCTGTGAACCTCATGATTTGTAGTAAATTGTTTTGCCTACCTTTGCCTATGTTAATATAACTAATTGCCCTAATTTAAAAACTAAAGAAGTTATAAGCAAAAAAAAGGAAGACAATTTTTATATTTTCTTTCTTGCTCTATAACTTTATATATGTTTTACAAAAAAAAAAAAAATCAGACCTATCTTGTAGATGATCTTTTGAGTAAAATTATTCACTACATACATATTTTATCAATTCCATACATCTTAAACGCTGCTACACCGCTCCAAAGTTAACCGGATTCGCCAATGCTCATGAAAATCCGGTCAAAGCGAAATGTTTAACTTATTTTTGATTTTTTTTATTGTAAAATGTGTTATCAGAGGTCGAGGAACAAGGGAACAGATTTGAATTCTAAGACAAAAAATTGAGGTCTACAGATTTCACATCCCACTTTATATCTGTTTTGTAGACTTTCGTAAGGCCTTCGACGGCTTCGGATCTTCGGCTAGGGACGTACGTATTTAAGATGAATTACGTGGCTAGGTAGCCACCTAATTCGTCTCATACGCCGATTCTACGAAGATGGCACGACGACTGTCCGTATCGATAACATCGACTCGGAAGGTTTCCAGACACATGCTGGGTTCGACAGGGATGCATACTATCCCCACTCCTGTTCAACATCTATACATAGTGCATCATGAGAATCGTTGTGGAGCAATGGGAAAAGGGTGTTTCTGTGGATGGGCGGAAGACATCCAACTTGAGGTACCTACGCTGATGACACAACACTTCTTATTAAAAAAAAGAAGACATGGGACTGCTGTTAACACGCCTAGAGACCTCTCCTTTGGACTCGCGATCAACAGAGACAAAACCAAAATGTTAATAAATAATGTAAGGTTGTCCAAAATTATGTGTAACTCAGCTCCACGATCACGAACACTGGAGGGTGTGAGGACGAAATCCAAAGAAGATGTGCTATAACAAGGTCTGCCGTCGATAAGATGAAAAGAGTCTGGTAACATCACCAAAGCCACCAAAGACCGCCTTATAAGAAGCTTGATCTTTCCAATTTTCCTTTACGGCGCGGAAAAGTGGACGGTTCGCCCGAAAGATCGACGCAAAATCTATGCGCTTGAAATGTCGTGCTGGCGCCGACTGCCGCGCATCTCTTGGACTGCATTTCGGACCAATGTGTCAATACTATAAGAGCTCAAAATCAGTGAGAGGTATCGTCGACAATACAAATAAAAATCTTTAAATACTTTGGCCACGTCGTACGAAACCAGCACTCATTGGAACGACTCATTGTCCAAAGGGAAATGGAAGGCAAACGCTCACGCGGTCGATGACCTACGCGTTGGACAGACATCATAAAAGCAGCCACACAAACTTCCATTGTTCAATGTGCACGGGACGCTGAAGATCGTAGGGACATGGAGCTGCAGACATCACAAGAGCTGCAGCATCTAAGGATACGTCATCGTGAAACCACGACTCTGACTCTAACTCAACTATTTCCTTGCCACCTGCAAGGAAGAGTTCGGGACGAATAAGTAACAAAAATCCGGGAGATGGGCATCAGCATCTCCTTGCGTAGTTGTTACACCTGCTGCGGTCACCAACCCGCTCGCCAGGCGCGGTGACTATCGGCAAAATCCCCAAAGTGAAAGGTGCAGAGAAACCGGCGCCCAGTCCCCGGCAGCCCCGTTATTCGAAGGTAAGGCAGACGTCCGGCTACCACAACCGACGACTTCTGCACCTGGCATCATACAACACCAGGACACTGAAGACCGACGAGAAGATACAGGAGCTGGAAGAAGAGATGCACAAGTTACACTGGAGTGTTTTGGGATTGTCTGCAGTCCGAAGACAGGGGGAAGACACGATAATCCTAAAATAAGGCAACTTGTTCTATCACCGGGAGGGCGAACATCTGTCCCAGGGTGTCCCAGGGAAGCGGGACCCTTTAGAATTGGACAACGGAACGCCACTAGCTTGCCAACTTCTTAGAGAGGGAAGACTTTATGATGAACTCTTTCTTCAAGAAGAGGGCACAGCAAAAGTGGACATATTTAATGATGTCTCTGTGGTGTCTCTAGGTCTCGGGTTCACTCAGAGCATACTCTCGGTCTCATGAGGGAGATGCGAGAACTTTGTGTGTCTAACCTCAATGTCGAAATACAGACTGCTCAATAATCAAATCTCTCAAAGTAGACGACGCGAGTGAAAGCCTTCGATTCTATCGAGCACTGGGCGGTGCTGGAGTCTCTTCAGCGTTGCCAGATCGACTATAGGTAGGAAGTGTGTCTACACAGCCGCCACCATGTCAGTCCCAGTACACGATCGAAGCACGAACCCAATTCAACTGCAGCAGGGATTCAGGCAAGGCGATGTCATATCACCGAAGCTGTTCAACGCTGCGTTGAAAGATTTGTTCAAGCTAATGGACATGGATAATGAACATGTCACACATATTAACAATGGCAAACACGTCACACATATTCGATTTGCCGATAATATAGTTATCTTGGCAGATTCGCTGACGGCCCTCAGCACTTATGCTATGTGACCTTAGCAGTGGCTCACAACGGGTGGGTCTTAAGATGGACATGGACAAAACGAAAATCATGTCTAATGTCCATGTCACACCCGTACCGGTAGTTGTTGACGGCACTCCTCTCAAAGTTGTTGACGCGTATATTTACCTGGGACAAACGGATGGGTAAGTCCAACTTTGAGAGGGAGGTCACTCGAAGAAACCAACTCGGCTGGGCTGCGTTGGAGAAATTACATAGTATCTTCTCGTCCACAATTCGATTTGTCAATAATTTCGACTTCAGGCTCTGCCTGAAGTCAAAATTTTTCGAGCAATGTGTGTTGCCAGTGATGGCCTACGACGCCGAAACGTGGTCCTTCACTGTAGGCCTCATTCAGAGGCTCAGGGTCGTTCAGCGTGCTATGGCTATATGCTAGAGCTATGCTTGTAATTTCGCTAAGAGACATGATTCGAAACGATGAAATCCGAAGACAAACAAAGCTTACCGACATAGCTCTCAAAACTAGCAAGCTCAAGTGGCAATAGGCCGGCCCCATCTCTGGTAGGACCGATAACCGATGGGGAAGTAAGGTCCTCGAGTGGCGACCACGCTTAGGCAAGAGGAGCACAGGTCCCCCCTCTACCCCACCAGGTGGATAGATGACCTGGACGCTGAACCTGACGCTTTTGCTCCACGCTTCCGGGGTGGTTCCGTTATTGATGACAGAATCAAACAACTTTTGGAGCGCCACTAGTACGGGTTTACCGCCAGCTTTTAGCAGCCTTGTTGTGATTCCGTCATCGCCCGGTGCCTTGCTGTTTGAGCCTGAAATTTTCATTAAACTTCAAATTAAAAACAAATTAAAGGCAAACAAATTAAAGGCTTTGAGGCAAAATTAAACGATGATGCGAATGGTATTTTTTAAAATAAAACTTACCTTTATTATTCATCATAGGATTGTTACTGAAAGATAAAAGAGGGTGAACGACGACGTTATACAAAATTGAAGCGCATACGATTGCGTCTAAAAACTTTGTGATAGTGAGCGCAGCGTCCAGAGCATGTCTAAAACACGGCAGAATATTAATAAACTTGGTTTTAACCGGTTAATTGTTACAACCGAAACCTAAATTCGTGAAAAACCGGTACTTCGCATAAACCGGTAATAACCGGTTAAGTACAACCTTTAACCGATATTGATTTAGGTTTGGGGTCAATGACCGAAACCGGTTTAGAAATAAAACCGGTTTCCGAGCCTTGCTTGACATCGACTGATTGTTATGTGTACGACTCAATTCTTTCATGATAAAAAACGTTAGATGTGAACGGAGAAAGGTTCGATCTTATACTACGATTTCATTTTGTTTACAACCAGAAAAAATGTTACAGTTTAAGCGGTAACAGTTACTTACGATATACGTTGTCCTTTTCTTTTGGCGTTTTAAGCTATTACATAGCTTTTATCGCGGGCTTTGAGCGCGGCGACCGAATCAAGAAATTCCGTAACGAACCTAACCTAACACCTCCCCGCCTACCATGTAGCGCGGCCGAGCGTTCGCTTATGTATGTATATGGTACGACAGTACGAAGCACGCACGGATCGAGACAAGTTGCTCGGAAATTCGACGAATATGTAAGCAGCTGTTTGTGAGAAAGTATCTACTATGTAGTAGTATCTATATACTGAGAAAGTATCTATATCTATATCAGAGAAAAACTTGAATTAATATCAAAGAAAAACAAGTACTGCATAAATTAATAAATAGTTATAATTGTATAAGTTGACAAAAAGTGCTATGCACCAACTGCTATGTACAGTGCTATGTACAGAAATTTCTCTCGGAATGAATGAGAGAGTTTTTTAAGCCATAGTCCTCCGCGCTGGCCAAGTGCGAATTAGTGGACTTCATACACAACCGAGAAGTTTTTTTTTAAAAGAACTCTCGGGTATAAGGTTTCCTCACGATGTTTGCCTTCAACATAAAGCAGTGATAATTAATTTCTAATACGCAAATAAATCAGTGGTGCGTGGGTTTGAACCTTGAACCTCCCGATTGAGAGGGCAAGTTTCAACCATTAGGCTATCACTGCTCTATCCTTAGGAACTGCCAAGCCAATTCTGTTACAAGTTTTGCGAGGGTGTAGATTAATCCTAATTAATCGTAGAGAGCAGTGATAGCCTAATAGAGCAGTGATAGCCTAATAGAGCAGTGATAGCCTAATAGAGCAGTGATAGCCTAATGGTTGAAACTTGCCCTCTCGACCGGGAGGTCCGAGGTTCAAACCCAGGCACGCACCAATGATTTATGTGCGTATTAAAAATTAATTTTCACTGCTTTTCGGTGAAGGAAAACATCGTGAGAAAACCTACACACCCGAGAGTTCTTAAAAAAAAAAGTTCTCGGAGGTGTGTGAAGTCCACCAATTCGCACTTGGCCAGCGCGGTGGACTATGTAGGCCATAGTCCACCGCGCATAGTCAACTCTCTCATTCTGGGAGAAGACCCGTGCCCAGCAGTGGGCCAATAATGGGTTGATGTGGAATCGAAGAGAACAGGTAAAATAAGAAGAGAAAGAGCTAAGAAAAATCATGCAGAATGAAATAACAAAGAGAAATACACTAAAGTAACTGAAACGATGTTTTACATTAAAGGGTTCGCAAGGGTCCGTGAGATATGGGTCCAATAAGTCAACGCGTATTAACGCCCCGTACCAATGGGTCACATATGAATAATATACGGAAATGGCACAAATTTCGCCTGATTGTGAACGATAGCTGGCATTCTTCCGGTTGCAAAAACAGAAAGGGGGTTTTTGAGTGATAGGGCATCGTCACCGATATATTGCATTTTTAAAAAGTTATGGAACCTCAGTAATAAAATGAATAGTAGGCACTTATTGGGTAAATCACGGAAACCGACATACATTTTTTAGAATTTTAAAGTATCGAATGAGCATACAATACATCTGATTATAAGAGCCTATGGACAACGGTAAGCAAACGTATATTGAACAAGACTTTATAAAATATACCGACGACCCGCGTGACGCAGCGGTTACCGTACCGGTCTGACACGCAGTGGGTCCCGGGTTCGATTACCGGCCAGACAGGTATCTGAATGATGAGTTTAGATTCTTGTGCTGGGTCTGGGTGTCTGTGTATTCGTCTTTGTGTGTGTCCGTAGCACCCATGACACGGGAGAAAATCCTTCTAATGATTGTAGAAAGCGTTTTTTAAAGTATTTTAAATATATCTCAGATATATTGCTATTCCCATCCAGATAGTCACATTATTTATAGGGGGTACAATCCATTATTGTTCCACTGCTGGGCACGGAATTCTGTCAGAATGAGATAGTTTTAGGCCATAGTCCACCGCGCCGGCCAAATGCGAATTGGTAGACTTCACACACCTCTGATAACTTTTTTTAAAGATCTCTCGGGTGTGTAGGTTTCTTTTCGATGATTTCCTTCACCGAAAAGCAGTAATATTAATTTCTAATACGCACATAATTATATCAGTGGTGCCCATGTTTGAACCTCGGACCTCCCGATTGAGAGAATAAGTTTCTACCATTAGGCTGTCACTGTTCTTCACCTTATTCATAGGTAAACCAGCAAGCAGATGCCTTTCGTTGACGTGTAATACTTATATTGCGTTCAAAATTGGTGTCTCCTCAATATAACTAGGTGGTAGAACCAGTGTAGTTCGACCGGGGAGGTATCACCACCATACCTATTTCTAGCGTCAAGCATTCCTTCCGTTTCGATGGAAGGGTGTGGTTGCCGGCACACTTTTATATGTAGCGACCATCCTAGCCCTCAGAAGCTGTAAAGGGCAATAGCGCCAACAGTAACTACACATTTGCTAAAAAAAATAGTCCTCAGGGGAAGCAACGCATCTGTGAGTGACTTCAAATAGAACCTATGTTCTATATGAAGTTGCTTACAGACGTCCATGGGCGGCAGTGACCACTTACCATCAGGTGGACTGCATGCTCGTTTGCTACTTCATTATTATAAAAAAATAGAACCACAAAGATTGTTCCACCTTCAAATATACTAATGTGTGTGTGTGTCTTTGAATGTAAATGCGTGTGTGTATATGTGTGTTTACATACATGGTTAAGTATATACGAGTAAATATAATCATTCGAAGGTACAGGGCGGCGAGGTAATTTTCCAAGCATAGTCGAACTACAAGTTTTCCCAACTTTACATTTACTTTCATATGTATTACCTTTATAGGGTTTAGAAATAGTGAAAAAACCATCACGTTAGGAGACGGTAGAAACCATCAATTCCGACTATCTGCGCAACCTGTATCCCACGCTGTGACCCCGTTACCCTGGGCTAAGCCACCTGTTAGATAGCGAGCGATTATGTAGTATGTTATGCAACTGTTTCTATTTGTGTTGCCTATTTTTAGTACGTAAGTAGAAATAGTACGGTGTGACAGAGGATTAAAAAAAAAACTTAAAACGCTTTTTACACTCATAGCCCCACAGTAGGATTTTCTCCTGTGTCGTGGGTGCCATGGACACACACAAGACGAATACACAAACACCCAGACCCAGAAAAAGACTCTAAACTCATCATTCAGACACTTGTCTGGCCGGGAATCGAACCCGGGACCCTCTGAGCGTCAGCCCGGTACGGTAACCGCTCGGCCACGCGGGTCGTCAAAGGATGTACCATCGCTACATCAATTTCTAGGGTCGATCAGTTTTTGCGTGTCCAGTCTTTGAAATATGGAATGCACCTGTGATTGACTTGAAATTGAACCTTGTTCTATATGAAGTTCCTTCTATAATCATCACTTAATATCTGAGTGGACTGCAAACTCGCTTATTAATTCAATAGTATAAAAAATAACATTAATAATGAACGTTCCACTTATGTACCATGGTGGTTTATAGCTGTTTTGCCTCATTATACATTTGTTAGAACTTAATTTATAATTTCATGATATATCATACTTTAAACATTTACTTTCACACACAAATCATCACCTAAATCTTTCGCAGTGACCACGATCTATGCAATTTGATCGAAATATCGGCTATAAGTAAATAAACGGCAGTAAAAAAACGGCAAACGGCCAGTAAGTTACAAGTGATAGAACCGGTGTAGTTTGACCAGGCAGGTACCACCGCTACCATTATTTCTAGCATGAACACAGTCACAGGGATTTGGATAAAAAAAATGAATAGTAATTGAATATGTATCTGTTTATAATTTTGAATGCCACATACAAACTTCCCACTCCATTTTATTCATAGTAGTTTGGCTGTGTGGTGATTTTTCATTTCGTTTCATTTCGTTACTTTCGTTTCATTCCGTTTCATTTCGTTTCATTTCGTTTCTTTTCGTTTCATTTCGTTTCATTTCGTTTTATTTCGTTTCATTTCATTTCATTTCATTTTGTTTTATTTCGTTTCATTTCGTTTCATTCCGTTTCATTTCATTTCATTTCGTTTCATTTCGTTACTTTCGTTTCATTTCGTTTCATTTCGTTTCATTTCGTTTCATTTCGTTTCATTTCATTTCAATACTTCCATTATTTAAAGCTATAAAACGATACATTCGCCCAACCATCGCCGATACTCAGTCCGGTCAGATCCGGTCGTCCTTAAGTCCGTCTCGTGTCACCCGCCGGTCATTTATCACCGGACGATTACTGCCCGCCCGTCACAGGGATTTGGCTAAGAAAAATGAACGGTAATTGAGTATATGCCTTGTTTATAATTTTGAATATCAATATGGAGATTCGTTGCTTGGACTACATAATCATTATGTAACTAGTATACTAGTATATGGATTTAAGTTAGAAAATTAGAGATATTATGATAATAGATAAGTTTTCAAGTTCCGTTTGAATCTTAAATATTTTTATGATAAAATGATTAAAAAAATCATTCTGTCTCTCTCTTTCTTAAGTGCTGCTCTACTCTATTTGGTTAAACGATCAATCTACTACAATCTAGTACGTCATCACAAAAAAAATATGCATCGAAACAAAAATATATTTGTTTTATTTATAATTCCGTAAAATTGCTTAACAACTATATAAACAACAACGAATTCTAATAGTCGAATGTAAATTTACTGCGCATATTACACACAGTAAAGCTGTCCGATTTGAATATTTACTTTAGTACCAAAATTTAAATATTTGTATAAAATAAGGCAATACACATGACAAAAAGCCAATTAAGATCCCAATACGCCCATTGAACCGGTACCGGACGCACTATCGGACAGCACGTGCGTTCCGGATGACCGGATACACAGCCGGTACTGTGTTGGAGGTACACTGAGAACAACTATAGATTTATACAACAACAAAACATTAGAAAACAACAATATTTTACATTTTTTTTCTATATTCATTGGCTGGTAGGAGGAATATGGGTCCACTAGAAAAGACCCACCTCCATATCTGTTGCCAGCTCAAATCAGTTCATGCGTTTCGTTAAAAAGGTATGGTTTCCGGGTCACTTTCATATGAGGACGGCCATCTTTGTCCACGGGACTGCTGGACAGGACTCCCACTGGACAAAGTTGGCCACGGACCTGTGACTCAAATTAGATAGAAAACTATTTCTATACGGGGTGGCTAATAGATGTCCAAGGACCGCTATTAACACTTACCATCAAGTGGACTGCAAGCTCGTTTGCTGCTTCAGCTAAAAAAATACGAACGATAAATTTTAAAATATATTCGACTTGATTAAACAGGACAAAATAATTGTACTGGAAATATATTTTAACATCTTTACGTATTTTTTTACGTATTTAATTAAATCAAATTAGCAAACGTGCGAAGCAGGGTATATAAACACTGGATGGGCTGAAGTCATAACAGACTTCAAGGGAAGTTAGTTTTCATTAGTAGTAACGCATGTGTTGCAACTCCTGAAAATTAAGACGTATATCTTTTTTTGTTTTCCTTACCATCTTCGTCAATATAGTTTGACTTTCCTCATTGTTCACATGTTAAAATAAATTTGAATGAAATTGGGCCTTTTTAAACAATTTGTTGATATGTTTATACTAAAACGGTCTCGGTGTGACCTCCATCTTTACAGAGTGATACCAATTCGCAGCTTACGCATATGTGTTAATACGGTTGATTTCACTGTGCTATTGGATTTAACTGACAACGATAAAATAATATTCAATAAAGACTTCGGATATAATATCTAAGTTCTCGAATTGTCTTTATTTTACGAAAGTACAGATTACGTTTATTTACAACCTTGAAGTTGCCAACAACCATGTAGTCAACCTGCTATTACGTGGTAATCGTATCGACTTCCTAGAGATTTGTCATCAACCCATTACGATCCCACTGCTGGGCACGGGTCTTCTCTCAGAATGAAAGAGTTATGGAACATAGTCCACCGCGCTGACCAAGTGCGAATTGGTGGATTTCACATACCTACCAGAACTTTTTTTAAAGAACTCTCGAGTGTGTAGGTTTCTCACGATGTTTTCCTACACCGAAAGGCAGTGACAATTAATTTCTAATACGCACATAGGTTTAGAAAAATCTGTGCTTTGAAAGTGGCCTGGGTTTGAACCTCGGACTTCCCGATTGAGAGGGCAAGTTTCAACCGTTAGGCTATCACTGCTCATATATTTACTGCGACTCTAAAAAAAATGTCACATACATAGAAATAAATAATATACATACATATAGAAATAAATAATAATTATACTATATCGCCATACTTATGGCGATGGAAACTACAAACTCACAATGAAGACCTTTACATCGGTTTTCAGTCCAACCCACGTATTACTAAAATTTACTAACATTACCCAATTTACTATCCAAAATATCTTCGATTTTCCCTATTTTGTTCTTGTAAGCCATAACCCCATAAAGTGGGTAATATCGACAAATTATCCCATAAGAGACAACATCGCAGTGAGCGGTGGCTCCGCAGCGCTCCATTAGCGATTATTGTACTACTTCGCGGACTTACTGGACATCGGGGGATGTAGAATGGCTAGATGTGATATTTTTTGATGAACGATAAGGCAAGTTTAATAAAATGTATTTTGTTTTTAGGTTCCGATAAAAAATCATTTTGTTAAGACTATGATTTCTTTTCATCTGTTGCAAGACTCTATCTCTTGAACTGTAATAGATAGACATTCGTTTTTTTTTTTACTAAATGTGTGCATTCTACACTCTAAAAATTGGCAAAAAATATTATTGTTATGAAAAGAAACAAAAATAATGATTATAAAAAATTATTGAAATTTGTTAGTATGTATTTTGAAATTTTAAAATGCAAGTACAAATACGTATATCGGTAAAGCTGAAAGATTGTTGGTACAGAAGCCTCGCGTGCGAGTTTGACTCGCACTTGGTATTTTTTTTTTGTATGTGGAAGGAAGTATTAAAATTAGAATTTTTCAAAAATGTTCACATTTCATACTTACGTATATTCGTAAATTCGACATCAACGCAACATATGTTGCAAAAATTCATTGAGGTCCACTGATGGACATAGGCCTTCCCTAAATGACGCCACTCCACCGGTACTGTGCCTTCTGAATCCAACGGTTTGCCGCTGTCCTCTTCAGGTCATCGGTCCACCTGGTGGGGGGGCGACCTGTGCTAATTTTGCCTAGACGTGGTCGCCACTTGAGGACCTTCCTTCCCCATCGGTTATCGGTCCTACGAGCGATGTGGCCGGTCCATTGCCACTTCAGCTTGCTAATTTTGAGTGCTATGTCGGTAAGCTTTGTTCGTCTTCGCATTTCATAGTTACGAATCATGTCTCTTAGCGAAGATACAGTTTAGCAAAATGCAATTACTAAGCCACATCCATCCGCTCTACACCTTCGAAACTGGACACAGAGCCTGCCAAATACTTTGTACTTATTTACGCGACTCATTATTTATTACGCTTGTATCGACTGCGCCCCACGCGAGTTGCCAAGAGCGTACTATTAGTTTGGCAACTGAGTTACTTCCCGCTTGTTTGTATATCTTTGTTTTTGTCGACCGACTTGATATATGGGTTTCGTAGTGCCAATTTTCGCATTATTCGATAATGTTGTTATTTAAAATGTTACTTTTAGTTTTAGGGTTGCTTGTAGTAGTTTTTTATCATATTGAAGTGGCAAACGAGCATGCAGTCCATCATATAGTAAGTGGTTGCTACTACCCATGAACAACTTCTCTATAAGCCTTTTCATATACGAGTAAAACAGACGGCTCTATCTAACATCAATCACAGACGTATTGCTCTTCCCGAGGACTAAGATGGTCAATTCATATAGAAATGAACTGGCAACCATCAGCTCTTTGATCTCCACTGCTGGACGTAGGCTTCCCCTAAATGGCGCCACTTCAACCGGTCCTGCCCTCTGAAACCAACGGTTTCCCACTGGTTTCTTCAGGTCATCAGTCAACCTGGTGGATGGGCGACCTGTTCTCCTTTTGCCTAAACATTTGTGATTTGTGATTTATCCCAAATGATATATCAGTTAGCTGAAACAATTATTTATATAGCTAAACATGGCGTCCATCCATCCATCAGCGTTTGAAAGTCCACTGCTGGTCATATCGTCAACCCACTATTGTCCCCACTGCTGGGCACGGGTCTTCTCTCGGAATGAGACAGTCTTCGGCCATAGTCCACCGCGTTGGCTAAGTGTGAATTGGTGGACTTCACACACCTCCGAGAACTTTTTTTTTCTTAAGGAATTCTCGTGTGTGTCGGTTTCCTCACGATGTTTTCCTTCATCGAAAAGTAGTGATAATTAATTTCTAATACGCACATAAATTAGTGGTGCGTACCTGGGTTTTAACCTCGGACCTCCCGATTGAGAAGGCAAGTTTAAACCATTAGGCTATCGCTGCTGGTCATAGGCCTCCCCTAATCTGCACTTCCGGCCCTGAGCCATCTGAATCCAGCGATTACTTGCCGTCTTCTTCAGGTACACATGTAAATAATATTATTTCTGTGTCTGAGTGTTTTCCTGTGTTCTTAATCTAAGCAGGGACTTCTTCTGAGGAATTCCATTCGTTTAAAGTTCGAATTTCGTGTTAAGAGCTGGGAGGACCGTCACGCGAGTGACTACACAGTTATCGAGAGCAGTTCACCTTTAGACTTTATATCAGTTGAACTACGTACCAGTTAATCTTCATTTCGCATGCTATCCTATACAAAATAAGCGGTACGTTTATAAATACACATTAAAGTTTTCGAGTCGGGCCAACGCAAGGTTCCATGCGTCTTGCTTAAACTTAAGATTCATGTTTTTAAGTCAAGAACAGATTTAACCATTGATGTAACTGTGTTCATAGTGCGATACTAAGAGCAGTACCACTTTTAGCTTTCAAAATGTATTACCAGAGAACATTTAATTCCAGTGATGCGAAGATTTTCTTAAACAAATCGTAGTACCAAATCAACGGCAAGTCTGATGGTAAATGGGCAGTCTCGCTTTTTTGGAGTTCTTACAGATAAACCTATTTATAAAAACTAAAAAACTAAAAAGACGACCCGCGTGGCGCAGCGGTTACCATACCGGTTTGACGCGCAATGGGTCCCGGGTTCGATTCCCGGCCAGACAGGTATCTGAATGATGAGTTTAGATTCCTGTTCTGGGTCTGGGTGTTTGTGTATTCGTCTTGTGTGTGTCCATGGTACCCACGACACAGGAGAAAATCCTACAGTGGGGCTATGAGTGTAGAAAGCGTGTGTGTGTGTGTGTGTGTGTTTCTGCACGTAATTACAGATTCATTTAACTTCGATTGCGATCTTGCATATCAGGGGAATACAGATATAAAAGTAAAATATTCATGCTATACCATGTGTGAACTATGGTCTACAAACCTGTGTAACTTCCCACAGTATGTACATTAGTATATTAATTACTTTGTTGTTGAAAATAACTTGATAAAATCTAGAAGCCTGAGCTCTATGTACGAATTGATAAAGATTTATGTTAGTAGAACTAACATTCGGAAAATATAACCATGTTCTATTTCTAGCGTGGAGCATTCTTGCGTTACGATGGAAGGGTGTGGTTGCCGGCACACTTTTATATGAGGCAACCATCATAGTCCTCGGGAGTGGCAACGCATCTGTTATTCACTGCAAATAGAACCAAAGTTGATTACAGATGTCCATGAGCGGCAGTGACCACTTACCATCAGGTGGATTGCATGCTCGTTTGCTACTTCAGTTAGATAAAAAAAAGAAATGTCCATGTCCCCTTACAGGGACAATCACAGAGGCAAAGTTTCAGATTAATCCTTGCACCTCACTTCAAAAATCTCAGAAAATCCGTACTAATTGTTGCAAGTAGTCCAATCCGAACACCGGACGCATAAGGGTGGCTCCACACGAGCGGTGATGCAATCGCGTTGTTAAGGCCACCTTAGACGCCATACTTTATGCGCACTCACAATTAGTTGCCGCGAGATGGCAGGTGAAACTATTGAACTGGGAAAACCGTGGAGAGGGTTTTGGGTTAGAAAGAGGTTAATATTAATTGATGGTCAATTTTCTCCAAATAAAAATGACATCCTAATATTGTAATTTCCGTCTCAGTGAAATTTTGTTTTCGATGTAATAGTGCAATGCACTGAAAAAATATGAATCTTAACCAATTGTTTAAACACGCTATGAAATTGTTTGCAAGGAAGTAGACCGAATGTATTTCTTGTTTGTAAACTTACTTATTAATTTCTTTATAATAGGAAGATTGTGGTTGTCGGATTACTTTCATATGAGATGACCAGATTAATCCTCAGAAGTAATAATGCATATGTAATTTATATGAGATAGAACCCCTGTTTTGTAAGAAGTTGTTCACAGATATTTATGAATGGGAGTGACCATTTACCATACGGCGGATCGCATAATCGTTCTACTATTAAGTTATAAAAAAATTCGAAGAATGAAGTATATCATACCCTTAATACAGAACGCAGTCAATTTTATGATACATAATATATGTATCTGTATATGTATCTACCAATCGCATCGTGGATTTTTATAATGAAACTCAAATAAAATTACACTCCTACGTTAGCCACAGATGTTTTGCTTCCCATGAAATCTAATTTTGACCGCCTTGTAAATGTCACATAATCAGACTCAAAACCGTTTCTTATCGAAAATAGTATATGCAAAAGTTTTAAATACATTTTCAATGATGTATTTTTTAAACTACTAACCACAATCATGCATCTTAATACTTTTCGTATCTAAAAATTGTAATTAAACTTCCCAAACGACTCCACGCCACCCCTGTTCTCCGCAAAGCGTCTCCGTGCAGAAGTCGTTAGCAACAAACTCCACACATTTGTGTCACCGGATACAAACCTATTATAATTTTAAATTTTAAGCTCATCTATTTATGTTTAGCCCAATCTGCCGCCAACAATCTTTGATGCGTTTTTAATTCGCAACTTTTTAGAGAAAATCTTTTTAAGAGCCGCTCTTTAGTTTTTTGTTTGTGTACTTTGAACTTCGTATAAGCTCTGTAGTTATAAATATGGACTGTTTTAACGGACTGTTTTAACGGAACCGTATTAGTAAGACTACGCTGTCCGTCTGTCTGTCAATGGGCTGTAGGAAACGTGATTGCTAGAGAAGTGTTTTTTTTCTATCCATTCTATCATCCATCAGCCCTTTGAGGTCCACTGCTGGACATAGGCTTCTTCAAAATTACGCCAGTCCAACTGGTCTTGTGCCTTCTGAATCCAATGGCTTCCCGCTGTCTTCTTCCAGTCATCGGTCCACCTGGTGGGGGGGGGGGGCGATGAACTGAAAAATATACATATTTTATTAACATACATAATATGTATGTCCATTTTATATTATCTTGGATCTGACTAACACGAATGAATTTTATTTAGAGTTAAATATAAAGGCATTCCATCTTAGCCTAAGGAAAACTACTATTTACCAGCTGGTAGAACCAGTGTAGTTCGACCGAGAAGGTATCACCGCCACACCGATTTCTAGCGTAAAAAAAATCCTGCGTGCGTGATAAGTGCTCACGTTGAATACTAGGACGACGTATGTAGCGAAGTAGTCATCATATCAGTCATAATCCTAAATCAATAATTCATACAGGTGGTAGAACCAGTGTAGTTCGACCGGGGAAGTACCAACGCCTACCTATTTCCAACGTGAAGCATTTCTTGCGTTTCAATGGAAGTGTGTGGTTACCTGCAAATTTTTGATATCAGGTAACCATCATAGTCCTCAGGAGTAGCAACGCATCTGTAATTGACTTCAAATAGAACCCATGTTCTATTTGAAGTTGCTCACCCATGTCCACGGGCGGCAGTGACCACTTACCATCATGTGGACTGCATGCTCGTTTGCTACTTCAGTCAGGTAAAAAAAAACAGTCTAACACGCACTGAATTCCGGTTTCGATCCCCTGTCATACAAATATCTGAACGATGAATTAGGATTTTGGTTCTGGATCTGATACAAGAATACTACTAGTGGAGGCTATGAGTGTAAAAGTATTATTTTTATATTTATTTAACTAGCAGTGACAGCCTAATGGTTGAAACTTGGTCTCTCAATCGGGAGGTCCGAGGTTCAAACCTGGGCACGCACCACTGATTAATGTGCGTATTATACATTAATTATCACTGCTTTTCGGTGAACGAAAACATCGTGAGGAAACCTACACACCCGAGTTCTTTAAAAAAAAAAAAAAGTTCTCGGAGGTGTGTGAAGTCCACCAATTCGCACTTGGTCAGCGCGGTGGACTATGGCCTAAACTTTCTCATTCTGAGAGAAGACCCGTGCCCAGCAGTGGGACAATAATGGGTATAATGGGTTGACGACAATTAGCTGTCCCGACAAACGTTGTTTTGCCATATAAAAAATAAAAAAAATGTTAAGGGTGGACAACCCTTAAGGGGTATGAAAAATAGATGTTGGCCGATTCTCGGACCTACTGAATAAGTATCAAATTTGGTAAGAATCGGTCAAGCCGTTTCGGAGGAGTATAGCAACAAAAACTGTGACACGAGAACTTTATATATTAGATAGATCATATGCTCTAAATTTTATTTATTGAAAGACTAGGGTTAATTTTAATGAAAACACATCTCCCATAACTTTTATAACTGCACCAGTAAAACTGGGAGATTTATCGTAATCTTCCTCGTCACGGTAATGAGCGTGTTTATTCACTAATGGTCACCCATCTATAGTTGAGAAATGATAGCCTAATGGTTAAGTCGGCCTCTTAATCACACACTTTCTACACTCATAGCCCTACACTAGAATTGTCTCTTGTGTCGTGGGTACCAAGGAAACACACAAAGACAAATACACAAACACCCAGACCCAGAACAAGAATCTAAACTCGTCATTCGGTCATTCGTCAGTCGGGATTCAAACCCGGAACGCATTGCGCGTCAGTCTGGTATGGTAGCCAATCGGCCACGGTCTTCAAAGTTTAGATATTAGAATCCCATATCAATAAGTCTTCTAAGATGATGTATTTGAAGTTATTTAACATTGCTTTACGGTGAAGGAAAACATCGTGAGGTTACCTACACATTTGAGAGTCCTTTAAGTATAAAAAAAATCTTCTCGAAGATGAACTCGTGAACTCTACCAATTCCCACTTGGCCAGGGTGGTGGATCAAGTAAAACTCTCTCATTCTGAAAGAACACCCGTGCCCAGAAGTGGGACTCTAGTGGGTTGACGACGGTCACCCATCCAACTCTCGACGAAAGAGCTGCGCTATCTTCAACAGACATAAATACATTTAATTTTATATAAGTAACAAAAAGTTTACACAATAAAGTTTAAAGCTTTTAAATAACAAAATAGTTGGAATGCTGTTATTTTAAATTAAAAAATAATTTGCATACGGCTAGCTGAAGGGAAATTCTTTCCTAATTGTTTCTGTAATGTACGTTTACGCGTACCTGCTCTGAATTTAGTGAGGATTTATTATTTTTAGTATCTTTATTATTTTCAGAGATGGTTATGTAGAAACATTCTTAGTACGACAAAAACATATCTTCTATTCTTATTCACTTATCTATTAGACTAAAAGAAGCAAGTGACATGCAGTCCACCTGATAGTGGTCTGTGCTACCCTCATGCATCTGTAAGCAACTATAAAGCAACTCTGAAGCAGATAGCATGCGTTGTCACTGCACTCCAAAATAAATAAGAGCTTGCTACTGATGTGGATTAAGATGGCCGCCTCATCTGAAAGAGAGTCAGCATCCATACTCCTACTGAATGAATAGCTTCACGCTGGACATAAAAACATTGGTCACTGCCGCCATTTGAAAATCTGTTAGCAACTTCATACAAAAAAAAGTGTTTTATCTGAAATCAGCAGCATCATCATAGAGCAGTGATAGCCTAATGGTTGAAACTTTCCCTCTCAATCAGAAGGTCCGAAATTCAAACCCAGACACGCACCATTGATTTATGTGCGTATCAGAAATTAATTATCACTGCTTTTTGGTGTAGGAAAACATCGTGAGGTAACCTACACACCCGAGAGTTCTTTAAAAAAAAAGTTCTCGGAGGTGTGTGAAGTCCACCAATTCGCACTTGGCCAGCGCGGTAGACTATGGCCTAAAACTCTTTCATTCCAAGAGAAAACCCGTGCCCAGCAGTAGGACAATAGTGGGTTGACGATCTGAAATCAAAGTCATGGTATTCCATGCGTTGTTACTCGAGCAATAAGATGGTTGCTTCATGTACACGTAAACCGGCAACCACGCCCTTCCACCGAAACTTAAGAACGCAGTATCTCTCCGGTCGGACCACATGCATGCATGACGACCCGCGTGGCGGAGCGGTTACCTTACCGGTCTGACGGTCCCGGGTTCGAATCCCGGCTAGACAGTTATCTGAATGATGAGTTTAGATTCATGTTCTGGGTTTGGGTGTTTGTGCATTCGTCTTGTGTGTGATCGTGGTACCCACGACACAGGAGAAAATCCTAGTGCGGGGCTAGAAGTGTACAAAACGTGTGTGTATGCTACCACAGCACGAAAATGTTATAGGAGTATAAGAAATGCAAAAGATTTCAAGGATCCTTCATCGTGCAATAACAACCAAATGTAACATAAAAAATCCGTTCTAATTGAAATAATTATAAAAAGGTATCCGAATCCAAACCCGTACACCTGAGCTTAGAGGACGTCGGGGACAAATGGAACAGCAGCACTAATTAAATATGGCGAGAAATATTTTACGAGAAGTTTACGAGGGTACCTCAGTTTAAAACAAATATTATGTTTGCTTGCAGTGTGAGCGCTGAATTTTAATATCATTACTTCTGCTACGTTTTTAATTTTATAAAAGCATGGTTTTCTTTGTGGAGTTTTTGAGGGTAGTGTTGGGTTATTAGCGATGTGGGGCGGGAGTGAGGCGAACTTGTTTCTAATTTAATAACTGGTATGCAATCGGGTATGGTATGTTTGAAGGTGGTAGGACCAATTTAGGTCGACCGGGGAAATACCACCGCCACACCTTTTACTAACGTGAAGTATTCATTGCATTTTAATGGAAGGGTGTAGTTGCCGGCACACTTTTATATGAGGCGACCATCTCAGTCCTTGGGAGTAGCAACGCATCTGTGATTGACTTCAGATAGAACCTACGTTCTATATGAAGTTGCTTCTAGATGTCCATGGGCGGCGGTGACCACTTACCATCAAGTGGATTGCATGCTCATTTGTTACTTCATTATTATTAAAAAATGCAAGATTAAACGGAGGTACTACTGATTGATTTTGTAACGGAAATGTCGTACATGTATCATATTGGAAAAATAAAGTTATAATAAATTAATTAAAAGTGTAAAAAGTTAATGAAAACTATTAAGTACCAAATCGCATTGTAAGCATGGTGGAAGTCTACTCATTGGTAGGATTCATACCTCATTAGTTCTTAATTCATTTGTCTAGCAACGATACTTATGTATTTTAATTTTATTTTCCACATGAATCAAATCATCCGGAATTCATGAAAAAAAAACCAACATCAATGAAAAAGCTGAATTGACAGCATTCGTCCATTATTTAAAAGCAAATTAAGTCAAAACCTTTCCCAAATTCACCATTAACCAGAAAATAAATCGAGATTGACTGCGGCCATTAATTCACTCCTTTTTTGGGCACTCCATTACATTAGCAGTTTTTCCCAATAATTGCTTTAACCAAATTCCCATTTCTCACTCAATCAAGTCCATCTCGTTTTATTGCCTCGCACCATCCATCTGCTTAAAGCGGGCGCACGTCTAACGATATTAAAGGGGGTGGAAATTGCAGCGCTTGAAGTGACGGTACTGTCTCCGAAAGAATCAAAAATTTAAATTGCGAACATTCTTCAACCGTTGACGCGTCTTTATTGGCGCGTGGCGTTCGTAGACATTGCGTTCCGTACTTTACTTTAAATTTGTTTTAGAATGTGTTCGTGTGTCATAGATAATTTTATGTTTATTTGAAAGTTCAATTTTAAAGGGTTGGGGAAATAACTTTTGATTGTCTGTTGCCAGTAACGACCATTGTCTTGAAGGATCGTTTTTCGATAATAAATAAAATGTTTTATATTAAATTAAATGGTGTATTAAATGGTCTATTTCCGAAATAAATTTAACTAAAAAAATATTTTCTTTAAGTACTCTAAACAATTCCTAATTTTTCTTCAATCATTTCTTGTGCAATGATATTGATAAATACATATGTATTTCTAGCAAATCCAGCAATAGTATTATTCACCTCATTGCTTCTTTGACAGTTAACGATACGAAACAACCCTCTTTCTAAATAAGTATAAAAATACCACCACTCAAATTCTTTCTTTTAAAACACAAAAGTACTACAAACATTTTTAAACTTTCAACGTTCCGTAGCGGTGTTTAGGAACTTGCGAAATTTACTCCGAAAAAAAGATGTTCCCGAAATTCTTCCCGATATCGAGGTCCGAGTTATGGCAACATTTATTTGGGAAACTTACCCCGAATATTGGGGCGGAGAGGGTTAAATGGCGATTTTTTTCCCATTTCCACTGCAACAGATTTATACAACGCCCAAGGGGTTATAGATGGTGTTCCGATAGTGCGTATTGCTTTTATAGTTTCTCTATTATACGGACGTTGGAGTCGTAAAGCGACTCAATTTGCATGATAAGTGACAGGGGTGCTAGAAAAATGAATTGTGCTAGATTTATCTTCGTTCCTATTACTTCGAAATGGATAATAATGTATAGAAAATAACTTGAACGTATAAAATGAAATATAAGAAGCAGTTTTATAATTCTCGGTTTGGAGGTAACTGAAATGACTTCAATTATTATCACAAGTATCGTCAACCCATTATTATCCCACTGCTGGGCACGGGTCTTCTCTCGGGATGAGAGAGTTTTAGGCTAAAGTCCACCGCGCTGGCAAAGTGCTTATTGGTGGACTTTACACACCTCCGAGAACTTTTTTTTTTAAAAAACTCCCAGGTGTGTAGGTTTCCTCACGATGTTTTCTTCGCCAAAAAGTAGTGATAATTAATTTCTAGTGGCGCGTGCCTGGGTTTGAACCTCGGACCTCCCGATTGAGAGGGCAAGCATCAACCATTAGGCTATCACTGCTCTATTTCGCAAGTTACTATTATCACAGGTATGGACTTGTAATTAATATAAAGAAATTTCAGTTGAAATGTAGATTAATTATTAAAAGTAAAAATTTTTTACTAACGATAATCTTTTCTTTTGATGCAGATCTAAATTGAAACCTCAAAATGCTTTGAATTTGAATACTGCAGTGAGAATTAAAATTATACTTACACATTTAAGCTTTACATTAGGATACCAACTTAGACTCTATAATGTATAATACATATACGCCAAACGTCGCCGTCAACCCATTATTGTTTCACCGCAAACTCAAACACAAAAACAAATAAAATAACGTTTATAGCCAAAGTACTTAATTTAATTTTATCTTATGCAACTTTAATCAATTTTTCAAATCTTAGATTAAGAGTAATTGAAAAATAAAATTAGGCAGTGAATCAAAGAATTGTTTAACGTGTAGCAAAAATATATATGGGATTATGATACGGTCTCGCACGCTTCGGTCCCGAAAAGCACGGTAATACGTACTTATCGTGTGTTAATGTAGTAGGTAAGTGTCACTACTTGTCCTTAACAACATGAGTATTAAGTAATTAAAATTTATTTATGTGATGTATATGTTGTATACTAGTATCGAGCAGTGATAGCCTAATGGTTGAAACTTGCCCTCTCGATCGGGAGGTCCGAGGTTCAAACCCAGGCACGCACCACTAATTTATGTGCGTATTAGAAATTAATTATCACTGCTTTTCGGTTAAGGAAAACATCGTGAGGAAACCTACACACCCGAGAGTTCTTAAAAAAAAAAACATTCTCGGAGGTGTGTGAAGTCCACCAATTCGCACTTGGCCAGCGCGGTGGACTATGGCCTAAACTCTCTCATTCTGGGAGAAGACCCGTGCCCAGCAGTGGGCCAATAATGGGTTGATACGAGTATATATCCTCATTCTAAGTAAAGTTGTTAGTGTGTATCTACGTGTATTGTATTTATGCATATCACAGTAAAATGCGCGTAGTACCTTGTATTAACCAATCTCCAATCTCAGGACTGCTGGAAGAAATTTCTATAAAAATATGCAGTACCTTCAAAATTATATATAAGCTTAATGAAAATTTGTTTTTTTGTGTACATAAATAAATAAATAGGTCACAAACTTTGTATGTGCCGAATTTTAGCGAAATACGCTCGGTAGTTTTGTGTGAAAGAGTACACATACACACTCACATCCTCACAAATAACGCATTTATGATACGACTTAGATTAATAAGACAATATTCAACTAGAAAAATACTTTTTCACAAAATCAGAGCACCCTGTCTAGTGACCGTTCGATGAGGAAAAAACACTCGACCGCTAACAGACCAACTTCCGAACGTGGATATTTATTGCCAGAAGGGCTGTTTTATTTATTTATTTGTTGCCTTTGTTCCCTTCCATCTGTGTGGAGATGGACCCTTAAATATGGACCCATAACTAGGAGCACAGAATGAAGCTGTGAATATTTTTCATTTTTGTACAATAAATGTAAAATCAAGTTGCAATCCACCTGCCACCTAAAAGTAGTGATAAAAGACCTATATTCCTACATAAAATGAATCACAAATACGGTGACACTTCTAACAACAAAGTTAAAAACCCTCATAACAGGATTTTTTTAACTGACTGAAGTAGCAAACGAGCATGCAGTCTACCTGATGGTAAGTGGCCACTGCTGCCCATGGACATCTGCAATCAATCAATCAATCTTCAAACACAAATCAATCTTCATACAAAACATGGATTCCATCTGAAGTCAATCACAGATGCGTTGCTACACCCGAGGACTATAATGGTCGCCTGTGTGCCGATGTTTAATAGGTATATTGTTAGGCAGAAGTAAACGTGGCGGTGGAACCACCATTAAAACTTTATCACCTTGCAAATGCATTATAATAATAAATAAGAGCATGTCGAAATACGCCACAAACCAATTCAGATCTACCTCCTTACTTTTTCGTAATTCGTTTTAATTTAAACGTAAAAAAACCCCGACTTCGTAGACATACCTATATTATTTATCTGCATCTACCCTCACAAAAAAGGACAAACCACTAAGAGGCAACTTCCGAACGCGAATATTTATGGACAGCTGCCCTACTTACCCCACTCGCCCCTGGCTATCCGCACTTTATAGGCATTTTGTTATCACACCGTCGCTTCTTTATTTATTATTTTTCTAGATAGCCAATGTTTACAATATTAGATACAAGTCCTATTATCCCCCATATACCCGTTTTTTATGAATTTTGTTCGATCGCTTATAAAGATTCTTTTTAGGACAGTAACGCCCTGGTAGCCTAGTACAAAGGTTTTAGATTCGATGCTGGTCACCCAAGCAATCTACCTTTAGGTTAAAGGTCGTTTAGTAGTTGACGACCCGCGTGACGCAGCGGTTAACATACTGGTCTGACGCGCAATGGGTCCTGGGTTCGATTCCCGGCCAGACAGGTATCTGAATGATAAGTTTAGATTCTTGTCCTGAGTCTGGGTGTTTGTATTCGTCTTGTGTGTGTCCATATTACCCACGACACAGGAGAAAATCCTGCTGTGGGGCTATGAGTGTTGAAAGCGTGTAATTTCAATTAATTATCTAATTATCTATTGTCACAGGCGTGTTGCCATTCATTTTTTCGTAGAGAAACCTTTCCTGGGTTCCTCTCGGCCGCGAATCCTGAGAGGATATGCGAGATATTGCTCAAACCACCTGGCGATCCCCTGGACGTCCTTTACCGGGAACCAACGGGTACAATAACTACCTATACCGATACTACCCTTCGAATGAATTTGTGAGCCGCGAGTGAAAAAAAATTTACTATTTTATATTCTGTTCAAATATATGCTAACATTATCATTTTGTATTTTAGCAATAGTATTACACTTTGAATGAATTCACAACAGTTAGCTGTGCTCTTAGTACGGTTTTCTTCGTTTCCAAAAAACTATAATTATTTAAATTTTCGTAACGTGCATAACAATATACGGGCTAAAACGCGAACAATTATTGTCTTCAGGAAATTTGCTAAACTACTGCTAAGGACGTTGGTAATAACAACTTACGTATGTCACTTGCTACGATTCGTAGCGTTGGCTACGTGGTTGCTACGAGTGATTTGTATCAATATTTAATAACGATTAATCATCGGTCATCGAGTACTCGTTACATTTTAAAATATATCAATTCCACAGTATTATTATTCAAATATTTAACTAAATTATATTAGAGATCGCATTGGAATGAAATATTTATACATTTATGTTTCCTGGCTTGAGATAAAACCTTACAAATAACTAAGTGTTTTAATTACCCTGTGGCTAATGTCATTTTAATATATATTATTTATCGTCCAGTAAAAAGATAAAATGAGATGAATTGAGCAGTGATAGCCTATTGGTTGAAACTTGCCCTCTCGATCGGGAGGAGTTTCAAACCCAGGCACGCACCACTGATTTTTCTTAAATTATGTGCGTATTAGAAATTAACTATCACTGCTTTTCGGTGGAAAACATGGTGACAAAAATTGCAGTGCTTTAAAAAAAAAGCTCTCAGAGGTATGAGAAGTCCACCAATTCGCACTTGGCCAGCGCGGTGGGCTATGGCCTAAACTCTCTCATTCTGAGAGAAGACCCGTGCCCAGCAGTAAGATAGTAATGAGTTGACGAGAGAAAAAGATAAAAACAAAAATTAAAACAATGTTAAATTTTGCCAAACTCTCCTGTACAATTAACATTTTTGAGTTGCGATATTATTCAATACATGCAAAATTATTTTTTTTATAATCTCATACTTAATGATTTAGGGATAAAAATTTAATATAAAAGTATTTTTATGCAAAAAGCTCTTCGGACAAAAAGAAAACAAATAGCCCATACTGACCAAACAAAACACCGCGAAATTTTTAACGAAAGACAAAACACCCTATTTGCTATAAAAAAAGCCAAGTTCGAAGATTGAAAGGGGCGAATCACTTAAGGCCTTCAATTTATGTGGAAATTTCACCCACGGGACGTCCGTGGTCGGACTAACAATATTAGGTAACTTATAAGCTTCCGGAGCTGATAGCTAGCCCTCAGAATTGATTGGGGGCAGGTCCGGGTCATTTTTTAGCTGAAAATAAGGCTATTCCCACGTGGTTTTGCTTAATCTGACGAAAAATTGGTATGTGCCAATATAATGTTTGTTTATCAATCACGGGAGTATTGAATGGATTTCTTACGAAATTATACAGTGATGCATTTATTCCTATGAATAAGCAGCAAAGCTTTTCTTAATAAAATGAAGTAGTAAATGAGAACGTAGTTGATCTAATGTTAAGTGGTTACTACCATCGTCGTTCTACGTTCTATACGTTTCTACACCCGAGGACTAAAATGGTTGCGTCATAGAAATGAACCGGCAATCACACCCAAAAGTGCGCATAAGAAGTTTCACGATAGAATTGCATGCTCTTTTGCTGCTTTAATCAGATAAAAAAATAACTGTGTCGGTGCTAACTCCTCAGTCATGGTTTGACATTTGTTATGCGTTATACATTGTACCATACCGTACCGTACCGGTACACTTTCACATGAGGCGACCATCATAGTCCTCGGGAGTAGCGACGCATCTGTGACTGACTTCAGATGGAACCCATGTTCTGTATGAAGTTGATTACAGATGTCCATGGGCGGCAGTGACCACTTACCATCAGGTGGACTGCATGCTCGTTTGCTACTTCAGTCAAATAAAAAAAAAAATTGCAATGCCGTGTGGAGTTGATCTTGTTGTCTATAGTTTGTTGATAGTTGATCTAAACGCTCTTTTCAAGTGCATGTCGTAGGAAGTTAAAGGGCACTCCATATTTTGGACAGCAGCACCTTCCTGTGTCATATCTGTCACGTACTGCGATCAACACGCTAATGTAAAAACAACTTGAGAATCAATTATGAGATCGTTTAATAATTTGATTATGACAAAATATTAAATAATTAAAATTAAATTAAAGTACATAATTATATGTATACAAAATATGTATATAGAATCAATTATGTATTTTATAAAAATCACATACAATCCATCTAATGTAAACTGATCACCGGGTCTTGCAACTATATGTAATCAACTCCTTACAGGTATGAAGTCCAATTAAAAGTTGGTCACTGTTGCGTTGATACTGAGGAGTAACGTGGTTTCAGCGTTATTTTTGATCCCCAGCATCCTTTATATTAAAATACAACAAAATCTGATTGAAAAATTTATAAAGGGTGAAGAGGAGAAAGTGCTTCTGCAACGATATGATGTAGCTCATTAAAAATAAGAAATTACAAGTGTTATGCCTAATAAAGGTCATATTATAATTCCTCTAACATGACTAAATTTATTAATTATACTGTCAGTATCATCAATTTAATGAAGAGTTATCATTATTTGAATTTATTCGCGCGTTTGAGGAAGATAAAATTATAATTAACCCAGGAGCATATAGGGCCTACTATATGTAACATTCTAATCTTTTTAGGGGCTGACAGATGTCCATGCTGCTTTAATCAATTACCATGTGTTGGAACGCATGCTTGTTAGCCGTCAACTTTTTATAGTCCCACGGTTGGGCACTCACCTCTCGGAATGAGAGTATTTGTGCAATAGTCCACCGTGTCGGCCAATTGCGAATTGATATACATGTAGGGTGCCTGCATTTATACCTTCTATTTTTTTTTGTTACGGGGAGAAAACCTTCAAAAGGGACACCGAAGCCTTGGGAGAGACTCCGAGTTATGTGGGATTTTTACCCACTAAAACCTCCTCGGTGGCCTTCCTCAGCGCTTGTAATAGGGGACTCGGAAACTCCAACGGGACGAACCAGTGTTCCCTAGCGCAGCGCCCCTCACGGGCTCATCTCTTGGGGAACGTGTACCATCCCCCTTCACCATCCGGTGCTTACGGCGAGATGCAGCCACACATACCGCCGTCCTTCTAGGGTTTGCTTGTTGGACGATTCGAGCTCCCACTCTAGCCGTCCGCAACCTCAGAGGCCCCCTATTAGTCGCCTCTTACGACAGGCAGGGGATACCATAGCCTTATTCTACTCTCTGACTCCATCCATCCATCCATCAGCCTTTGAAAGTCCACTGCTGGACATAGGCCTCCCCTAATCTGCGCCACTTCGACCGGTCCTGAGCCATCTGAATCCAGCGGTTACCCGCCGTCTTCTTCAGGTCATCAGTCCACCGGGTCGGGGGGCGGCCTGCACTCCTTTTGCCGAGGCGTGGACTCTTCTACCCCATCGGTTATCTGTCCTAAGAACGATGTGGCCTACCCATTGCCACTTCAGCCTACTAATTCTGAGAGCTATGTCGGTAACTTTCGTTCTCCTACGGATTTCATCATTACGAATTCTGTCGCGCAGGGAAATACCAAGCATAGCTCTCTCCATAGCTCGCTGAGCGACTTTGAGCTTACGCACGAGGCTCACAGTAAAGGACCACGTCTCGGCGCCGTATGTCATCACTGTCAACACACACTGCTCGAACTCTCTGACTACAGGGTGAAAATGATGAAACACCTAGAAGTGTCAATTTCCTTTCAATACAACATTCAATACAAGCTATTCTCTAAGAAACAATAAGTAACGGGATCGTGTCCACCGTTCGTACAGGCGACCCAGATAGACGGGCGAAACCTTAGCGCTTTGAATGTGCGCGCCGGTGTGCGACCGATACGCGCGCGCTCGCGTATTGAATGCGCGTTACTGGTGGCGAGGTGTATAGAGTGATATTTTTTATATATAATTAAAGCAGCAAATGAGAACAGTCCAGTTTACAACTTTATATAGAACGAAGATTCTAATTTACGTCAATAAATACGTTGATATTTCCTTTTATATCTAAATGGATTATTTATTAAAACCACTTTGATATTGTACAAGTTTAAAGTATATTGAGTTATATTGAGAACAGTTAACATTCCTGAGTATTCGCCTTATAATTTCCATCAAACTTTATTATATCTATTAAACTTAGGTATTAAAGTTTTTCCAAGTTTTGCCAAGGTTTTTCTAAGTGGTTGAACCAGTGCAGTTCGACCGAGGAGGTACCATGGCCACACCTGTTTTAGCGTAAAGCATTTCTTGCGTTTCGATGGAAGTATGTGATTCCCGGCACACTTTTATATCAGAATACCAGCTTTGTCTACTCATCTGACAACTTACCGTCAGGTATACTGCATTATGAAATAAAAAAATCTTAACACGTTACAAACCACCCTGTATACACGTCACAATAGTTCTCGTCACTCGACACTCGCCATTGTGCTGTATTGTCACGTCGTCATTGTGGTCACCACGCCTCGCCGCGCAAACTGGCCATCAATTGGTGCAAGGTGTTCTTAAGAACTCTTAAGGACCGTACGCATACAACATTCTTCAGGCCAAACGCAGCAGCCTTTTACACAAGTTACATCCCTAATTTACCGGGTGGTAGAACCAATGTATTTCGACCGGGGAGGTACTACGGTCACACCTATTTCAAGCATGAAGGAGTTTTTGCGTTTCGGTCTAAGGGTTGTAAAGTTATGGATGCCGGTTCACTTTTTACGAGGCGAACGTCTTCGTCCTCGGGAATAGCACCGCATCTGTGATAGACTTCAGATAGAATGCCTGTTCTATATAAAGTCGTTTACGGATATCCATGGACGGCAGTAGCCATTACCAGCCGTTGGATTACATGCTCGTTTGCTACTTCAATGCGATAAAAAAAAACTTATATTTCTTTAAGCCCTTAAGTTATTAAATGGACCTAACTTTATTTTTTCACGAAATTGTCGCTTATAAATTAGTTAGGCGATAGTTTTGCATTATCAGGAGTTGATTTAACAATTTGCTGAAATTGTCAGTTCGGTGCATATTGCTTTCAAAGTACGATTTATCTTTAATATTCAATGTGTAATTGTTATCAAAAATACCTGAAACCATATATTTTTTTCCTAAATCAATGGCATCCCTCATCTAGTATTCATATCTTAGGGGATTACAAAAAATTAACATCAAAGACAAATAGCAGTTCGGATCTGAATTCGGAAGGGCCATCAATAATTAATCACTCTCTCAAAATTAGCCACGACCGGGGGTTAAACATCGTTGTGCAAAGAAAAAATTCGGTGAAACCCTGAGGGAAATTTTATATAGGAACTCTGTCTATCGGTTTGTATGTTGATATAGAGAGAATGGAAGTGGTATGCTGATTGCATACGCACACTTTTTTAGAAGAGAAAAGTACAATTCTGGAACTATTCTATGGTAAAAATTCTATTTAACATCAAGTCTAGAATCAGTCAGATAGTATGTACGCTCGTTCACTACTTCAAGTAGAAAATACTGCAAAAAAATCGATTCGATTTGCTACCTTTGATAAATTTTACTACATAATAATGACAAAAATACCAAAAAAATCAAGGATGCTTACAAGACATTGATTATTTCTCTTCCTTATTTTATGTAATAAAAGTATTTTATTATTTATTAGTGATTAATTTTAATATATATGAAGTCATAGTTCTCGGGTGTAGCAACGCACCTGTGATTGATTTCAGATAGAACCCATGTTCTGTATGAAGTTGCTTACGAATGTCCATGGGAGGCAGTGACCGCTTACCATCAGTTGGACTGCATGCTCGTTTGCTACTTCAATCACATAAAAATATATATAATATACCAAGATTTTATCATTTGTAGTCACTAGCAGATAATAACTCCATTCTAGCCAAGTTGCCACTTCCAGTAGACATCTAGCCCCGTGTCCCTCGAAGATGAATTAATGAAAAATGAAATCGACTCGGCAAATTTAATTTTTACAACCGACGAGCGGCGCGGAGACAATTTATTTCTCATTCGAGCGTCCCCGTGAACAAACAAGTTTGGATATGTTCACAAATTGATTAGCTTTTAACATGTTTCAAGTATCAATATCTTGAATAATATTGGATTATTATAATATGACCAAAAATGTGTAAAATTGATTTGATATCGATTGTAGATAGAATTAAGATCGCATGATTGTAAATGATTGGCCCATTGAAAAGTCCATGGAAATCTGTAATTAATCCCGACAAATTTGGATTAACAACTTAGTAAGGTTGCGTTTTCTTGGCCAGCGCGGTGGGCTATAGCCTAAACTTCGTTTTTTTTATTTTGTATTTTTTTAGTTGCAACTTCGGTCAGATAAAAGAAACCATTCGGCGAACTGCATACTTTAGTTTAATAAAATAAAATTGTAGAGCAGACATTGTCCTGCTGTAACAAAAATCTAAACAGTACCATAACCTAATCTACCGTACTCAAACCGTACACTTAACACTTAACTTACAATAAATATTGGTTTATATTATATTTTTATATGTCTTCGATTATAATATGTGTAATCACGGGCGCCATCTACTCCGTTACAGGTATTAACGTCCTAGAATTTCATGACGATCAAATGAACGCAATAATGGCATAACATAAGGCACACGTACAATCATTTAATATACATACGTAGAATATAAGTGCCTACGTATTTCCCATTCCTTTTAAGATAAGAATTAAAACTTCGAAAGCCTCCGGCGTAGAAGCGAAAAAATTTCAAATCAATCTGTTGATTAGATACTTTTTATTTTTATTTTTGGGGCGACATTAAACAGCTTAATCGCCCCTTGCCAATTTCAAGGGGGATGGAAATTATACTTGAAATTAATGACAGTTTCAAAATTAGGTCCCTTAGGGTCCAATGTAACTACATCTCCGTATCTCAGAGCTTCATGTAATAGAAATGAACAATTTTGACTACGAAATTTTTTTGAAAATATGTTTCGTAATACTTGTTTTTTTATGAAAAGTGATAAGAGAATGCTGTCTACCTTGTAAGTGTGCACACACATATATTAGCAATTAACTGCACATAAGTGTAGGCTTATAGGTTAGCTATAGAAGCGTTCCTACACTCTGAGAGTTAACACGCTTTTTACACTCATAGCCCCACACTATTATTCTCCTGTGTCGTGGGTACCATGGACACACACAAGACGAATACATAAACACCCAGACCCAGAACATGAATCTAAACTCATAATTCAGATACCTGTCTGGCCGTGAATCGGACCCGGGACTCATTGCGCGTCAGACCGGTATGGTAACCGCTCTGCCACGCGGGTCGTCGTCATTCAGTTGAAGTGCCATAGTAAGTATGCCACCCTTACTATATCTTTCAATCTGGCATACAACAGCGCTGCTGTTATTAAGCAAAAAGGCCTTGCAGAGATCTCCGTAATCGAACCACAAATAGTTGTAGTACTAAATTAGAACATATATAAATTAATAAAGCCTACATCTAAATAAAAAAAAACCGGTCCCAACACGATGTGTGTCAAACTATTTAATAACTTTCCTAACGACCTACGTTTTATAAAGACAGACACAGAATTTTCAAAAAAAGAATATTTTATTAAAAAAAAGCTATTAAGCTATCAGATTATTTAGAAAATAATAATATAAAATAGATCGGTTATCTCGCACTACAACTTAAATTGCCACACCCTGGGTTATAATGTAATGTTTTAATGTAAGTATATATTATGTAAAACATTATAATGCAATTAATTACTATGCCTATGACAAGAACATCGGACTCACATATTTAAAAGCAAAACACAACTCTGTTCATAGGGATTTCAGCACTATCAGCGGTTCTATCACTCATATTCTTGCTTGCAATTTTGAGTTCAAGTATCCAATCCTAACTACCCATTTTAATAACTTATTATCGTATACTATGAAAAGGATTTATGCTATACTAATCTTTTCATTACAAAAATATTTCATGTTACACATTACATGCCCATCGTCCATTGATGAAGTACTCGATAGACTTCCAAAGCGTAACACAAGTCCTGAGATCATTATAGTCATATAACGCTTTATAATAGACACATTTTGTTGGCTTATAATTGTATTCATTACTAAGGATATTAAAAATTAAATGGCATTTTGAATGAATTATGTTTCGGCGTTTAGCATCGGATACTATAGAAACAATAAAATATATTGTAATAGAATTAGTACTTAAACGGATAAAGCTTTACTATTTTTATTTTGTTGTAAAGAACTATAAAACGAGCATGCAGTCTTTCTTATAAGTCGTCACCGCAGGCTTTGCACATATTTAATCAACCCCAGATAAGACTAGATTCTACTTGTAGTTGGCAACACAAGCGTCGCTGCGAAAGTTCTAATAGGAGTCGATTAACGAAAAAAAACGCCAGCTAAATACTAATATTAGGAGTCTATCTTAGTAGCCCGTCATTACCATCTCATTACCAGACGAGTTTAATTCGAAAATTAGCCGAAGTGAGTTCGAATCGAAACAAAGGTTCGGTCCCCGCGCGCTGCGTTTTTCAAAATTTTTATTTTTTGATCCGCGCATCCGTTAATTCTCCAGATGGATTTTGGGGAGGCAGATGTCATCTTCCCGAATGTTTACGAAACAGCCCATTGCTCATTATAGCGTGCTGAGTTTCGACGAACGCGATGTCGGAAATGGATTAGTTTTGTCGTAGTCAATCAATTCAATGAATTCATTCATTTAAAGGTGATTTTATTCTGGTAAGGACAACAATGGTAGCAAATAAAACTTACAATGGCAGCATTGTAAATATTAAAATAAGGTTATTAATCAAACATATAGCACATATTTAATTATACTTATGTTAAGCCACTATTGGTCACCCATCAAACTGCTAACACCCGAAATCGCTAACTTCGTAGATTAACTAATATCGCGAGGCGCAAGTTGCACTTCAATTTAAAAAGTATAAAACTTATTATAATTTCATATTACTCTGTAGGTTCTGTTTCTATATTTTCTTACCCTAATACGTTTTTCAGTATCTATGTATAAGATTGAAATACGAAGCATACAGTCCACCTGATAGTAAGTGTTCACTGCCACCCATGGACATCCGTAAGCAACATTATATACTACGAGGATTCTATCTTAAGTCAATCACAGATGCGTTGCTACTGGCGAGGACTTAGATGGTCGCTTCACATAAATGTGGTCCGGCAACTATACCTTATATACGTTCTAGCAGTATTTAAAAGAAACGTATTCAATCTAAGTTACTTTTAATGTAATGCTCTTATTCGTATTGTTTTTCGGGAGGGTAATTAAACATTGGGTAGATTAGCATCATGTTTTGATTGTGATTTGATACTGTACGATTCAAATCTATACAAATACGTATGTATGTATATATACATATACAAATTTCGCGTATCTTACAAGTAGACATACAAAAAATAAGATCCTGGTATTCGTACTATAACCACTTGTTAACAATGTCTTACTGAGACCCAATTCCGTATTAGCCTATTTCTACGTATTCATCTTTTATTCTAATGTAATAGCTGAGGAATACATAGATAACGAATAAAAGATATTGATAATAGACATCTATACTAATATTATAAATCTGGAGAGTTTGTTTGTTTGTTTGAACGCGCTAATCTCAAGAACTACTGGTTCGAATTGAAAAATTCTTTTTGTGTTGAATAGACCGTTTATCGAGGAAGGCTTTAGGCTATGCAATTATATTTATTGGTTAGATATATTTTAGAGCAAAATATTAACCTCATGTTGATCCACCCGCAGTATATGCCGCATGCGCCGTCGTATACGATGAAGTGCAATAAAAATTGTTATATGTTTTTTACAAGAAACAGGAGCAAAATGGGAAGAGTAGGTCAATGTGAATGAAAACTTTCAATTTCCTAGATCATCCACATATTAGGTATCTTTTTTACGCATGTGCAACCGCGGGTACTGCTAGTATTGAATAAATTGGTGTACGATTCTGAGATTCAAATATAGGCAAACTTTGAAATCAAACTTTGTACAAAAACTTCATCAACATCTTTTGACGCATTAAATGATGAAATACTTTGATACATTTTTCATTTTAGGACGATAAGTAGGTACGTCACGCTTCCACATTAATTCATAGTAACTCATAATAATCACTCGGCCTATCCAAATGGCGATTAGTCTCGCACAAACCTTTTGTTTAACCTTAGGCAAAACCCATCTATAATATAATTAATGAATTCCTATAAGAATTCAGGAGAATGGCGCAAAAGATTCATTCTTCGCATTATCGTTAATCTGAAGTGAGCAGCCGAACTAAATCGACCATGAAAGAGAGCATAAAAATTAACAAAAAAACAATAGAATTAACATAGAAAACATCTGCGTTGAAAATGACTACCAGGCACGCTACTATTGGTTCGAAATTGGTAACCTTATAACTCGTTAACAACTCGAAGCTGTTTGTAATACTGATTATTTTATAGCAAGCAAGAAAACATAAACAACTAGGTTATTCTAGCGGCTTCGTCCGCTTTGGTTTCATCGACCATAGAGTATCCTATGTATTAATCTAGGTAACTAATTTATCTGTGTACCGAATATCAACTAAATCCGACGAGCAGTGTTTTCGTGAACGAGTTACAAAAATTGTTAGGATGTATACGTGTTTACATATACATTCTTTCAACCTTTGCATTTATAATATTGATAAGATATTGCTTGAGTCTTTAAACGTTAACCTAATAATAAAGCAGATGGGCTATCTGATGATGTAGTCACCATCTATGGACTTTTGAAACAGCAAATTAGACACGTCAACTTGGAAGAATGTTTTCTTTTGCACATTTCTAAGATAAATAAGTTATTGAAATTCTAATAACTCCAAAATTCAACTATATTTAATTACTTGTAATTAAACTCGACATCTAATCTGAGTTTCCGTATCGAGAACCAACAGTATCAACTTCCGTCTTGTCCCAACCGCATTGATTCTTGCCTCACTCCCTCGAGGGTGGATTTATCAGGCAAAAAGCAATAAACATTAAAAATAAAATGGCGGATCCCCCCTATCGTGTACCCTGGTACTTGTTGGGTCTTTAAGGCAGATTTGCGGCGGTCGATACTCCGTTAAGTGTTCTGGGATACACTGTTTCGGTTGTTTCTAAGTGCTTTGTTGATTGTTAGTTTTTGTGGAGTTCGATTAAACATGCATATTGGTGATATGAAATTTATTTCTTGTCTATGTCATCGTGGTCAATCCATTAATATCTCACAGCTCGGCACGAGTCGACTCAAAAACTGAATGATGTTTACGCCATTGTCTTATAAGCTTATGGCCAAGTGAACTGTGAATTATATCTGACATACACTCGAGTACTTTTTTTAAGATTCCTCTATTATATAGAGATGTTTTCCTTCACCGTTTAAGCAAGTAATATAATTAAGAAAATTTAGAAATGCTTGTCTAAGATTCTAACATTCTACCCGAGGATTGATTTTACTCATAGGCCTATGTAGCACTAACAAACTATGAATTAGCACTGTAATATTGAATACTACTGGACTTAGTAATGGATAGTAATTTTAATTCATTCATACGACCATAAGAACATTTAACAAAAAATGCATTTGTGAAAACTCTTTGTCAACTTCAAACAAATTATCGCAATACCTATTTTATTGTCAAATGAATTATTTTATTGTCAAATGAATATTGTTGGTATTTGCGTTTTACTTTGGAGGCTATGGTAATGCTAAAATTTATTTATTTATTTTATTCGTCACACCAACAAGATATACACTACAACATACAATAATAAGCAAGTATAATAAATTCATGCTAAGTGATACCTCTATTACTGTGTCATCCATCCATCCATCAGCCCTTTGATGTCCACTGCTGGACATAGGCCTCCCCTAAATGGCGCCACTCCAACCGGTCCTGTGCCCTCTGAATCCAACGGTTTCCCGCTGTCTTCTTCAGGTCATCGGTCCACCTGGTAGGGGGGCGACCTGTACTCCTTTTGCCTAAACGTGGTCGCCACTCGAGGACCTTTCGTCCCCATCGGTTATCCGTCCTTCGAGCGATATGGCCGGCCCACTGCCACTTCAGCTTGCTGATTTTGAGAGCTATGTCGGTAACCTTCGTTCGTCTACGGATTTCATCGTTACGAATCATGTCTCGTAGCGAAATTCCGAGCATAGCCCTCTCCATAGCACGCTGAGCGACTCTGAGCCTTCGAATGAGGCCTTTAGTGAAGGACCACGTTTCGGCGCCATAGGTCATCACTGGCAACACACATTGCTCGAACAATTTCGACTTCAGGCACTGAGGAATTGTGGACGAAAAGATACTACGAAATTTCCCGAACGCAGCCCAGCCGAGTTGGATTCTTCGAGTGACCTCCCTCTCAAAGTTGGACTTACCCATCCGGATCGTTTGTCCCAGGTAAATGTACTCGTCGACAACTTCGAGAGGAGTGCCGTCAACAACTACCGGTACGGGTGTGACATGGACATTAGACATGATTTTCGTCTTGTCCATGTTCATCTTAAGACCCACCCGTTGTGAGGCACTGTTGAGGTCGCCTAGCATTGTGCTGAGGTCCGTCAGCGAACCTGCCAAGATGACTATATCGTCGGCAAATCGAAGGTGTGTGACGTGTTCGCCATTGATGTTGATGCCAAGACCTTTCCACTCCATCAGCTTGAACACATCTTCCAACGCAGCGGTGAACAGTTTCGGCGATATGACATCGCCTTGCCTGACTCCCCGCTGCAATTGGATGGGGTTCGTGCTTTGGTCATGTACTCGGACTGACATGGTGGCGGCTGTGTATACACACTTCAACACCTCGATGTACCTATAGTCGATCTGGCATCGCTGAAGGGACTCCAGCACCGCCCAGTGCTCGATAGAATCGAAGGCTTTCTCATAGTCCACATAAGCAACACATAACGGCAGATTATACTCCTCGGTCTTCTGTATAATCTGCCGAAGCGTGTGTATGTGGTCCATGGTGCTGTAGCCTTTTCGGAATCCGGCTTGTTCGGGAGGCTGGAAGTCGTCAAGCCTGCGTGCAATACGGTTAGTGAGGACTCTCGAAAACAACTTATACACGTGGCTCAGAAGCGCAATGGGCCTGTAGTTCTTCAGGAGGGTTTTATCTCCCTTTTTGAAGAACAGCATCACTACGCTTCTGCTCCACGCCTTCGGGGTTGTCCCGCTAGTAATGACGGAATCGAACAACTTTTGGAGCGCCACTAGTACGGGTTTACCGCCAGCTTTTAGCAGCTCTGTTGTGATTCCGTCATCCCCCGGTGCCTTGTGGTTTTTCAGCTGTTTGAGAGCCTCTCTAATCTCGTACAGGCTGACGTCCGGGAGGTCCTCAGTATAGTGTCGGGTCAGTTTGGCACGTTTGTCGTCCGCCTTGTTACGGGCGGGAGCTCGTGCGGAAGCATACAACTGTCCGTAGTATTTCTCAATTTCTCTCAGAACATCGGGCTGAGACGAAACTACGGTGCCCGATTCGGTCTTCAACCTCGTCAGCAGGCTCTGCCCAATGCACAGATCCCTGGCGAACACTCTTGAGCCCCGGTTTCGCTCAATAGCGTCTTTTACGCGTCGGGTGTTGTGAGCACGCCAATCGCGTCGCCTACTCTGAGAGATCTGTTTATTGAGCAGTCTGTATCTCGACATTGAGGTTGGAGACTGCACACATAGTTCTCGCCTCTCCCTCATAAGACCGAGAGTATGCTCTGAGAGAACCTGAGAGCCACCACTGGAGTGGGTCTTAAAATACTTAGACCCCACGTCGTGGACAGTTGTTACTACCTTGGTGTTAATTTCGTCCACAGAAACGCAAGAATCGAGACACGCGAAACGGTTTCGGAGCTGTAGCTGGAACTCTTCGGAGCCCTGGATTTGGACAGGTGTTGGTCGGAGCGTAGACTTCATCAGGCGTGACCGTTCCAGCTTTACATTGATATTTAATGTGCCTCTTACCATCCGGTGATCACTTCCGGTTTTCACCCTGTTGATCACAGAGACATCATTAAATATGTGCCGTTTGTCTGCCAAAATGAAGTCTATCTCGTTCTTAGTGGAACCATCAGGACTTATCCAAGTCCACTTTCGCTGTGCCTTCTTCCTGAAGAAAGAGTTCATCATAAAGAAGTCTTCCCTCTCCAAGAAGTTGGCAAGCAAGTGACCTCGGTGGTTCCGTTGTCCAATTCCAAAGGGCCCCACCCTCCGTTCGTCACCATTTCGCACGCCTAGTCCTGCATTAAAATCCCCCATGACAACGGTAAAATGGGTTTTTGAGGTATGTATGGCTCTACTTATGTCCTCATACATAACCTCAACCTCATCGTCTGGGTGTGTCGAAGTCGGCGCATATACCTGTATGACCTTCAGCGAATACCGTTTAGATATTCTGAGTATAAGGTACGCTACCCTTGACGACACACTGTCGACTGTTACAACGTTGTTCACGAGGGATTTGTGGACGAGGAACCCGACACCACCCTGGGACAGGTGATCGCCCTCCCGGTGATAGAGCAAGTTTCCAGATTTGAGGATTATCGTGTCCTCCCCCTGTCTTCGGACTTCAGACAATCCCAAAACACTCCAGTTTAACTTGTCTATTTCTTCTTCCAGCTCCTGTATCTTCTCGTCGGTCCTCAGTGTCCTGGTGTTGTATGTTGCCAGGTGCAGAAGTCGTCGGTTGTGGTAGCCGGATCTCTTCCGGAGATTCTTAGCACCCCCTGCCCCGCCGTTACCTTGGCCGCTACCATAGCCCGGAATAGCGGGGCCGCCGGGGACTGGGGGCCGTGGCTTTTCTGCACCTGTCATAAGGGGGTTTTGCCAGTAGTCACCGCGCCTGGCAAGCGTGTTGGTGACCGCAGTAAATGTTGGAATTTCACAGGAGATGCTGCTGCCCATCTCCTGGATGTTTTATCCCTTAGTCGCCTCGTACGACATCCACGGGAAGAGAGGGAGTGGTGCTATTCTAAAAGGCCGACACCACACACCATTACTGTGTAATCGAAATCAAGTTTGAGCGTCTTACTAAAATTATTATTATTATACTAGCTGTCCAGACAAACGTTGTTTTGCCATATAAAAAATAAAAAAAAATGTTAAAGGTGGACAACCCTTAAGGGGTATGAAAAATAGATATTGGCCGATTCTCAGACCTACTGAATAAGCATATAAAATTTGGTAAAAATCGGTCAAGCCGTTTCGTAGGAGTTTGGCAACAAAAACTGTGACACGAGAATTTTATATATTAGAAGTTAAAATTTATCACAACACAAAATCAACACAACACAATTGATATCTTTAAACACAAGTGTAAATTTAAGTAGTAAGTTTGTAAGTGTAAGTTTACAATAAATTCCAATTTATGTATTGGGTTTTTCTATTTATTTGCGTTGATGGCTATTTGGCTTTGCATTTGTGGCAGAATTAAAAAAAAATCAGGTCGCATATTGATATTAAGAGTACTAAATTCCTACACGCTAGTAAGTTGTTTATAAAAATACGAAATTGTGTAAAGTCTACCAATTCGCTTTTAGCTATCGCGGTTTCCAATTGCCTAAATGCCGTGTTTTGAAGGAGACCACTGCCCAGCAGTGGGACGATGATGATTTAACGACGACGCGGTAGAACACAACAAAAAAATACCAGGCTTTTATTGAGTTAGTATTTTCGTATAATATACTTGTTTCATATGAAAAACACTATACCTAGACTTCTTGCAACCAATTATCACTTTCATTAACAACATATCAGTGGCAAAGTAACACGTGTCTGTAAACAGCCATCGATGCCATACAAACCCCATGTGTGGTTGCGAAGATAACACTCTTACACCATAAGAATGGAACCCAATAATGTAATGTTGATGTAGAGTTACTGGAAGCGACTTGAGCGTACTAGGTATTGCATGCTGGATAAGTCAATCGAATTGATTCTGGCAGTATAATAAATAAATTTATTTAGTAAGTCTGTCCAAAGTCATGAACTATAGGCAAAATAAATATTTTGCGATATTTATAATAATAATAATAATAATAATATACTTTATTGTACCCAGAAAAGAGAAAAATAATACAGTGAAATCACAATATTAAAAATACAAAAGGCGGCCTTATCGCTCAACAGCGATCTCTTCCAGGCAACCTCACGGTTCGGAGTTTAGATTTAAGGGAAAATAAAGAAAAGGTAGGGTGCAATAATCAGGATAAGGAAAAATAGTGCAACATATTAAATAAGAAAGTTAATTACAGAGAAACTATTTTTTAAAAATTTAACATAACAACATTTGTAGAAAGAATAAGTTTAAAGATAGCAACAGCGTAAGGAAAAGATTGGGGAATTAGAGGTTTAAGTAATAGGACTTGACAAGATTTTTAAACGAATATAGGGACTGGGCATAACGAATTGATACAGGAAGGGAGTTCCACAAATGAATAGCTGAAACAGTGAACGACTTTTTGTAAAACGAAGTTGAGTGGGAAGGAGTGTAAAGACTGAGGTTTTGAGTGGAGCGAAGGGATCTATCATGGGATAGGTGGAGAAAGAGGAAACGTTCCTTGAGGTAGGGTGGAGAGGTCGGATTAAATAATATACAGTACAGAAGAGACAGAATGTGAGCATTTCGGCGAAGACGAATTGGGAGCCACTTGAGTTTAACGCGATATTCTGAAACATGGTCATATTTTCGTAAGCCGAATATGAACCGTATACAAATATTTTGAAGACGCTCAAGCTTATTTAATTGCTCCTCGGTAATATCGGGATAGCACACATCGGCATAGTCAAGTATTGGTAGAAGAAGAGATTGCGCAAGCGTAATTTTTGTGGGAATTGGTAAAACATTTTTTAATTTGCGAAGGGAACCCATAGCAGCAAACAGCTTCTTACTGACTTCCGTGACCTGTGGTATCCACGAAAGATGTTGGTCCATGTAGATACCTAAATTCTTAACTTTATTACTATAGGGAATATCGACGTTATCCAATGTTAAGGGCGGTAACAGGTGCCAATCAATTTTAGCAATCAGACGCGAACTCCCTATAATAATGGCTTGGGATTTAGAGACATTTAATTTTAATCCAAAGTTTTTGGTCCAAGTAGAAATACAAGCCAGATCCGTGTTAGTTATCTTGACGGCGCTGTGCAGGTTGTTAAGGCTAGCGTGGTTGTAAATTTGCAAGTCATCCGCATATAGATGGTAGTGAGAAGTTAAGTGACGACTAATAGAATTAATGAAGATAGTGAAGAGGAGAGGAGACAACACGCCACCTTGCGGCACGCCAGCAGTTGTACTCGACCAAATGGAAAATTTGTCATCGATTTGAATACGCTGCCGGCGCCCACACAAGTAACTACGAAACCAATCAACTGTCGTCGGAGATATGTAGAGAGAACGCAAAACACCCAAGAGGACGTCAAAATCAACAGTGTTGAATGCATTGCTAAAATCCAACAGAGTTAACACCGTCAGCTGTTGATTATCCATCCCCATGCGGATGTCATCTGTAATTTTCAGCAGGGCAGTAGCCGTACTATGACCAGGGCGGAAACCAGACTGAAGAGGATTTAGTAGGGCTTGAGAAGAAAGAAAGGAGCTAAGCTGATGGTGGATAAGGCGCTCAAGGACTTTGGATAGAAAAGGTAATATGGATATGGGTCTGAAATCAGCGACTTCGGTTGGATTGGATTTTTTGGGAAGGGGAATTATATTGGCATCTTTCCAGGAAGAAGGGAAGGAATTATTTTGGACAGAACTATTAACCATAAAAGTAATAGTGGGAAGGAGTAAGTCAAGGAGAGGAATGATCATTTTACGGCTAATGCAATCACTGCCTACCGCATTTGATGGGATAGAGAGTATTGCTCTTTCTACATCACGATCCGAAAATTGACTAAACGAAAATAAAATAGAGTTTGAATCGGGAATATGAGAAAGATCATTGAGAGTTCTTTCTTTCGTTTTGCTATCAATGCAAGAAGTAACAGAAAAATGACGATTTAAATCGTTTAAGTTGAGATTGTGTGGAAGAGAGTTTTTCTGCGGTTTTCCGATTCCCATAGTTTTAAGAAATTTCCAGACCCTACTAGGGTCTTCATTATGAACAGAATTGTAAATATGGCGTCGTTGTAAATCTCTACACATCATATTGCAACGATTTCTTGCAGATTTGTACCGCTCAAGATTAACCTCACTGGCGTCTGACTTGTATTTAGATTTGGCTGAATTTTTCTTATTGATCAAGGTCCTCACGTCGTCAGTAAGCCATGGGGCTGGTGGATGCCGTAGACGAACTGGGCGAACAGGGGCATGCACATCATACAGTTGGATTAGCAAGGAATTAAACATTGCCACCTGTTCGTCAACAGTGCACACACTCTTTACGATATCCCAATCGATATTCGCAGCATCGTGTCGGAGTTTTACAATGTCCATCGCACCAAAATTACGCTGAAGAAGGATTCTTGACTTTGCTTTCGGAGGTCGGATTTTATATGACAAGTAGAGAAGGTCATGGTATGAAAATCCCTCAGCAGCGCACTGGCCATACTTTGCAACGTGATCCAATGAAGATACTATCATTAGATCGAGCAAAGAAGGGTCACAGTTTGGGAAGAAGTGTGTTGCGCTGAGAGGTAAAATATGTAGATTAGCAGCATTGACTAAGGACTGTAATTTATGGGATCTGACATCCTGCTTGAGTAAACAAGTATTAAAATCACCCATAATAATTGAGTGGTCGAAGAGTGGACAAAGGTCTTCAAGCAGTTTGTCTAAGCAGGAGAAGTAGTCAACGCTGAGTGAAGGGCTATAAAAAGCACCGAGAAGAAGTTTGGCGTTAGAAAGATGGACTTCTAAAAATAAGTGTTCGGATTCGTTCCCAGAAGTGGCCTGCGGTGATTTGCTTAATATTGAAAAGGGGATATGGGAACGAAGGTAAATTGCAACTCCGCCACCGCCCCGAGCAGTGCGATCATTGCGGATTAGATGAAATCCAGGGAGAGAATAAGCCGTAGATGGGAGACATGGCTTAAGCCACGATTCCGAAACTAGAATGGCATGAATATGTGTGCTATCGAAAGAAGACAATAAATCGGGGTAATGTGCTGGAATGCTCTGTGCATTTATATGGACTACATTAAAGTTTTTCAGAACATCTGAGAAATAAGAATCTAACGTTATGTTTAGAGGAGGAATGCTTTCAAAACTGTCGTTACTACTTAATCCTTCCGTAGCAGAAGAGAAGTTGAGTGGATGCTCGTTGCTATCGTAAACTAACATGAAATTAAAGAATAACTAAAAACTAAAACTAATTATAAAGTAAAACTAATAATAAAAATAAACAATTCAATTTACCTACCCGCCAGCAATTTAAAGAGAAATCATTACAGATTATTAATCATTTGCATAAAGCATATTTTAACAAAACACACAAAGAAAATAAAGGCAAATTATTATATAATAACACAAAATGAGCAAGACAACAAACAACAATATTTGTAAATAAAAGAGGAAAACATAAGAAAAAAATATAAAAATAAAAGGCATTTTAAGCAAACAATCATGCAACTGGCTATTTTACCATGGTGGTCCTAATATAAATATTAATTGACACGACCAAATATCGACGTGGTCGTCAGATTAAAAGGGGGGTCAAAAGACAGGAATTCAGGCGCAGTCTATAACAATTTCGTTGACAGTTGACAAACCGCGTCAAAGTTATTCATTTGTCGTCTATTGTCATTACAAAGTGAATAATATTACTAGGAAACTATAAATCTAAATAAAAACAGGGTAAACAATAAATATCAGACCACCATGGTATAAAAACAAGAAAAAAACAAATATCATATAAGTATAAGTAGCTCTCAACAACACTATTAGGTAACAACAACACAAGAAACGGCCACAAAGTTATTTATAAACAAAAAGCGAAGAATGTAAAATATTGACAAAGGACAAAATAATCACAAAAACATACCAGCAGGGTTCACTTATTTTTAAGAACTCGCTTAGTGCGAGTTACCTCTCTGCCCTCCTGGGGTTTACCGGCGTTAGAAGCATGCTGCGTGGAGGAGGAGGGTGCCGACGCATTAGGGACTGCTTCAAGTTCCGTCACGGATTCCACCCGGTGATGCGAGCCATCCGGGGCCAACACATGGATGACACCGTCGCGGGTCCAGCATTTAGTCACACCAAAGAGTTGTCTAGCCCGCATGAAAACATGGTGGCGGTTCTTCGTGAGGAACTCTGACTGGGTAATGCCACTTCCCTTCAGTGTGGTTTTGGCGTACCAGACCTTATCCCTTATCGAGGCCTCTCTGAACTTCACTAACAATGGTCTTGATCTGTTCTCCGAGGGACGTCCTAGTCTATGACAACGACTAATATTGTTTTGAGAAAAGTCACTTAACTTCAGCTTACTGGAAATCAATTTAGTAATGACGCCGGTTGAAGCCTCTCCCTTCTCTTCGGGTACACCATGGAAAAGTAGAATCTTGCGCCTGCTCCTCATTTCAAGACGCTCCACCTGACAAGCTACAAATTCAATTTGTTTTTGCATTGTGTCCAAAGCTGAGAGGATGAAGAGCCGGAAGGAAGCAAAATCCGAAGCTAGTGCTGATGTTGTTGTAGTTGTGGAGCTTTGCTGCAACTGCTTTTGGAACTCCTCCATCTTGTTAGAGAAAAGTTGTGACATGGCTGTCAGTGAACCTTGCAGGGAATCCATACTGCAGTGTTTAGTCACTTTGTGGATATTGATGATAGATTTTGTATGGAATCAGTGCTGGGTGGTAGGTAGAATATTACTGGCACAAAAGGGGCATGAAATTGTAAGTAAACTAATTATTATTTAAATAAATAGTTAAGAGTTATCAAAGTTAGTGTTTACTCATTTACTACCTACCCTCGAAAAATTTATAAATCCTTAATTATCGTGTGCTCTATAATTAAAACAAGCATGTCTACCAATTCGCGCTTGGTCTGCACAGTAAACTATGGCCTAAAGCTCTCTTATTGTGAAGAGAGAGTGAAGCCTTGTGCCCAACAGTAGGACAATAAAGAATTGACGATAACGCCTATTTAGAACTAGCAGAACTGTTATTATTGAATGCTCACAAACTAAAATTGCAGAAAAATCTGTCAAGACTACCTTTATCACCACCTGCATCATGCAGTACACTTGATTTACTCTATCCTGTTATTATTTTTGTTTCTTTTCATAATTTATTTCCTTTTATTTAAGGCACTTCCAGCCCATGTTAAGGTGACGTCCATCCCAATACGCGTAATAACAGCCGCATGCTACATAAACTGTACGTATTGCCATAGAAATATCGTCTCTTTGCCACTCTTTCTTTTGTAAATAGAGGTCATAATGGCTTGGCGGACAGACCAGTAATTTCTAATAAGATAATATGGTTGTCTTCCAATAGTCTGTGGGCGCGAACTAATGATGCGGATAGATTAGAATTGATGTTACTTTTGCGAAGTGCTCTTAGAAGTGTAGGATGTGGGGTATTATTGTATAGAGTATAACTATTCTTAGTCCTTTTGTATTAGAGTAAAATATAAATGGTCATCTAGAAGGTTAGATATGCAAAGGCGGTTCCGGGTTCGATTTTTAGTGAAGCAAACATCTTTGATTTAGTTTTAGTTAATAATCTGGTTTTGAATGTTTTTAAGGATTTTTTATTAAAAGCTTTTTAAGAAACTACTGAGTGTTAAGTTTTTACTTTAAGGCTGGTCTTTGGCGCATTTAGTTGAGTGGTTTCAGTGAGACTTAAGACTACTTTCATCGTTAATAACGATTAATAAAAACTATTATTGATTTTGTTACAAAATCTAAGTAGCGAAGAAGCATGCAAATTCGTACTAAATAGTGACCACTCGACTAGAGACTCGCTTTGAGGATTGAGTGACCAGCGTTGCCAGATTTTTTTTTAGTAAGTCGGAATTTTGTAACTTTTTGAGTGGAAAAAAACGGGATTCCATAGTCAAAAGCGTTGGCATAGATTTGGCTACCTTTTTTTTGGTCGGCAAAGTGCAGTTTCACTTGTATTATCAATTGGCGACCTATTTTGCAAAAGTCTAGTCCTTCCCAAAAAGCGGGTCTGAGCCTGTCCCACGCGGGACATTTGATTTTGATTAAAAAATCGGGTCAGTCCCGCCAAAAGCAGGACGTCTAGCAACCCTTGTATTAACACGACACAAAAACGCAAAATTTGCAGACGCAGGTAAAAAATTAACAATGAATTTTGTATCTTCGTAATGAATAAAATTAAAACAATAAGACACATGACAGTTAAAAGACCAAGTTTAATTTCAGGATATTTTTCCAAGTCCAGAAGTCCAGTCCGAGATCCGTTACAGATATGTCGCTGCTCTTAATTACGTTGGAATATGGTGTCAAACCACCTACCTTTTTTCTTACTTTGATTGAACCAAACCTAATAATCAATGGTTTGATCTCCAGCTAAAGCAAGCAATAACACGAGAGACACCGAGCATCAATACTTATGGGTTTGCGAGCCTTTATTAACCTCCCCAGACGCTTTGCGATTAGAACCGGGTCTCATTACTGACTATAAACGAGTGAACTACGAAAAATGAGGTGTTAGGATTGCAGCATTTCCGGTGTAGTTCGAGCGGGTAAGTACCACCGCCACACTTATGTCTAGCGTGAAGCAGTTCGTGTGGTTGCTGGCTTTTAATATGAAGAAACCATTTTCGTCCTCGGGATAGCAAACGCATCTTTGGATGTCTTCAAATTGCAACCTTGTTCAGTTGCTTACAAATGTCTATGGACAAAAAAAATGCGGCATTCGAGGACTTTTTTGATTTTCATATTCATTCCGATTTCCGAGCAGCTCGTCTCGATCCGTGCGAGCTTCGTACTGTCATACCATATACATACACGCCAAACGAACGCTCGGCCACGCTACATGGTAGGCGGAATGGGGGAGGGGGGTGTAAGGTCATTTTCGTTACGGAATTTCTTGATTCGATCACCGAAACTTAAAGGAACGAAATTTAAAGGTAGGTTTCACACATGTATTTAATATTTTCATAGTTTACCTTTTTATTAGGAAGTGTAAGAAAAAGTGTATATAGTATAACTTTCAAGGTTCGTTACTTGACATAAAATGAACTTGTTACAATTATAAAATGTGTTTATTTGGTGGAAATTAATTATATCAATCAATGGAAAACTAAATAACGGTATGAAATCGTACTAACGTTCCATGTACCATCTATTTACCATTGCTGTTACTGAAATCTGAAATAGAATAAGTGTAAATGTCGATAGCACAAATAACAAAATGTACTTAACTTCTAAAGTTATAAGTTATAGGTTCATCATTCTTGGTGGAACACCTAACCAGAGGTCCAAACGTATTAATTTATGTTAGCGAAGACAGTAATGATAGGAGCGTCGATTACGGAGTGTTATTGGAAAATATTGGGCCCCACCCCAGAGAATATGAGCCGATAATGGTAAAATATGCCCTCACGGAGGAAATCTTTCATTAACTGTAAGGGATCTGTAATGTTTTTGCAAGGAAGTAAAATTGTAATAAGTTGTGTGAAGTTGCATCTTACTGTATTTTTAATTATGTGTGAATGAGGGCTTGTGAAGTGAACTGAAGGGCGTGTGGTAATATTTTTACAAGGAAGTAAGGTCGCGGTATCGTAAAACACCATCTTAATGTATTTATTATTATGTATGGATTGTATGGTATTCGGTATAGATCGCCTCGCTTATTTTAAAGTCTATGTTGTCTTAAGCTGGGCATAGATCCTTGAGTAAGAGGAACTTAGGTCTTAAGACCAAGACCAAGTTTGGATTGGTACACTTTCCTGTGAGTACTTGCGAAGTACTCCCAGGCAAGTGTGTACACTTTTTTACGATGTTTTCTCTTACCGTTACAGCGTGTAATAGATAATTTCTAATAAGAACATACTTTAAAAAATGGTCATCCGGTAAGTCAGTTTTGATGGAAGAGTGCAGTTATCAGCACACTTTTATATAAGGCGACCATCTGAGTCCTCAAGAACGCCAACGCATCTGTTTGCTATGGGCATCAGTGGCCATCATGTGGCCTGCATGTTATTTTGCTACATAAGTCTTATAAAAAACAATTCTGAACAAGTAAATTACACATCCTTTTGCGACACCAAAAAGTACTTTCAAGATGCTAATCACATCAAGGGTGTAGACCCTTATAATCAATACAAATAAACATTCGGACCCAAATGCCGAGCGCATTCCACGGGGTGTCGGCGTCAGTTGAACCATCGATGTACGTTTAATTAAACTCAAATCAAATTATATACAAGACGAACGTCTTAAAGTGGATATGTAGAGAGATGTTGTTACCACTTTTACACGCTTCTTACGGGCAACCAGTTGTGCTTCCGATATTATTACATTCTTGTGGTTGCCGGCACACTTTCACATGAGGCGACTATCATAGTCCTCGAGAGTAGCAACGCACCTGTGATTGACTTCAGATGAAACACATGTTCTGTATGTAGTTGATTACAGATGTCCATGAGCGGTAGTGACCACTTACCATCCGGTGGACTGCATGCTCGCTTGCTTCTTTGGTCAGATAAAAAAAAAAGTGCTGCTCTGTTGATTTTGCCTGACAATATCTTTCTTATATATTTAGTTTGGAATTAAATTTGAATGATGTTTTGGAAACTAAACATTAAATTATAAGGTCACCGTATTTTTTTTAATATAGTTGTTTAGTATAAATAATGTAGAGTAAAAATATAAATACAGCTGTTTCTCGTTTTTGAAAAAAAGTAATTCCTTTTGACTAATTTATTTACTCTAACTTTTTCAAAAACGAGAAGTAGCTGTACTTATTCTTTTGCACTACATTATTTTATTTATTTATACTTAGTTAAAGTTACTAACAAAAAAACGCAAATCTATGCTACCTGGTATTATTAAAACTAACTCTAACAACATGGTTTCTATCTGAACTTTACTACGCCTCGACTGAAGGAGTTTCTCATATTAGTGTCATCCTCACCACACTCTTATACACACTCAATACTGCACCTAACACTGCTTTTAAAAAGTACCAATAAGCAAATAGTTTTGGAGGCGGTAGAACCCGCGTAGTTGAACTATAAAGGGTGGCACTAAATATATTTTTGCTGAAATAGTTCTAAAGTTTTCACTAGATGGCGTTATACTCAATAAAAAAACGTAACGAGGTCATTCATCAGTAGATTTTACTTCTCTCATTTTTCTCATACCGAGCCCTTTTAAATACAAATAAATTCTTAAGGAGTAAACTCCAACTATAAAGATAAGTAGCTAAGTGCAATATAATTATCGTAGAGGTATTAAAATCTCTATGTAAATCCAAGTAGCAATCGCAACCTGCCACTTACGGCCGACCCGGGTTCGATCTGCATCCAATATTGCGAAGCCTAAATACCTCGTGTCTTAGTGAAGGGAACTTCTCAGGAGCCATTCGACCCCACAGTACAAATAGACACATGTAAATCAGAATAGCTGAATATAAGTATGGATATAAACTTACTATCTCTAAGTCGATTCAAAAGCTGAATGAAAACTGTAAATTAAAGTATTAAAAATCTTTTATTGTATAAGTTTTTACTTCATTAACTTATTCACCTTATTAATTTGACTTTTCACCCGTTGCAATGGTCGAAATTCGATCGAAATTAAAACAACTAAACTTCATATTGTCCAAAGTGGTACGAATATTTCTCAAATTCAAATAAATTGTTATTATTTTTCAAGTTATTTTGAACGCTTCCATTAAAGGTAAAAAGAGGTTTAATTAGCTAAGCTGTATTTAAAAGCAATAGCGGCTATTTTGACAGACATTTGACATTTTTGACGTTATGTGTTTTCATTGCAAGACATTGAATGTTTTATTTCGTTTATTATTTATGTGTTCGTGTCAAATGCAAGGTAGTGTGTGTAATGCATTTTAGTTGATTTTAGGTATGTTATATTATGCATTATTTGAAAAAAATATTAACATTCTGCTCTCCTCTACGTTCACTATAACCGTGCAAAGTTTCATACTAATCCGTCCGTGGCATATTACTTAAAAATGCACCACAAGTTTTTGCTTCACGTATTAATATGTAGATATTGGACCGTTATTCGAACAAACAGAAGTCATGTTATTCGTTCGTAAAACAATCAAATATTTCCGAAGATTCCTAAAACACCATTACAGCGACAGACAGACACCATATGCGAACTAATAAGCCCACACGTATCATAACTCTAAATCATATATTAGCGGAATAAGTCTAATGGCGGCTTATAATCAAAGAAAGAAAGCCACGGAGACATAAGGACTTGTTCACACTATACACATATCATGTTAATATTATACCGAATATAATGTCGACCCGCGTGGCAGAGTGGTTACCATCTGACGCGCAATGGGCTCCGGGTTCGATTCCCGGTCAGGTATCTGAATGATGAGTTTAGATTCATGTTCTGGGTCTGGGTGTTTTTGTATTCGTCTTGTGTATGTCCATGGTATCCACGACAGAGGAGGAAATCCTAGTGTGGGGCTATGAGTGCAGAAAGCGTGTTTTTTTTTTATAAACGCGGAAGTATGTGTATGAATGGATGTATGTGTGTGTGTGTTTCTTTTGATACAAAAACGAATGGTCGGATTACGCTTAAATTGGGCATATACATAGTTTATGATCTAGATTACACTGATACTCAATACTGTTTTAGACATGACCGAAGCGGGTGAAGTAGGTACGAGAATAATCTATTACACGTATAATCGCTAAAATATTTTTTAACTTTTTATGTTTTATCGTGGGCTTTGAGCGCGGCGACCGAATCAAGAAATTCCGTAACGAAAAACCTAACACCCCCCACTTCTCCTACCATGTAGCGGCTAAGCGTTCGCTTAACATGTGTGCATATGATACGATAGTAAGCTTGCACGGATCGAGTCGGATTATTGTTATTATATATTATTATTATTATTATTATCGATTATTATTATTATTATTATTTTATGGTTTCTACCAATCTCGACTTATATCAAAAAATAAATCGGTTCTTAATGATGCTCACGGGTGTATACCAAGTGAACGTCATTTGAGGTTTAGGTAAATAAAGAAATAATTATGTAAATGTGTTAGTATCTATCTGTAAAAATTTTCTAACTATTCTGCACGTGTTTAGGACAACTGCTTTCTGTAAAGTAATGTATGTATATGGAGACAAATTAATAGATTTGAGAGACTCGTGAAGCGTTTTAGGTATAACTCCGGTGGTTGAAAGAACTATAGGTATAGTTTTTACTCTTTCTGCTTTCCACTGGGATTTTAATTCTATAGCTAGATCTGTATATTTCGTAATTTTCTCTGTGTGTATGGATGTAAGGTTGTGAGTGTTAGGTATCGCTATGTCTATCAGGTAAACTATTTTATTCTTTTTATCGTGTAGGGTTATATCCGGCCGGTTGTAGTGTACAGTCTTGTCTGTAAGTATCGTTCTGTCCCAGTATAGCTTATAGTTTGTTGTGTCAAGTACTGTCTGTGGACTATATTTGTAGTATGCTGTTTGTTCTGTTATAAGTTTGTATTTAAACGCAAGGCTTTGGTGTATGATAGCAGCTATTTGATCGTGACGATGTTTGTAGTCTGTTTGGGCCAATGTTCTACAGGCACCAGTTATATGTTGAACTGTTTCTGGAGCCCCCTTACATTTTCTGCAGGAATCATCAGATGCATTCGGTAGTTTCATGATATGCTTCTTGTAATTTTTAGTTTCTATTATCTGGTCTTGAATTGCAATCATGAATCCTTCCGTCTCCGGGAACAGTTCTCCACGTCTGAGCCATTCGTTCGACGCTATCTTGTCGACGTTAGGATGGTTCAGATCATGGAGGTGCCGTCCATGTAGCACCTTCCGGTTCCAGTCGTTTATCTTTGTCTGTCTGTCCGTCTGTATTTCATTTTTCTGTAATGTGTTATCAAATAAATTTAATGGTGTTAGATTTGTATCATTTTTAACTATTGCGTTATGTAAGGAGGAAGTTTGGGCTTTATTGTGAAAATATGTTCTAAGGTTAGAAATTTGTTTGTTGTGTAGATTAAATATATCTATTAGACCCCTACCACCATCATGCCTTGGTAACGTCAGTCGCTGTATACATGATCGCGGGTGATGTTTTCGGTGTTTCGTCATTGAGGTGTTGATAATTCTTTGAAGTGATTTTAATTGTGTCTTGTTCCAGTTAATAGCTCCAAAAGAATATGTAAGAATAGGAATTGCATAGGTATTGATGGCTTTAGTTATATTTTTGGAGTAAAGGTGGCTTCGGAGTATACCATTTAATCTAAATCTGAAGAGCTTAGTTAAAGAATCTTTAATATCTTTATATAGAATTTGCTGACCCTGATTGTAGCCTAGGTATTTATATACTTCATTCTCCTGCAACGCTTCTACGACTTCTCCACTTTGCAACTGATATTGGTGCTGGAATATTTGACCCGTCCTTATAGAATTAATTTTGCACTTATCAATTCCGAACTCCATACAGATGTCTTTTGAAAAATTTTCAGTTATACGAGCTAGTGTTTGCAGCTCTTCTACAGTGGCCCCGTAAAGTTTGATGTCATCCATATACAAAAGATGATTTAATTTAAAAGTAGAACAATCTGTAATTAGGCTAGGATTATTTTCTATGAATTCTAAACTGTATCCTGTGTTTGATGAGTTTAACATGTTAGATAGGGGGTTCAACGCTAGACAAAACCAAAGGGGACTTAAAGCGTCTCCTTGAAATATACCTCTTTGTATTCTAATGGGTTCTGTGATAACTGTGTTTGTCATGTCAGTCAGTTTTAGTCTCGTAATCCATTTTGTCATTGTGTTCTGTAGAAAAGATATAATTTGAGGATGTATGTGATATATTTCTAAGATATGAAGTAGCCAGGTATGGGGTACGGAGTCGAAGGCTTTTTTATAATCTATATACATAGAATATAAGTCTGACCTCCGCTTCTGGGCCTGCTTAAGAATTACAGAGTCTATTGTGAGTAGTTCCTTGCACCCTTGGCTATACTTTCGACAACCTTTTTGCTGTTCTGCCAAAATTTTGTTATTATCTATATGCTCATAAATGATTTGTGTCAAACAAGCCGTTATTATTTTGTAAATAGTCTGAAGACAAGTTATGGGTCTGTACTTTGCAGGATTTGAAATGTCATTTAAATTTTTCGGTAACATGTATGTAATTCCTTCAGTTATGTAATCTGGTAAGATGTGTGGCGTTTCTATGAACTTATTTATGTAGTTGTGAATAAAAGGGTGAATAAAAGTAAATTTCTTGTACCAGAAATTATGAATGTTATCTGATCCCGGGGCTTTCCAGTTAGGTAGTTTTTTAATAACACTATCGAACACTTCGGCGGGTATACATCGAAGTAACATTGGTTCAAATTTTGAGTATTCTTCCTGTTCGTGTAATATCCACTTAGCCATCTTATTGTGTTGAACCGGATTTTCCCAAATCCTGGCCCAGAATGTTCGCAGTTCATCACCAGGTGGTGGTGAGGTGTTTACGTGAATATGGTTATGTGAACTATATGAGTTATGATTATGCGATATATGTGAAGTATTTGATTTTAATCCGCGGTAAAACTGTTTTTCGTTATTCGAGAAAATGTTATTTTGTACTTTACGCACTGTGCACATCTTGTACCTTTTTAAACGATTGCAGACAGTACTAAGTTTTTGTTTTAATGTGTCCAAGAACTCAGACAATTGTGTATTGGGGTTTTCATGGGTTGCATGTATGTTGTACTTTGATTTTATGACTTTCACGCTTTTCTGTATCTTAATACTATTATTTCCCTTTATGTATTGTGTTAAGTGGCCTATTTCGACTCTCAATTTTTCTACTCGTCGTTCTAGTCTTATCTGCCAATTTGGTGTTTTTGTTTTATTTTTATTAACTGTTTCCAATTTTGGTGGTATACCTATTTTACTTCCGTTACTCTTAGCGGCTGTCCATGCTCCACAGTATAATATTGTTTGCAAGTTAGTGAATTCTGTGTCTTTATCTATGTGTTTAGGTAGTATGAAATTATTAATGTGATTTACTATGAGAGCTAGTTTTCTCGAAGACTTTTGTTTAGGTATATAGCTTCTGTGGGTTGGAGCAGTATTTTTAAAGTAGTTGTAGGCCGCTTCAAAATTTTGTTCTATTTCTGCAGTCTTTTGTTGGTTTAAATGTGATGTTCTTGCATTTTGTGGGTCGTTTGTGTCATTTGTGTTAGTAGGTATTTCAGGTTCATTATACAAAGTATGATTTTGCTGGTTTGATAGCGTTGGTACTGTACAATTAAAAGTTAGTGTAGTATTATTTTCTTGAATGTGTAAATCTCTAGCTACTTCGTCTTTAATACTTTGCAACATTTCTTCATTTAAATATTTATTAAGTATTATAAGTCTTCTTTGATCAGCTACTCTCTGTTCAGTTATATGCTTAAGATGTGGATATTTTGTTACGAATTCTTTATGTATTTGTGTTCTGTACGCTGATGTATTTGCTCCTAACTGTGTTATTTTGTAATAAGCACGCATTATTGTTATATTATGTTCTGTGGTCCATCTCATGCGCTGACTTGAATTATTAATGAAAGGTGTTGATTGATCTATTTGAGAGTGTGTAAGTATTGTATTATGTATTTGTGTGTTAGTTTGCGTATTATTTATTTCTATACGAGTTTCTCTGTATATTCTATCTATGTCGCTCTGTGTAAGTAGTTTTTTGTTTATTATGGCTCTTCTTTGATCTCCTAGTCTCTGCCTGGTAATCATGTGCATTTCTGGAAATTTTTCTATAAATTTAGTGTGTAGTGGAGGTAAGTAACCGGATATATCAGTTTCCATTAAAGTAAGCTGAAGGTATGTGCGTAGGATAAATTCATTCATTGTTTTACTCCATTTTCTACGCGTATTTAAGCTGGCAGTGGTGGGTGCAAGGTGTACGGCTGGATTAGCCTCTTGCACAACATCCTCCGCCTGCATGCTACTTACTGTTGTGGTTGAACGAGTTGGAGAATTAAACGGGGAATACGGGTTAGTGGATGGAATAGATGGAAAACTTACCACCGACTCTGAGTCGTGGTTATTATCTGCAGCAGTGTTAGACTGGGCAGAAGTTTGCGATACGTTGTCCCCCCCAGAATACGTGGGACAGCCCGAGTTTGAAGGCTCGGGGCGGGATTCTCCATTGCGATTAGCTCTGGTACCCGCCTGGGGTAGTTTATATCCGCTTCTTAGTCGCATCGCATTCTACTGTTCCACTATTGCTCCGTTAGTCTTTGATAAGTATTTAGCTTTCGCTGTCAAAGTCCGCCCCTCACGTAGTCACTGGTGTTCGGACTGGACGTGGAGTTAGATTTTTGAGGGGCTTATTATTATTATTATTATTATTACTTATTGCATAAGTTGATAAAAAGTGCTATGCAATAGCTTTAGCGCGGCAGTCCCGAGTACCGCAAGTTTTTTTTTTTATAAGGTTGAAATAGCAAACGAGCACGCACTCCATGATGATGATAGTTTAATTTTATCTAATCATATCATACATACATAACATACCATACTACAACATATCGAATTATGTGATATCGAAAAAAGCTTATAAATAAATATTATTACAATGTTACGCGATATTGTAGGTGTCTTCGTCACAAAAATCATTACATTTTTATTTTTAAAATAAAAGTTTTAATGCAGTTGCATCCCTCTTACCATACAAAATTAATGTACCCATACAAAACTATGAACTGTACACACAAATAACGATCTTATTACACAAAAACCGTATGACACTGACCATTCTCTAATCAGTCATTATGAACGCGGCTTCATCTAAAGGGGAGGACAGGCCAGGGTGGACACCAAAGCGTTAAGTGCTCCTTTGCTCATCGAATCCCATTTACAGACATCCCCTCACCATAAATAAGATTATATTTCGCTACACGTTATTTTTGTTATTTGGCTCCTCTCACCCCCACCCACCCTGGTATTAGCTGCTTTCTTTGAACTGCTGATTTTACCATTGAATCGCGTAACTAGGTTAGGTCTGCGGTTTTTCTCGCTGAAATCGAGATTAGCAATATTAAATGCTAAAACATATTGTTTACCTGACGAGTATATTTTTTCTAATATAATTTGTTCTTACATATTTTTTATTCATTTAAAATCAAACTAAATAAGATTATTAATACAATATTTCAGGTCCATTGCTGGAGATAGTCTTAGCCTAATACTCATAATTAGAGCAGTGATAGCCTAATGGTTGAAACTTGCCCGCTCGATCGGGAGGTTCGAGGTTCAAACCCACCCACGCACCACTGACTTTTCTAAAATTATATGCCTATTACAAATTAATTATCACTGCCTTTCGGTAAAGGAAAACATCATAAGGAAACATACCCGAGAGTTCTTTAAAAAAACAGTTCTCGGAGGTGTGTGAAGTCCACCAATACGCACTTGGCCAGCGCGGTGGACTAGGGCCGATAACTCTCTCATTCTGAGAGACGACCCGTGCCCAGCAGTGGGACAATAATGAGTTGACGACGACGATTTGTGTATGTATCGTTTAATTGTGATAGGCTTTTATTACATTTATTGTATAGTTCATTCTTAGAAGCTATTTCTACGATCAAAAAACGTTCAAAAAATAAACGATCACAGGATGAAAAACGAAGAATCCGATTTTTCTTATAATTGAGCTTTAACTCTACAAGTAGAAAACTTTTTCCGAACTCTATACAACCTTCTGGAGACTGGCTAAAGGATCTTACATATTGAACAACATCATATCCATATTAAATTATTCATCATACTTCATACTTATATTATAAAGGCGAAAGTCTGCGAGTGTGTATGTTTGTTACTTTTTCACGTCCAAACGGCTGGAGCGATTTTCATAAAATTTGGTAGGCAGTTAGCTGGCACTCTGGATTAAGATATGGGCTACTTTTTAGTATGGGAAAATATCTTATTCCCACGGGACCTGCTTTGAACTTCAGACATATTGCGAACTAAGTTGAAAAACCTCAAATAAGAATTTCTGATCTACATATTTTAAATCCTGATAGAAGAAATTATACAATTTAATTCATTGATATAATAATTTGCACGAAATGGTACGAAATTTGACTTTGTGTATCCGGTTGACCGAAGATCAAAAAATTTGGATTATTTTACGTGTTACAGTACATTTTATTATTGTTTATGTAAAATATTAGCAAAAATAGTTATAGATTATATTTCTCCTAAAAAAGTTCCCATCCTCCTATCAACCCATTACTGTCCCACTGTTGGGCACGGGTCTTCTCTCAGAATGAGAGAGTTTTAGGCCATAGTCCACCGCGCTGGCCAAATGAGAATTGGTGGACTTCACACACCTCCGAGAACTTTTTTTTTTAAAGAACTCTCGGGTGTGTACGTTTCCTCACGATATTTTACTTCACCGAAAGCAGTGATAATTAATTTCTAATACGTACATAAATCAGTGGGTTTGAACCTCGGACCTCCAGATCGAGAGGGCAAGTTTCAACCATTAGGCTATCACTGCTCCTAAAAAGTATGTTAGTGAAAAGTCTGACTTTAGAAAATCTACATAAAGTCTACCTCACATATAAGCCATTTAAAAGCAGCAGCGGTTAGTGTAAAATCCCTGTAACCAAAACCTGCCGAAGTCGGGCGACTTCAATCCTTTGCCTTTGAAGAAATTAATTGGCGTAGTAAAGAAAACTCTTCAAATGAGTTCGAAGTAAATGCACCGATTTTCTTATTGTGCATTTATTATTTATTTGTGTTAACCCGACAGCATCGGAATAAGGGTCATGTTTCGAACGTATGTTCATACGTAAAGGTGGTAGAACCAGTGTAGTTCGACCGGGGAAGTACCACCGCCACACCTATTTCCATCGTGAAGTATTTCTTGCGTTTCTATGGAAGAATGTGGTTGCCGACACACTTTTATACGAGGCGACCATCTTAGTCCTCAGGAGTAGCCGCATCTGTGATTGACTTCAGGTACCATGTTCTATTTGAACTTGCTCACCGATGTCCATGGGTGGCAGTGACCACTTCCCATCAGGTGGACTGCATGCTCGGTTACTACTTCATCCAGATAAAAAAATGTATGTATGTATGTATATCTTTGGCACACGTTATAGCCTAAACGATTTGGAATACATACAATGACATATCATTGGAATTGGCTCATCTTGGTACATTTTTCGACGCGATCTCTTAAAAGCCTTAAATTATTCAAAAAGTAAACATTCGAGTGCAAATTTTACATTTAGCAGTTGGGTTTTTGCTTCCAAAATATCTTTCAAGTACCTTTAACAACAGTAATCAACAACGGTTAGCATGAAGTCATAGCTGTTTTAGTGCGGTTAAAATCCCACATAACCCTGCGTCGCTCCCATGACGTCGGGTACCTTTTGAAGGTGTCCCTCTTGAGAAAAAAAAGGATGGAATCATAGCTAAAATCGGTCACAAACTCGTTGCTACGAGTTTATGGTTTTGCTATGGATTACATTCATGTTTCATAATATTAGTAACGATATTTTTAAACTTGCGAATGGTGTCAATAAAAATGTCAATGTCTTTGTGTTTTGATATGCCCCTTAATTCGCGAACAATTCTGTTTACAGGGCAATTTTGTTTACTGTAAATATTGGAGAAAAACCATCCGTTTTAAAGTATATTAATCTATATTTATACTATTATTATAAAGAGGAAAACTTTGTATTTTTGTATGTTTGTCATGAATAAAATTAAAAAACTACTGAACCGATTTTTAATTTTTTTTTCATTGCATACACTACGATATCTATTGATAATAGAACAAAAAATGTTCTACAATATAAAAGAACATATCGTTTATTTGAGACTACTATAGGAATAACATCAATACCCACTGCTGACTATGACTATTGACCAAATCCCCATTACGAATGGGGGAGGGACATGTCCAGGAGTGGCGCTGAAATGTATAATGGTTGGATAGATTAAATTATAGTCTGAGCGAACAAAGTCGCGTGGATGCTAGTACCTATACCTATTATAAATGTTAAAGTATGTGAGGATTTATTTATATTATAACTACTGGTCGGATTTTTCTGAAATTTGGAACACACATAGTTTAAAGCTTAAATCAATACATAGGACGCTCATTACCATCCTAGACATGACCAGAGCGAAGCCGCGTAACTAACCTAGTATGAAAAAAGGTAAATTATGTTCTGGAAAGTACTTAGCCTAGCTTATACATCAATGGATATAGCTACGTCTGAAATAGATGTAGCGCATTAAGGAGTTAGCCGGGGGCAGAGCTTCTTTTAAATGAAGAGGAAAATTTTAATTTCCTATCGTGTACCGGCCGTGGGGATGGGATTTCCGTTGGGGTTTATCGATAAAAATGTGAGAGTAATCATAATCGTAAGCTTAAACGTTTTATCGATAAGTTATATTAAACTATTGTTATGGTGAAAGGTATTTGTAAAGTTAAGGTTTAAAATGAGAATGTTATAATTTTATCGACGTGCTGTAGGGCATAGTATCTCTAATTGGGAAATTGTATATAGATGTAAAGTTCATAAAGGTTTTGGCTTAGACATTTCGGTTCGTGTATGTGAGTTTAAGAATATGTGAGATTCTGTTGGAAATCTAATAATAACTTTTCGACAACTTGTCTTTGGTAAATGTCAATATATTTATTAAAAACCTTGATTATAGATATAAGGTGGCATCGCCAGTTGTATCAATCACACGAGCATTGAAATCTGTCATTAGTATGAACCAATCATAAATAACCGGCTTTTTTTCATATGGAGCTCTTTGAAGGTAGCAACCTCTGTGATTGACTTCAGATAGAACGATTAAGTCCTGTATGAAGTTTCATACTCATGACAATGGACAGCAGTAACCAATTATCGTCAGGTGGCCTACGTGCCCGTTTGCGACTTCAATCTTAGGTTTAAAAATACAAGACTGTGATATACTTCACCAGTGACAGTTTCATCACACCTATTCAGTCCTTACAACGATAGTTACACTACTGAGTTCTATTGCAGAGGCTGTACCAGGTTTCACTAGAGGTGTTCAAGCAAATAAGAAAACACATCAAATAAGACACCGATTCTTTATATTATTATTATTATTATTTTATTGATGTAGCAAACGAGCATGCAGTCCACCTGATGGTAAGTGGTCACTGCTGCCCATGGACATTGGTGAGGAACTTCAAATAGGACATGGGTTCTATCTGAAATCAATCACAGATGTGTTGCTACTCCCGAGGACGATGGTCGCCTCTAATAAAAGTGTGCCACAACCACCTTCCATCGAAACCCAAGAAATGATTGACGTTGGAAATAGGTGGTAATTATTATTTCGTAAGAAATGGCTGTCTTCATGGCATCATTACTTATCAATCCATTTGAAAAAACAATCTGTTACTTCTTCCAACTCCGATATCAAAATAGAAGATGACTCCATCGATTACCACGTGTTGAAACGTTGAATGAACGCTCGCCTAAAGCATGGGTGACCTCAGACCGAAGGTTCGGAATCAATTTGACATCAATATGAAATAATTGAATGATAACAATGTGGGGCGGTTATCGAACAATCAAGCGGTGATGTCATGGGAGGTGCGTGTCCACTGGACTCTAATGAGTATTAGCATCAGGTGACTACCTGATGTTAAGTGTACTGTGCCTTGTGCATTGTAACATTAGTCTTTAAGGTTTTAGAAGCGATTTGACTCTGGAAGCACTACTATTTAATGATTATAAAGGACATTTCCTTTGACCCGACTGCGCGACGCAAGAAAGGTTATTGCAATAATGACAACATTAAGCGTTGTTGTGTTCGTCCCTGTAGTTCCGGGATCAGAATAGGGCTACGGTATCCCCAACCTGTCATAAGAGGCGACTAAAAAGGGCTTCAGGGATTGTGAGCGGCTAGAATGGAAGCTTGAACCGTCCAGTCAGGCGATCCCGGGAAGGACGGCGGTACGTGTGGTCGCATACCGTCGTAAAGACTAGACGGAGCGGTGGGCCCAAGCGCCCATCTGGGAGGAGCCCGATGGGGCAATGTGCTCGGAGGATACCGGTTGCGTTCCCGGGCTCCTCTTCATAGCGCCGAGGACGGCCACCGGGGGGGTTTTGGTACGGTAAAAATCCCACATAACCCTGCGTCGCTCCCACGGAAAATGTATTGTAAAAGCATAGATATCGTCACCGGATCAACAATGGAAACAGTGAACAATAGATCGGAATTGATTGTATCGCACACATATCGTGCAGATCAATTGTGCATGTAGACATTGTTTAGCGATCAAGTCATCGCTATTGGTGATCAGATTCGGCATTAATTGGTCGAGATTTTTCGGTAATAAAACCGTGACTATTGGCCACGGCCACGTGATTTTCATTAGAGAATAAAAAATCTAGCTAGGATTTATTTTGTTAGTGGTACAGTCATAGCCAATAGTCTACCAATTCGCACTTGGCCAGTGCGGTGGACTGTGGCCTAAAACTCCCTCATTCTGAGAGAAAACCCGTGCCCAACAGCGGGACAATAATGGGTTATTACTAAGAGTAATAGCCATTACCACCAATTTTCCAGTATTAATTTTAGTCAAGCTTTAACATAATAAATTTACAACACATAATTATATAAATACGTGAATTAATGGGAGACTGCTGAATAAGTTCGTGTGAGATATTGAACATGAAGTAAAATTTACAGTGGGTTTGTTACTTTACACGCTAAATATACTTTATTATTACAGTAAGTTATTATATTTAACATAATCTAATTATAATATTGTCAGCAGCTTTATTTTTCGCAGTTAAAATTATAGATTAGGTTACGCTCTAAAATAAAGTTGCAAGACTTGACCCGATAAAGGACATATAACAAATTAACTTGATCTTGCAAATAAATATTAATTTATCGACAAATTCCTGTCACATTCCCATCCCTGTGACTAACCTCAGTCGTTAAAAATATTGCTGTTTGAACGTGGAGTTCGCTTAGCGTTTTAATAAATTTGGAAAATTAAAGATTCATATCTCATGCCTTCACTAGTTAATACACCCGGGCTCCCTCAGATAAAGTTAATACGTGGGGTACAAACTCAAAAAGCACCCTAAAACTAACGAAATTTTCGTCTTTACGTTTTTTACGGCACGGGCGTTTATGATATGTAGATTTTAAAAATGCATCCCATTTTTTGGAATTCAAGATGAAGGCGGTATGTAAATTTGTTACTTAAAATTTGAGTGAATTCGTTTGGAAAATGATCTTAAAAATTATTGATTTTCATAAATGATTAAATGTATTCAAGGTTGTAGAACCAGTGAGTTCGCCCGGGGAAGTACCACCGCCACACCTATTTCTAGCGTGAAGCACTTCTTGCGTTTCGATAGAAGGGTGTGATTACCGGCACACTTTCACTCGAGGCGACCATCATAGCCCTCGGGAGTAGCAACGCATCTGTGATTGACTTCAGACGGAACCCATGTTCTGTATGAAGTTGATTACAGATGTCCATGAGCGGCAGTGACCACTTACCATCAGGTGGAGTGCAAGCTCGTTTGCTACTTCAGTCAAATAAACTAAAATGTATATTAGCAGCACTTAAATACTTTAACGGTGTACGTAAATTTTGTTAGTATACATAGTTCTGAACAATTTGTTAGGAAATTAATCTTGAAATTCATCAGTTCTCGATAATGATTAAATATATTACTTGCAATTAAATATTCTAATGCTTACACCAAACTCAGAACAGAATAAATCAAAAGATTATACTTTGATTTATTCTGCGAATCGAACTTGGGACTCCTTAGAAGTATACTAATTTTGTACTTTTAGGCATTGTTAACCAATTTGTGTCCCACTGCTGGGCGCAAGTCTTCGCTCAGAGTGAGAGTTCTAGGGAATAGGTACTTTCAGTATTTAGCCAATATTTCGCGAATACACTTATTGTATGTTTCAGTATAGACTATAATCCAAAAATTACATTATTGTTTACCTATCGATTGTTTACTTATATTTTTCGCATTATTCAAAATAGATTTTTAAATACACTCCCCACAGAAACAAGCAATACCTCATCGTACAACTTAATATTTGTACAAAAAATCGATATTACAAAAAACCTTTTACCAAAATTAATGAGTTAATCAAATACTTACCACCCCTGTAATTAAATTGAAAAATGTAGAAAGAAAAAAATTACCACCGATCCCCCAAATAAATCATCTCGTAGATAAGCGAAAAAATAATTAGCGCCTGAAGCGGCCCCGTTAATTAAATAAAGGACTCATTGCAATAAGGACTTGGATCTTCGATTTTTGTACGTTACGCAAAAGTTTTACCATAATATGTTTAGACTTATGAATTTTCTGTTATACCGCCTTCGATGTTTTTCTTACCTCTTGAGGTTGACTGGCAGAGAATGCTTATAGCATTAAGTCCATCTATGTACATTCATTATAAGTTACATAAATAATAAATAAATAAATTTATACTGAGTGTCGGTCGATATATGGTGTTGTTTAACAAAGTTACAGTTTTTATCCGACTGCGTTAGACGGGAGCTAATGTATTTTGAATGTGTGTATGTGTTTATGTCAATTTCTTTGGCTACAGTCCAACTGATTTAACGGATTGTGACATACACACACACACGCTTTCTACACTCACAGACCTACAGTAGGATTTTCTCATGTGTCGTGTGTACCATGGACACACACAATACGAATACACAAACACCCAGACCCAGAACAGGAATCTAAACTCATAATTCCAAAACGCCCGCGTGGCGGACTAGTTACTAAACCGGTCTGACGCGAAATGGGTCCCGGGTTCGATTCCCGGCCAGACAGGTATCTGAATGATGTGTTTAGATTCATGTTCTGGGTCTGGATGTTTGTGGGTTCGTCTTGTGTGTGTCCATGGTACCCACGACACAGGAGATTTATTTTTTGTTCATAGTAACTGAGCCTGTCATAGTGTCATTGACCGGAAGACAGGAGGACGCTGATGCCCATCTCCTGGATTTTGTCTCTCAGTCGCCTACTACGACATCCACGGAAAGTGAGGTATTTTTTTTTATCTGACTGAAGTAGCAAACAAACATGTAGATGCGTTGCTATTTCCGAGGACTATGATGGTCGCCTCATATAAAAGTGTGCCGGAAACCACACCCTTCCATCGAAACGCAAGAAATGCTTCACACTAGAAATAGGTGCGGCGATGGTACTTTCCCGGTCGAACTATACTGGTTCTACAACCTTTACGTATGAACATACGTTCATACGTTCATACGTAAACATGAAACATGACCGTTATTCTGTGCGAAGCGAGTGGAAACACGGGTAAAAGCTTGTTTTATCTGATTAACTTAGTACTGATCATGCAGTTTACTAAGTGGTCACTGCGGCTCATGAAAATATGTAAGCAAACATATAGAACCGGAGTTCTACCTAACTACAGTTGCTACTCTCGAGGACTAAGATGATCGCCTCATTAAAGTGAGCTAGCAACTTAAAGCAACCGGCAAGCTAGTGTTGCAATAAAATAATACCAATACGATACGTGTAAAAACAATAACATTCAAAAAGCGGGCGACGCGCGCTGACCGCAACTATCGGTGCGCGCGTGCAATTGACAGCGCTGCTCAATTTATGGCGCACTGTCTACCGGGAGGAGGGCGGCTTTGTGCCTGCTGGAAGTGGCTTGGGTTTTTTATATGCCTAAAGAGACATCCATTGAAGGGGGTACCTCTTTAAACATTACATATGTAGAAGGGATTCTCAGATTAATATCACGTATTTTTTCTACAAGAAACTGTGTAAAATTGCGAGAAAAGCGGAATAAAAGATGTAATTAGCAGTGTGAGGGTAACGATACACATCTCAATATATCTGAACAAAGGGCATGGAATGTCGAAAAATCATCAAAATTACCTCATTTACTGAAAGGACGAACGTGTTACGTGAAATCTAACAATGAAGTTCCTACGTCCGAGAACTAAGATGGTCGCCTCATATGAAAGTGTGCCGGCAATACTCTGAACGACCGAAGCGTGTGGAGCTGCGGACAAAAGCTAGTGATTCAATAAAATAAAACCAATACTATACGTGTAAAAACAATAACATTCAAAAAGCGGGCGACGCGCGCTGACCGCAACTATCGGTGCGCGCGTGCAATTGACAGCGCTGCTCAGTTTATGGCGCACTGTCTACCGGGAGGAGGGCGGCTCTGTGCCTGTTGGAAGAGGCTTGGGTGTTATATATGCCTAAAGAGACATCCATTGAAGGGGGGATCTCTTTAAACATTTCACTTTATGTAGAAGGGAGCCTCTGTGCCTGCTGGAAGCTGCTTGGGTTTTTATTTGCTTAAAAGCACGTTTTATTAGGTGAGACGTGTAGGAGGAAGAGAGAGTCGAATCTTATCAAATCACACGTGGGTGAAGGTCTCGCCTTAATATTATGCCATTTGAGTGTGTAAGAAACTGTATTCCATTACGACCGGGGGCTGAGATGTTAATAGGAGTTTATAAGAATACAGAAAGTAGGTATGAAAAAAGAGTTTAATTTTTAACAGAAAGAATAGGGCTCTAAGTCAAAAGCTTTGCGTTAGAGATAGAGACAAACGCAAATCTATTTCGATTATTTGATTATCTTTTCTAACCACTTTTGAAAACGAGATTTATATAGATATATATCAATAGATATCCCTTTTAGAAAAACGGAGATGTATTCTTATTAATTATCACATCTAAACGCATTTCTAAACCGTGCTCTATTGATTGAAACCTTTGGTAGGAAATGGAATATCTTTCAAGAGATATCCATTTTTATAACAATATCTGTGGAAAAAACCTTTTAGCAAATATCATACACACCCGTTTTTAGAAAAAAATTCAATTAAGTAGCATCTCAATCCTAGTTCCTAAGCGTTCCATGTCACTTCCATGTTCTATATATCGGTGGACACCCAGTATTTAATTAATTCCCGCATTGGAATAGTGTGATATTTGACTGCAACTGAAGCCAACGGTTATTTGTTTTGTCGTTTTAAATTAACGTTCAGCGTTTCGCACCCCTGGTGTCAGCGATTTGCAACGTATAAAACAAGTCTATTCATCTATAAATACCTATTTCTAGATTTAGGACAGGTAAATATATAGTTTAATATGTTTTTTGTTAACCAGGTGGTAGAACCAATGCAACCTTTGTGCTAACGGCCGTTTTTGAGCAGTGATAGCAATGGTTGAAACTTGACATCTCGATCGGGAGGCCCGAGGTTCAAACCCAGGCACGCACCAGTTATTTTTCTAAAATTATGTGCGTATTAGAAGTTATTTTTCACTGCTTTTCGGTGAAGGAAAACATCGTAAGGAAGTCTACACACCCGAGAGTTCCTTAAAAAAATTTCGGAGGGGTGTGAAGTCCAACAACCCGCCATTGGTCAGTGCAGTGGACTATGGTCTAAAACTCTCTCTTTCCGAGAGAAGACCTGTGGGACAATAATGGGTTGACGATATGCAAAACAGAATCAATACACACAATGACAGTTTTGAGAAAAAGTCATTTTTGCAAAATTTTGTTTACTGTCTAATTTTAGGTAATTTTTAATAAAATCTATTTACAATTTCGCTACGAGACAAGATTCGTGACAATGAAATCCGTAGACGATCAAAGCTTACCGACATAGCTCTCAAAATTAGCAAGCTGAAGTTGCAATGGGCCGGCCACATCGCTCGTAGGACCGATAACGTTTAGGCAAAAGGAGCACAGGTCGCCCCCCCACCAGGTGGACCGATGACTTGAAGAGGACAGCGGAAAACAGTTGGATTCAGAAGGCACAGGACCGGTTGGAGTGGCGTCATTTAGGGGAGGCATATGTCCAGCAGTGGACCTCAAAGGGCTGATGGATTTCCAATGTTGCACAAAATAAATTGTTCTATGTATTGGAGCTAACTTTCATTATCATGTAAAGAAAACATGATTGTAATTATATTAAAAAAATGGATATAAATAAGAAAAAAGACAAACCCGCTGAGTTTCTTGCCGGATCTTCTCAGTTGAGGTCGTATTCCGATCCGGTGGTAGTGTAAGAAAAAAAATGTAACTGACAATTTGTAAGTACCCCCGTAGGCCTATACAAAATAAAGACATATCATTTCATTTCATTTCATACAAATATGATATTATTGAAAATCATCAACATTTTTGATAATAATAGGAGGAAAACTCCGTGGTTCCTTTTTCCAAAAGAGTGTCTAATTTATAATTTAGATTATCACGTATATGCTCATTTCCGTGGTAGGTAGAAGCGAGCGTACCCGCGAAAATAACCTAGTATTAAATAATGAAATAGTGTTCATTCGCATACTATCTCGCTTAAATACATAGTTATCAAAAATGAACGAGCGAGATAGATAACAAAGTAAAATTATCACTCTTATCACTATTGATAAAAGGTGACAAGAAACTTGTATATATTTTGCAACTGCTACCCATAGCCTCGGTGGCGCAGTAGGCAGCGCGTAAGTCTCATAATCTTAAGGTCGTGAGTTCGATCCTCACCCGGGGCAATATTTTTTGAAAAAAAAAATCTATTTTACTAATACTTTCACTAATTTTAATTTTATACGTGTCTGTACTTCGTATATATTTGCGTAAATATATATTTGAGGATTAAGAATATTCAATAATATGTTTCTTTTCTATACTTTTTTGCGTTTTCGATATAATGACCGTCTATAGCACAAATGCTGCATTATTCGTAAAGTTTTGACCAATGTCCAATAAAAAAAAAACAACTTTTTTCAATAATATTTTTATTTTTATAATTTGTATAAATTCAAAAATTTATGAGTTTGTATATGGTATGTGTTACTCTTTCTCATACATAAGTAGATTAACATGTATATAGAATACTCAAAACCATTATAGACATGACCGAAATGTAAACAACGCCGCGGGGTTTACCTAGTATTTAGGAACTATTCTATAAATAAGTTTATTATTTTAGTGCTTGTCCTAAAAACATGGATCAACACTATGTCAAGTGGCTTTCGTTTGTTATTCTCACATCAATTACTTTCGGCTTAGTTTGGCTCAGATGGGTGTCTACTAGGCACTCCGATCGCAACAATATTAATTGATTTACACAAACTCGTGACGGATGTGAATAAGAATCACGTAGCACAGCGGGTACCATTACGATGACATACAGAGGCTTCTGAATTCGATCCCCTTTCAGTCATCATATTAATAAATTTAGATTTTTTATTCTGGGTCAGAATAGTCGTAAGAGGCGACTAAAGGGGGCTTCCGAGGCTGCAGGCGGCTAGAGTGGGAGCTCGAACCGTTCGGTCAGGCTATCCCTGGAAGGACGGCGAAATGTGGGGCCGCATACCGTCGTGAATCCATCGTTGGCACGTTGGCCCATCTGGGAGGAGCCCGATGGGCCAACGTGCTCAGAGGATTCCGGTTGCGGTCTTTATAGCGCTCTTTATAGCGCCGAGGATGGCCACCGGTTTTAGTGCGGTAAAGATCCCACATAACCCTGCGTCGCTCCTACGGCGTCGGGTACCTCCTGAAGGTTTCCCCCTCGAGAACAAAAAAAGGGTCCGTAATGGTATTACGGTAATGGTAAGTGTCCCGTCAATGGACATCTGTAACTCCAAGATTAGTTTTTTTTTTATCTGACTGAAGTACCAAACGAGCATGTAATCCACCTGATGGTAAGTAGTCCCTGCCACCCAGGGACATCTGTAATCAACTTCATACAGTACATGGGTTCCATCTGAAGTCAATCATACATGCGTTGTGAATTCTAGCGTGAAGCATTTCTTGCGATTCGATAGAAGGTGTGGTTGCCGGTACAATTTCACATGCGGCAACCATCATAGTCCTCGGGAGTAGATCTGTATGTGATTGACTTCAGAAGGAACCCATGTCCTGTATGAAGTTGATTACAGATTTCCATGGGCGGCAGTGGCCACTCACCATCATGCTCGTTTTCTACTTCAGTCAGATAAAAAAAAACGATATAGATAATATATTTACCTATATCATTTTTTATCTGTAGGTTTTAAGAATAGTCCCCCGCAGTCCGCGTTATAGTTTGTGAGTCATGTCAATTGATTTAGAGCTGAATAATTCGATTGCCTCCAATTCGGTGTCGGATAGTTGTGGGAATACGGCCCAAGGACTCTGAAGTTTTTACTAAAACACTTCACTTACATACATACATCTCTCGTCAACCCATTATTGTCTACTACTCTATATTTTCTTTGTGAAAATGTCTCTGTGGTTATCTATGAAAATGTCTTTCACGAAAAAACCGTTTCGCTTAATAACGCTTAAAACGCTTTCTACACTCATAATAATAATAATATTTTTTGCTATATAATATACTTAAAGTTTAAATACAACAGTGCTTAAACATTTGTATTGGGCAAAAGGGTGTGACTCAGCTGTTGCTGATTTGACATATAGAGATCAATAAGAGCGAGAGAAATAATATAAGACATTAAGAAAAAAAAGGAATAAAAAGGTAATAATAATTAAATTTAAAAATTAACACCCATATTCGTGCATGCATGTGCGTGTGTGTGTTTGTATATGTGTGTATATGTGTGTGTGTGTTATCCTAGGTAAAATAAGTCTTTACCTGTAACATTTTGCGATAGCCAGGCTTCAAGTTTTCTACTGTCTGTTAGGATTTTCTCCTGTGTCGTGGGTGCCATGGACAAAGACGAATAGACCAACACCCAGACCCAGAACAAGAATCTAAACTCATCATTCAGATACCTGTCTGGCTGGGAATCGAACCCGGGACCCACTGCGTTTCAGACCGGTACGGTAACCGCTGCGCCACGCGGTTCGTCAAACTTACGTCAAAAAAAATCTAATGTGTTTGATATGTACCAATTTGTTTACGGCCAGCGTGGTTTCCCCTAAACTAAAAACTGTCATTCTGAAAATGCTTGCCCAACAGTGGGACTATAATGGATTGACAATCTACAATAGCCATAGACCAAGGTACCAGTAACTGCTGTTAACAAGATCCAAACAGAATTAGACCAATATATTATCTGCTAACAAACGCAGGCGCCATATAATTGGCAATTTACGAGTCATATCTGGTTACATTCATTGTAGCACGTGAATCAGCTTATTACAATGTTAAAGCACTTATAGGTGTGTGGCATTGTCCACTCAACTCAACATATTACAGGAACGAAAGGGACACAACTTGAAATTTTGGAAAATTGAGTCAAAATTTTAAATTAGTCCTACTAACGTATAAATATTTATCGTCTGCTACAAATTTCGTACGAGAAAACAACAAACATAATGTTTCGTCCTTTAAATAACCAGTTAAAATATTTAAAAAAAAATGCACGCCTCCTAACGCTTAATAAAAGTTTAATTAAAAAAAAATATCAAACGTATTTTAATCAGTTCCAAATTCAACCAAATTGTCATGTTTGTCGTTATTATTTAACCAGTTTAAAAATTAAATTGACAATGATAAGTTTTTTAATGGAAGCCAGAACGCCTTTGCTATCATTTCTAAAAGTTTATAGAAGTAGCAAACGAATACAAACATGTTATTCACTTAAGTATGTGTCCACCTTGTCCCTGTAGCCTCGGGGTCAGAATAGGGCTACGGTATCCCCTGCCTGTCGTAAGAGGCGACTAAAAGGGGCTTCCGGGGTTGCAGACGGCTAGAGTGGGAGCTCGAACCATTCGGTCAGGCAATCCCGGGAAGGACGGCGGTATGTGTGGTCGCATACCGTCGTAAAGACTAGACGGAGCGGTGGGCCCAGCCGCCCATCTGGGAGGAGCCCGATGGGGCAGTGCGCTCGGAGGATTCCGGTTGAAGTCGTTTCGAGATCCCGGAGTCCTCCTTTTCAGCGCCGAGGACGGTCACCGGGGGAGTTTCAGTGCGGTAAAAATCCCACATAACCTTGCGTCGCTCCCACGGCGTCGGTTACCTTTGGAAGGTTTCCCCCTCGAAAACAAAAAAAAAAAAAAAAGTATGTTAGACACATACTTTTTTTTTTTTTGATACTGGATCTCGGTTTTACCTAAGGCTTAACATGCGTTACAACCTCTGCCCTTACACGTTCTGTATAATCCGATAGCAAGGCTTATTCAAAGTCCTCTTAGTATTAGGTAATTACATGCTCTTTTACTATTTGGGTACAGTCTAGAAGCAGAATCCCTTGCGACTACGTTTACTATTATCTTTAACTTATAATAAGTGTGTTATGTAGATGATCCGGCGAACTTCGTTCCGCCTAAAAGACAAAAATTAAAATTATTAATGTTTCTCTCCTATATTATACATAAAAACCTTCCTCTTGATTTAATATATCTATTAAAAAAAACTGTATTAAAATCCGTAGCGTAGTTGTAAAAATCAAAGCATACATAGGGAGAGACAGCGAGAAGCGACTTTGTTTTATACTATGTAGTGATATACTGTTGTTCGAGGGATGGGTTGAGAAAAACATACTTATTCGAAGCTTTCCGTCTTAGTTCTATCGTTCAGTCTTCAATGGCATCGTATCTATGAACATCTCAGGTGCGATTGTAAGCAGGTGGTAGAACCAGTGTAGTTCGACCGGGGAAGTACCACCGCCACACCTATTTCTAGCGTGAAGCTTTTTTTGCGTTTCGATGGGAGGGTGTGGTTGCCGGCACACTTTTATATGAGGCGACCATTATAGTCCTCGGGAGTGGCAACGCATTTGTGATTTACTTCAGATAGAACCCATATTCTATTTGAAGTTGCTTACAGATGTCCATGGGCAGCAGTGACCACTTACCATCAGGTGAACTGCATGCTCGTTTTCCACTTCAATCAGATAAAAAAAAACTTGTAGATGTCAATGGCCGCTGTGACCAAGTGGTCACCATCATATGGACTGCAGGATCCTCCATAATACGTATAAGTGCTCGCCTACCATCTGGTGGAGAGCAGCCTTCTTTAATACATTCATAATACGTATAACTTATTTTTAATACTTAACGGGTACTCACGATATGCGGTTTTTGAATCCTTTTCGAATTCCTATTTTATTGTACCTATTCTTTTTTTGACATTAATTTTGTTATTATTTGAATTTTTAAGTATTTGTAATTTCTTTTTCGAATTATTGCTCTGATTATTCTATTAATTCTTTGTATTATTTGCTATTGTCGTAGGCTATCTGTCTTCACCTATAATTGTAATGTCACTTATGTTCTTTTATCTATAATTTATGTTGTTTGGCCTAATTTGGTGCACATTATGTTGGTGATCATGTTAAATAAATAATTTCTTTTTGCCAATATTTATATATCGTGAGCACCGGTTAAGTATTAAAATGTGTCAATTCCGCGATAATATAAGTCTAAAATCATATACGTATAACTTATTAGTACTCAACGATTTCAACCCAAGACCACACACATTAACCGAACGACTGAGCTATTTATTCCAATTACATCGACCTAGGATCAAATTCCTGAAGCACAATCGATCACTGCAATCAACTGTTAGCTCACCGCTATTTATAGACGTGTGACCACTTCGATCACTTTGCTAATAATAGAAAATGCATCACTGATCATGCATACAGCGTGTGATTTTATTGACAGTACCACTTGGATGGGGTCCCGTTGCGGTGGTGTCGATTTGGGAACGTGGTAACATAAAAGTTCATAGCGGTCGAGTCTGTTGGCACTATCAAGATACATAATAACAGTGCCAACAGTAACAGTAGTATAGAGCGTTGCTATGTCTATTTTGAGGGGTGTGGTGAAAGAGACATAATTTTCTGAGGTGTTCCAACTTAGGTATTAGGGAAAGAAACGTCATCCCTGCAGTTCTGAGATTAGAATAGGGCTACGGCATCCCCTGCCTGTGGTAAGAGGCGACTAAAAGGGGCTTCCGGGGTTGCAGGCGGCTAGAGTGGGAGCTCCAACCGTTTGGTCAGGCGATCCCGTGAAGGACGGCGGTATGTGTGGTCGCATACCGTCATAAAGACTAGGCGGAGCAGTGGGCCCAGGCGCCCATCTGGGCGACGAGGACGGTCACCAGAAGCTTTTAGTGCGGTAATAATCTCACATAACCCTGCGTCGCTCCTACGGCGTCGGATACTTTTTGAAGAAAAAAAATGGAAAGGAACGCAATACACCAGAACCAGTGTAGTTCGACCGGGGAAGTACCACAAGTACGCTTATTTCTAGCGTCAAACAGTTCTTACTTTTTGTAGATTTGGATGCGCGCTCACTTTCCAATGAGGCGATCATATTGGTCATAGGAACTAGTAAAGGTTCTGTGATTGACATCAGATCATCTGATCTACATGCATTTACTGTCCACTGGCGACAATGACCACTTACTTACCATCAGAAGGATTGCTTGCTTGTCGGCTGATCCAATCTAGTAAAGAACTAGTATGATAGATGTTTGGAAACTATCGCTTGTTTCAAAAATACAGTGGTACTTAGCCCTACATTTTTTCTGGCTATTAATAGCAGTGTGATCGGATTTGAAAGAAGTACTGTCGCACGAAATGTGCCTTAGTCCTAAAACTTGAAAGAAAAGGATTTCCAATTTTATAATCATAATCATAATCATTTATTGCTCATCATGCTTACGGACTAGATGGTACATGAATAACCCCGTTAGGGCATTGCAATGTCAATTTTATTCATAGGTGTAAGGAACGTCAACTAGAACATCGGTTGTATCTGAAGTCAATCACAGATGCGTTCCTACTCTCGAAGATTGTTTAATGAATGATTGAATGATGATTTATTTGCAATAATTGTGGTTTGCATTAAGGTCTTAAAATAATATCACACAATTAGCCATTTACAATATGGCACGCAAATGTCTGTACATAGTATTTAAATCAATATTTTACGTAATGTCAAGTTATTGCCATGTATTTAAAAAAAATCCTGTCAATATTAGTTCCATCTGACTATCCGCATACCGCATTAAACAATCTAATTTATAGATTACTTGTGAGATACAATACATTGTGTTTCCATGCGATTGCCGAGTCAATCTTTTTATTTAAAACGTTAAAGATTTTTAATATTGATATGGTCATTATAAGATTTTGTTAGGTTAGAATATTACGTAACACGTTAAGATAGAAAGCCCCTTAAACAGGGACTGAATAAATTAATAATCGACTTGGTATTACAAGGATCTCACAACTGTTTTCAGTAGAAAAACTGAGTTGCGAGACTTGGTTTTTTTTAAGTATTGATTTTTATTGCATTTTCACTTTTAGTAACTAATTGTATATTGACATGTCATTTTTTTTTATATAATATCTACCTATAAACTACTGCATTAAAATCAAGATTAAATTTGTTACAAGTGTGTGTTCAACTATGAAGGTTCCTCACATAAAAATGTACCACTCCATCTCTTTTCTAACAATACCAAACGAGCAGCACCTCAACAGGAACACGGCAAATGATAGCGATCAGAATTGACCCAAGCAGCAAGTAAGGCGGCAGCAAATCAAACTGCCCACATACGATCATTTAGTTATAGCGGAGCTATTTATAGCTTTATTGCTTGTTAACTTCTGTTGTTATGACAGCGTACTGGTTTGGAATTCGGCCTTTCATTTGTCCTGGGTTCGAATTTCAGGTGGTTTTTCATCTCAGATTTGATTTTTAGGGTTCTGTATTTTAAAAAGAACAAAAGATTACGTTAATTGTTCGTTTGTCTATAAAGACCCTTTTTCCCAGAAACGCAAAGGGTTTTCAAAAGTCAAAAATCTAAAATTATTAGTGTTCTTCTATTATAATATGCATGTTTTATATATAAAATATATCATTAAGCTATATTATACATAATATCCTTCCTTTTGAAACAATCTTTCTATTAAAAAACCGCATTAAAATCCGTAGCGTAGTTTTAAAGATCTAAGCATACATAGGGACAGACAACTTTGTATTCTACTAGTGATGTTGTGATTATAATTAATGGTAACTTTCAGTTGTAAAAAATCTAATCAAAAGACATGACCATTTATGACCCATATTTTGCGATTTCAAGGTAATAAAATTCTATAGGACTAGTGACAATGGTCGAAATTCGACCGTAATTTAAATGAAAAAAAAATAAACCTTGTACAAAGTAGCACCAATATTTCTCTAATTTAATTGTAATAATTTACAAGTTATTTTGAACGCACCCTTAAAGGTAAAAAGAGCTGATGTTTATTAACTAAGCTGCATATAAAAGCAATAGCGGGTATTTTGACAAACACATGTGACATTTTTGACGCTAAGTGTTTCATAGCAAGACATTGAATGTTCTATTTCGTTTATTATGTATGTGTTTGTGTCAACTGCAAGGTAGTGGGTGTAATGTGTTTTAAGTTGATTTTATGTATGTTTTTTGCATTATTTGAAAAAAATATTAGTATTGCACAATCCTTCTCTACATCAACTATAACCGTGCGTAATTTCACACTCCTCCGCCTGCGGCAAGTATCTTAAAAACACGTCACAAATTCTTGCTTCACGTATTAATATATAGAAGATACTCTGCCTCTTAATAATACGGCTCACTATTTACTCGCTCATGGTCCTCGTGAGAGACAACGCTTCTGTGATTGAGTTCAGATAGATTCAGTATAAAGTTGCTAATTGATGTCCAGCGGGGGTAGTGACCACTTTTGACCGGTGGACTGGATGCTCGTATGCTAATTCAATCTTTTTTTATAGATAACATAGATAAGAATCTTTTTTATTGGTGCTATATTTATTTATAAGTATTGATTACAAGGGGCACCAAATAAACAATATATACTAATTATTAAAATTAACAAAACATAAAAAGAAAATCTATTTACAAAATGTACATATATACAAAAAGAAAAACATATAATTAAAAACAGTAACATAAAAAAATATCACCTGCGCAGTCTCTAAGCAAGGTTCCAAGATGCTGGCAGCATTTTCTTTGAATGGCAATACCAATTTGTTGACCAAAATGCGTGCCAGCTCTCGGGTCAACAGTAACGTCGACCAAACAACTGGGCAGTAATTTAAAAAACTTTAAACTTTATTACACTTCAATCTTACAAAGAAAAAATATTTTTAATAAGAAAAAACGCATGCTTTTTTTTTAATTGAAGTAGCAAACTGATGCATGACTGATGGTAAGTGATCACTGCCGCCCATGGACATCTACAAGAAACTTCACATAGAACATGAATCCTACCTGAAGTCAATCACAGATGGGTCGCTACTTTCGAGGACTAAGATGATCGCCTCTTATAAAAGTGTGCCGGCAACCACAACCACTGAAATGCAATAACTGTTTCATAAAAAATAAATGTGGTGATGGTACCTCCCCGGTCGAACTACACTGGTTCTTCCACCTATACCTAGCCTATAGGCAATGCGTTTAGAGGACCTCGGGTTGCGTTCCTTCGGAGATCCCGGAGTCCTTGTAGCGCCGAGAACGGCCACCGGGGGGGTTTTATTGCGGTAAAAATCCCACATAACCTTGCGTCGCTCCCACGGCGTCGGGTACCTTTTGAAGGTTTCCCCCTCGAGAACAAAAAAAAACCTCCCCGGTCGAACTACACTGGTTCTAACACCTGGTATCTACTGTTACAGGTACAAACCCCCGCGGTTTCGACTATCACTTGGTAAGTTAAAAAATATATTTAAGTAGGTATACGCTAGGAATTAATTAGGTATAACGAATGATTCGCTTCAACACTGAAAGTACAAGACATCTAGACAAGACAAGACATGTACATCAAGAAGAAAACCAAATGTATTGTTTTATAAGATTGAAGTAGCAAACAAGTTCGACCGGGCAAGTACCACCGCCACACCTATTTCTAGCGTGAATCATTTCTTGCGTTTCGATAGAAGGGTGTGGTTGCCGGCACACTTTCACATGAGGCGACCATCATAGTCCTCGAGAGTAGCAACGCATCTGTGATTGACTTCAGATGGATGTTCTGTATGTAGTTGATTACAGATGTCCATGGGCGGCAGTGGCCACTTACCATCAGGTGGACTGCATGCTCGTTTGCTGCTTTAGTTAGATAAAAAAAACCTGATGGTACTGATGATGATGACTACTCGCCTGGTGATCGCTACTCCCGAGGATTAAAATGGACGCCTCATATAAAAGTGTGCCGGCAACCTCACCCTTCCATCGCAACACAAAACTGCTTCACGCTAGAAATAGGTGTGGCGGTGGTACTTCCCTGTTCGAACTACTCTGGTTCTACCACCTATAAAGTATTTAACCTTTAGTACAAAATAACGCTTACAGTACATTACTTGCTTACTTTTTCGATTTCGGCTATTTCGTACTAAGTAATAGTACCTAGGTACCTACTGTAACAAGATTTGAAATGGGTTTTGTAATTTCCTAAAAAAATTTCTCTAAATAATGTTTAAATCAAATTAGTTAATTTTACTTGAAATGTGTTAGCAGAATTATTTCAATTACATTTTAAATCATGTAATAGCAAGTGTTTATTTCTAGTCTGATCAAATAATTTATCTAACCGAAAACATCGTATATTTTCCCTCCAAAACTCTGGAAACAAACTTGATAATTAAAAGTCCACTTCAGCTATAAATCTATAAGTTAAATTCTAAATTAAAATTTTCATATCTTCCTTGATAATTCTACAATGCCTCGTCCATTGAAAAGATTGAGGGTGCGATAAATAAAAGTTTATGAATTGGTCAAGCGTGAACCCCGTTTTTACGGAAACTCACAGATAAGCGACTTTTAGGTAAACCTCAAAATCTTTCCTAGTTTAATATATTACAATTAATGTTAATCTCATCCTTAAGACATTTAATTCAATAGACAGGTTCAATAGACCTATTACTTATTACATTGGCTTAGTTTTTCATCACATAATTATGGCTATTATAATAATTTCATGAAAATCCTTTTATAGCGAAACACTGCCATCTATTAGTACATATAAGAACTATCTTATGCATCGCTTTATATGTTATTGACCTGTAATTTCAGTAATGATGGTCCCCGCTAGATGGCAGATATATGGTACATAGGTAAATTGATTTTATCGAGTTTTTGGAAGTACTTAATTAAAAGTTAAATAAACAATACACAGTAATAACGAACTAAATAATATTGTCAGAAATAAATATAGAACTAAACGAAATACGCAAAATAATATTTGCCATAGTCATGTTTTCATTCGATAGTATCGCCATCTAGTTTCAATTTACATAATTAGTTCCACACGTCAGATCCGGACAATCGATTAGATCAAAAGTTGCTCAAACGCTTCGATAGATGGCGTAATATGTACGTATAGTAGCTTAAGTAAGGATGAATTCCAATATCTGTTGAATTAATTATGTAGCTTTTTTCAGGACTATAGTTTACGGTTTATTATGAATATTAATGAACTCAGTGCACCTTTTTTCTAATAATTATACCTATACAAGCTCTATAGTTATAACTTAAGATCAGTGTAATTTTAAATAGGTAATATTTGTCTTAAAACAATTAGAGGAAAGATTTAAAATAAAACCATAAATAGCTTCACAATATACATTTTATTACGAGTATTTCTACAAAACATATCTTATAGCTACAATTATATCTCATAATAATGTTAACCAGGGGCACCGCTAACCATTGCTTTATACTCTATAGCGACGTAGTTGATACATAGAAAACTGAGGTTCATTTTTTTAACAACTAATTGGCGATGCCCTTGATTTAATATATACCTCTTCATCTGTCGTAGATAGATATATATCAAAGATTTATAGTAACTTACTGACTAATATATATGTATAGGTAATAGTAATTCTCTAACAATTACTACATAACATTTATTATGTGTTAAAGTCACTAAAACGTGACCTAACATAGTGTCAAAATAGCATATACGCTCAGAAGTAGTTACTATCTTACATCAAGTAGACTGCATGCTCGTTTGCTACTTCACATCCTCAATTAAAACGAGTGGATACCTAATTTACTAGAGATGCGCCCAATATACAGTTGTTTTTCGGTATTCGGCGTATTCGGCACCTTTTTAACTATTCGTATTCCGCCGAATTATTCGGTTTTGGTGCCGAATATATTCGGTTCCAGTTTTTCTATTTTCTTGCCTACACATCATTAAGCAAAGAAATCTTGTAAAGAGTGTGTCGAATAAAGCTAATAAAAGAAACTAACCATCAAATCAACATTTTTGGAAACTTCAATCAAATTTGTTTTTTTTTTTAAACTGATATCAACATTTGTTTTTAAACCACAACTCAACGTTTTTTTGTGAACACACTTTCGCACTTGTTTCATAATAAGAAATAGTAAACAGAATTAATCGGCCGAATATTCGGTTCGGTAAAAGTTAAACCGAATAGTATTTGTTATTCGGTTATTCGGTGAAATCACTATTCGGCGCAGCTCTACTATTTATTATAATGCATACAAAAAATACAAGATGCCACACACACCTGCCACAAAACAAAAAAAAATGGAAAAAGATCTAAAATCAACCTCAGTGTAAAAATAAGGCTCTGCCTTGATTTGAAAATCTCAAACATTAAAAAAAAAAGTACCCATTTCCGTAGTTACTAAGCCCAATATTTTGGATCGATATTTATGACTTAGATACTTATTTATAATTTTATAACAATGGTAACATTTATTGATAGCTTATCAACTTATAGATAGGAATATTATCAACTTTATCACATTTACGTCGTAGGAACAATATTCAATAATATTGTTTTTTCAAGACCTTGGACGAAAATAATATTGTTTTGTTTATGCGACATTATTTTTAAAAACAATTTATTTTAAAATTGGAACGTTTTAATTTTAACATCGTATTTTTTTATACAAAAAAATGTGGCTTTACTTTGCACTGAATAAAATTTTAAATATACAGCCAAACTTAAAAGTAAAATATACTAGTATTTGACATAATTATATTTTTTTATATTTTTTCGATGGTAACAATGCTCTACAAACCTTCAACAATAATTATTATAATCCGAATTAAAAATGTAGTCCACAATATTTTTTTTTTACTATTTTCCTATTATTTAGGTAAATTCTGATTTAAGTTATACATTTAAACATTCTTGAATAACAAACACATTTTTTTTATTGAATAATAGCTATTGGTACCTATTTTATTAAATAAAATTGCAAGAAAGTAGTGTGACACTTGCGTCCTGCGTTTATGTACCTATAGTTGAAAAGCACATGACAATTTTGCAAATATGTTTTTTTTTTTGCATCGGTATTTTTATTGTGTGTCATACTATAAATTTAAATATATTTATTCTAGGTACCAACGTATTATCTTTGCTACTTAAAAGTCACATTAGAATAATAAATACACATTGTAGCATAAAAGTTCAAATTTTTTTTATTGGCTGCCATCATTATTTATACACTTTTATCATTTTTTTTTAAATAAGGGCAATGATTTTTAACAACTTCCATCACAACCATGTTTTTCTTAAACCGTACCGAGTTCAATGTGCAATAGAACGCGGCCTGTTCTATTTTTAAACCATAATTGTTTTTTCACATTTTTTCATAATTGTTTTTTATTCAATAAACACATTCGAATTTCAAATGCTCCCGTCCAAACCCGTGTCGCCCGCGTTCTAAATTCAAACTTATTTTTAACAGCCTTACTCAGGCCGAAGTGGCCAGTATCATGAATATTTCCCGTTTTGACTGTTCTGCCGACTCCAAGAGCCAGAGGTAGGTCTGGTTTGAGAGCCGAAGGCCGGAGCCACTCCTGTTGGTGATAAGGGTGGTGACGGTGGCATCAGGTTTGTTGCTGGGTGGTAGACTCTCGCAGACATTGACATTTCGTCTGAAAAGAGAAAAATAATATTTAGTGATATGTTTTTATGACTAACACATAAGTCGTCATACTGGGCAAAATCCCTTCCTAAATTTGGGTAGGCCTGCGCGTGTGGAACATAAATTAGAAATCTTGGATTGGAAGCCTACTTTTGCCAGATTTTGTTTTTGATGAGGTTGGAAAAACCGTCTTGTCTATTAAAGTTTAGTAAGAGAAGCAATCGAGATCAAAAAACATCCAGAGAACTTTATTGGAGAAGACGGTTTTAAGTTAGCGCAAACGTTGAATCCAGTGGTTAGTTTATGTAAATCACAAGTAGTTCAAAGTTCGGTGCGTAAGGATACAGTTAGTGTGTCGTGATAAGGAACTTAATAACTTTACTTAATTTATGCTTCAATGTATACCTACGCTTTTATAATAAACTTCCAATTGAAATCCGAAATTTGTCAATTAATATGTTTAAAACATTTATTAAGATCAAGCTTAGTCGTAAAGCATATTATAAAATTTCTAACTATAAAGAAGATAAAACAGCTTGGGACTGAACAATACGTTGCCGTAATTAATGAAATGTCAAAATGTAGCGTATCCTGCCGAATATGCTTCTTGCACAGCCAAATATAAGGCAAGATACTGGAGCTAACTTTTATAACCAATGTAAAAACAATATGGCAATAAAAAAGATAGGTATACAAAGAAAAAAGACAAACCCGCTGAGTTTCTTGCCGGATCTTCTCAGTTGAGGTCGTGTTCAGATCCGGTGGTAGTGTAAGAAAAATATATGTAACGGATAATTTGTAAGTGCCTCCGTAGGCCTATACAAAATAAAGACATTTCATTTCATTTCATTCATTTCATACGCAATACTTCCAATAACCTACATATTAATCTTTATCTCAATGACTGCCTCTCAACATGACAGGTCATTGATCTCACTAGGTCACTGACCTGATTTGATAACAATGTTTGAAACATGAAGGTACTCGTATTATCTCAACATTCTCAACACGCTTTCTACACTCATAGCCCCACACTAGAATTTTCTCCTGTGTCGTGGGTACCATGGACACACACAAGACGAATACACAAATACCCAGACACAGAACATCAAAACTCATTATTCAGATACTTGTCTGGCCGGGAATCGCACCCGGAACCCATTGCGTCAGACCGGTATGGTAACCACTCCGCCACGCGGGTCGTCAAACGTAATATTACTTCGTATTAACAGAATACAACTTACACCATTACATTTTTCAAAAACCCGACTAAAAAGGACTTATTGCTTACACTTTTCTTTTAGTATTATTAAGGAGTTGTTTTTTCTATAAAATTAAGTAATGATTTATTGAAGTGAAACTTCTTTATCGGGGTTGGAAAACAAAAGTGAAACTTCTATAACGGGGTTGGAAAAAAAATTAGTGTAACATTTTTGAAGTGAAACTTCTTTATCGGGGTTGGAAAACAAAAGTGAAACTTCTATAACAGGGTTGGAAAAAAATTTAGTGTAACATTTTTGAAGTGAAACTTCTTTATCGGGGTTGGAAAAAAATTTAGTGTAACATTTTTTTCGTTACGCGCCATCTTTTTCTGTTACGCCCCATCTTTTTTTTTCCGTTACGCGCCATCTTTTTCTTATCCCTACCACGCGTGATATCAGATAGATTATTATAGATTAGATTATTAGATAAATTAAATTTTATCTAATTTAACTTTATTTAACCAATTTCTGTAAAGTTGCATATAGTAAATTATTTTTTGAAAAATAACGTCATAAAGAAGTTTCACTTCTTACGAGTGTGCGCTAGTACACGCACACATTTTTTTTATTAAACACTAGTTGAACCCCGCAGCTTCACCTGCGTTAAAAAAATCGATGTGTCGATTGTCCTGTGTGAATAAGATGTTTTTCACACGAAAAAGTATCCTATATGTTAATCCAGAGTGTCAGCTGACTCCCTATCAAATTTTATGAAAATCGCTTCAGCCGTTTTTGACGTGAAGAAGTAACAAACATACACACTCACAAACTTTCGCCTTTATAATATTATATTTGTATTAATATATTAGTATTAGTATATTAGTAATTAGTATATTAGTATTCTGTATTATTTTTGTGTCCACCAACTTGCCTTTGGCCAGCGCGGTGGACTATGGCCTTTTTTTTTTGTTTTCGAGGGGGGAAACCTTTCAAAGGTACCCGACGCCGTGGGAGCGACGCAGGGTTATGTGGAATTTTTACCGCACTAAAACCCCCCCGGTGGCCGTCTTCGGCGCTGAAAAGGAGGACTCCAGGATCTCAAAACGACTTCAACCGGAATCCTCCGAGCGCGCTGCCCCATCGGGCTCCTCCCAGATGGGCGGCTGGGCCCACCGCTCCATTTAGTCTTTACGATGGTATGCGACCACACATACCGCCGTCCTTCCCGGGATTGCCTGACCGAACGGTTCGAGCTCCCACTCTAGCCGTCTGCAACCCCGGAAGCCCTTTTTAGTCGCCTCTTACGACAGGCAGGGGATACCGTAGCCCTATTCTTACCCCGAGGCTACAGGGACTATGGCCTAAAACTCTCATTCTGAGAGAAGACCTGCGCCCAGCAGTGGGACAGTAATGGGTTGACATCCATATTAGTATTATTAGTATTAGTATATGTATTAGTATATTACTAAAAGTATGATAGTATGATTATTTTTACTTTGCGTCAAAACGCTCGTATATTACATTTATAAAGTTTGAGACTTACTTGTAGAGAATGATCTGCTGTAAGAGTATTTTGTGTTATCCTTTGTGGGCGGCATTTTGGTCTGTAACAATACAAAATAATGTATATTAATAACTACATTTTTAAAGGTGGTAGAAGGTAGTAGTTCGACCGGGGATGTACCAACGACAGACCTATTTCTAGCGTTTCTTGCGTTTGGATGGAAGGGTGTGGTTGCCGGCACACTTTATATGAGGAGGCCATCCTAGTCCTCGGGAGTAGCAACGCATCCGTGATTGACGTTTGTTAGAACCTATGTTCTATATGAAGTTGATTACAAGTGTCCATGGATAGCAGTGACCACTTCCCATCAGGTGGGCTGCATGCTCGATTGCTACTTCATTATTATAAAAAAAACATACATATATATTTATTAATTATAGTAAACGTATGTGGCTTCAGCGCTACTAAGAGGACTCCGGGATCTCGAAAGGAATACAACCGCAATCTTATAAACGCGTTGCCCCATCGAGCTCCTCTCAAATGGGCGGCTGGGCCCACCGCTCCGTCTAGTCTTTACGACGGTTTGCGACCACACATACCGTCCCTCCCGGCATCGCCTGGCTGGACGGTTCAAGCTCCCACTCTAGCCGCCCGCAACCACGGAAGCCCCGTTTAGTCGCCTCTTACGACAGGCAGGGGATACCGTAGCCCTATTCTAATCCTGATGCTACAGGGACACACTTAGGACACCGTTTAATTAAATTCACCGTGTTTAACTCTACTAAGTCAGAAATTTGTAAAGATAGTGGCTTTGCTTCCGAAATACCTACGAAATATTTACTTCGAAAACATTCTACACTACACTTTTAAACTTGGAAAACAAGATATTTCATCAAAACATTCTTAATCAATAATCTACCCTCATTTGCATCTCTTAAAGCCACCCCGAATCAATGTGCCTTAATTATTAATGAGTCGAACCTTCCTTCTGTAATATTTTGATATCTTTAATCATATTATTGGATTAAGAAACTCGATTAAAGTTGATTTAGGAGCTACTAAAATCTTTACGAGTTCAAGAAACATGATGATAAAAAATAATAATAATAATATGATATGATATAATAGCTTCACAACAATATAAAGGATACGTTATCCTAAAAAAGTAATTATATTCTTCTTTAGTCCTTAGTCTAAGTCCTAAGTCCTTAATTATATTTGTTTAATTAACAGACAAATAGAATATTTAATAACAAAATAGAATATCTGACACTTTAAGGTATCGGAGATACTCGTACATAATCTATCTATCTACGTATCTATTTAACTATATTTTTCTTCTTTCTTTCTTCATCTCTATGATATATTAATTAGGATAGGTATTCCAGCATAAAATATAATCGTAATACATTTAAGTCTCACTGCTAGTTTGAAGTCTTTTCTCAGATGAGAAATATATTGTTTAACATGCCAAAGTATTGATTTACAAAATTCACATATTTTGAACAGAATTCTCCAAGTTTTAGATTTTCTCACGATCGTTTTTAAACTGCTAAAGTGATAGTGATTTGTAATAAATAAGATAATAGGCAATTAGGCTAGTAATTAACAAATTTCAGGCAGTAAACCTTTTATGATTCGCCTGAGGGACACTACTGCTACACATGGAGGTACAACCCATTATTGTCCCACTGCTGGGCACGGGTCTTCTCTCTCAGAATGAGAGAGTTTTAGGCTAGAGTCCACCGTGCTGGGCAAGTGCGAATTATTGCTACACATACTCTACGTGAAACAGTCTTTGCAATTCGATGGACTTATGTGATTGCTGGTTCTCTTTTATTTGTGACAACCATCTTAGTCTTCAAAAAATTTAGCATCTTTGATTGGCTGCACATAAAACCTTTCGACGGGTCCCTAGAACAAAATCGTATATGAAAAATTACCAATTTACAGTATGAAGCTTTGTTGATTGTAACTTGTAACAATAGCTATTTAGGAACTTATTTAATAAGTTCCTAAATAGCTATTGCAATGATTTTCCATAGATCGTCTTTCTAAGTAAGTAATCAATGTTTGTATGTCCACAAAACTTCTAAGCTTCATACTGTAAATTGGTAATTTTTCATATACGAATTTGTTCTAGGGGCCCGTCGCTTTTTTCTTTATGAAGTTGCTTTAAGATGTGTAGATAGCATGCTTGGTTGCTACTTCAATCATATAAAAACACTCAATAACACAGAACACGAATGAAATTTAAAATATTTATTGTGTATAGGCCTTCGCAAATTTTGTTACAATAATTTTATCTTACACCAACCCGATAGCTATATTTTTTACTAGCAGAACTCACGCGACTCTTTTCGCGCAGACTATAGCGATAAGTTAAAAAAAATATACCGGCCGAATTGAGAACCTTCTCCTTTTTGAAGTCGGTTAAAATAAAATATTATGCAATTTTATTACATCTTGACTCCCTTTACTGACGGTTTAGCTGGGACTCCTTATGTATTCTAGTAATAAAATTAGCCTATGTTACTCTGGAATAATGTAGCATTCTAATGGTGAAAGAATTTTTAAAATCAGTTCAATAGTTTTAAAGTTAATTCATAACATATAAAAATACAAAGTTTTCTTCTTTATAATATTAGTATAGATTGGTGTTAAACATGCCGTATGTTCTAAGAAAATCTTAACAAAAACAAGATTGAATCAAAGCCGAGCCTCAAAGCCAACCCTGAATCAATACAACACTGATCCTATCTCAATTATTAATGAGGCATCATCGAACGTCATATCCCGGGACGCGAGACGTGCGGGGAGATCTTGGGGAGCATTAATAATACACGAATAGCCTTTATCGCTCCTACACACAAAATATTGCCGTGATTGCTATAGGAGGCCTGTTCACGGACGACTGATATAAAAAAAAATAAGTGCGGCACTCGGGCACTGCCACGGTAAAGCTATTGCATAGCATTTTTTTATCAACATTATGCAATTGTAATGATAGGCGGAGTGGTGAGTGTTAGGTATTTTTCGTTATGGAATTTCTTGATTCAGTCATAGCGCTCAAACCATGCGATAAAAGCTATGCAGCTTAAAAAATACAGATCAAATTAAAAAATATATATAAGAAATTATGCCTACGTATATTTCTTTAACTTGACAACGATATTAGATGAATAACTTATTATGAATTACCAAAAACAATTCTATACAGTACCTATATACAAAAAAGGTTTAAAATAATTGAAACAATTTTTACGATATTAGATAAATGACCTTTTTAATATTACGTAACAAGAAAGAAAACAAATGAATTCCTTGATATATTTCATTTTATATGATAATTTATATGATAACATTTAAAATAATTTTATTTTAAATGTTATCATATAAATTAAAATTAAAATTAAAATAAAATTATTTTTAATGTAATAATTATTTAAATGTTTTAAATGTAATTTAAAATAAAATTATTTTAAATGTAATTATTTGAAGAGAAAAGTCTACGAATTCGATGATTAATAAATAAGTTGATTTTATTGTAAGCGATTACTTTATTCCAAGAATATTTGATATCTATGTAATCAACTAATTTTGCCTTTTGATTATCTTGTAGATATTTTTATGAATGACATAAGCAATTGACTATTGGACATAGTAAAGTGATAATTAAATAATCTTATCTACATAGTAACCATAATTAATTGAAATTGCTTGAACGTCAACAATCCGTGTATAGCTCAAAATAACAAATTAAAAATAAATAAAAGTTAAAGGTAGTCTAGTAATAAAATTATTATTAGAAATTAGATAGGGGCTTAATTGGCAGGTACAACAATCAACACTGAATAACATAATATAAAACAAAGTCGCTTCCCGCTGTCTGTCCCTATGTATGCTTAGATCTTGAAAACTACGTTACGGATTTTAATGCAGTTTTTTTTATAGATGAAGTGAGTCAAGAGGAAGGTTTTTATGTATAATACATGCATAATATAGTGGAACTACTGATACTAACGAACTGATAATTTTAGATTTTTTAGTTTCAGGCGGAACGTAGTTCGCTGGGTCAACTAGTAGAGCAAGAGCCCGTGAGTGCCAGACCTTCGGATTTTCATAAAAGCTGAAAATTTTTCTATGTGTGTCCCTAATACAGGTAAGAATGATCCCCACCCATGAATCTGGGGCAGCGGTGGCTTTGGCAGGTAACAGGCAACAAAGGTGTATAAAATTCCATCTCAAATTTATCATAAAATAAAACTGATTTTTTTTATATTTGATTCACAATAATATCAAAACTCGCGTTGCTCATTGCCGGACAGTTAGTATGGTTGCAACCCTCTGCCGGACACCCTTAAACTATTATAATTTATAATTATACTTACGTTATATTATAAAATCTCAATTTTATATATAATTTTTTGGAGGCCTATTAATCTATGTTTACATAATTGCCGGACAGTTTCGACGGTTCTATCATCTTGCTAGACGCATTCAAAGTAAGCAGTAGTTCGGGGAGTTTTGTTTACGTTAAACTATAAGATTATATCTACAAAGTAAAACATCAATCTCAGTGTTACGTTTAATATATTTTGAATATGAGTTGAACAAAAATGATACTTTTTTTAGGTCCCAAAATTAGGGTCTAGATAAACACTAATTTTTGGGGACTATCTTTATGAATTTCATATGACTAAAAGTTTTTCTAAGGTTTACATAGTATTAAGTAATTGATACAATACAAATACCGAAGTGTTTCTAAGAAATATTTTAAACACCACGCAGATAAAGTGTATTTAGGTCATAAAATCAATACATTAGTATGGACATGACTTGTAAATAATGTGTTTGTTTTGTGAACTTTTGAGCTACATACGTATTATTATTCATTATACTATAAATCATAATAATACAAAATACTTTAATTAAACATTATATGCAAAAATATTACAAACAAAAATTCTTATGTCTTATCCAAAATTGATTACTTACGTCATATTCAAACTGCTGTCAACTCGAACTCGATGCACTATATCCAATAATTTACGTGTTTTACGACGTATTCCACCTTTTTTCTTTATAATGCACTAAAACTAGTTATATTTATCACTTATTAATAACGCGATTATCATAATAATTATCATAATTAATAATCACTTATTAATCATTTTTTGCGAGCGAATTGCATATGTAGCATATGGAACAACGCTCACTTACAAAAGCCAACAGCATATAAACCGGTAAATAATGGTTGGATACTGGAAAATGACCACAACTATTTTAAATGGTTTGAAGGAGATCAATTACCGAATTATGTCAGCGAATCTCTAAAAACATTTCCAGGTATTTGATAATTATGTTAAATTATTATACATTAATTTTGGACTATTTGTAATTAAATTAACTTGGTTTTTTTACTATTGCACAAAACAATGAGGAAAGCGATATTGAAGACGATCAATCCACAGAATGGAATAATAGTGACGAAGGAGTATGGATGTATTGACGACGACGATGAAAATGATGAAAATGTTTAAAGATTTTATTAAAATATATGTATTTTTCTGTAACTTTTTTATTTTAAAAAAAATTTGCTTTTTGATGTAATAAAGAATAAAATTTGATTTACTTTAATACATTGGCTTTACAATTTTGATAGAATTGAAAATATAAACTTCGTAAAAATGAAAAATAATATAAATAAAGATAATAGAGTTTCGATATGATTGAAGTTGTATTAGAACAATTTTACTGAGTACTTTTTTAAATATTTGTTATTCAAACTGTAAAAATTTATTTAATGAAATTTCTTGACTAAGAAAAAAATAAGCTGCACAATTTGAACTTGATAACAGTGGATGCGCAGTGAAGGGCCGCAATAGACCAAGCGCTCTGTCTCACTCGCACTAGTTACTGTATACGTTCCTTGCTCCCCGAACTACTGCTCACTTTGAATGCGTCTAGCAAGATGATAGAACCGTCGAAACTGTCCGGCAATTATGTAAACATAGATTAATAGGCCTCCAAAAAATTATATATAAAATTGAGATTTTATAATATAACGTAAGTATAATTATAAATTATAATAGTTTAAGGGTGTCCGGCAGAGGGTTGCAACCATACTAACTGTCCGGCAATGAGCAACGCGAGTTTTGATATTATTGTGAATCAAATATAAAAAAATTCAGTTTTATTTTATGATAAACTTGAGAGGGAATTTTATACAACTTTGTTACCTGTTACCTGCCAAAGCCACCGCTGCCCCAGCTTCATGGGTGGGTATCATTCTTACCTGTATTAGGGACACACATAGAAAAATTTTCAGCTTTTATGAAAATCCGAAGGTCTGGCACTCACGGGCTCTTGGACTATAGTGCTAGATTATGGAAAATAATATACTTAGATGGTTCTTACTATATTTCTTTAATTCTTTAGCTTTGGGTATATACCTACTACATTTCTTTAGGGCTAAGACAGTTGCCTTTTATCATACAAAGACAAATTTTGCAAAATGTTTATAATAATTTTATTTTGCATTTTATTGCAACTTGCGATTATGCGACATCACGCTCTGTCAGTCGCACCATCGACTTCCTTAAGGCCCGTCCTACATTTATTAAGCAATTTTTCCCTTGAACGATTCGGTCTTAATGCCATGTTATAACGATAATACTGCGATACTGTATCGATGACAGTCAAACACACCAAAACGACGTAACTGCGTGTAGATTCAAGCGAATTTACCCCTTACTTCCATATAAAAAGGTCGTAAATCGCACACGACTAATCCTAATAAACTTAAGTTCGATACTTTCAGTGGTATCATATTTTCGATGGTCATATACAACGCATTATATCTGTAACTCAAGCGAAATTAGACCTTATTTTAACCAAGTTCCTACTAACATGTTCCTTTTTGGGTTGAAGATTTTCAGCATTTAAGCTGTTTTGGATCGAGCGAGTCAATTTCCAAGCAGATTTTTCGTAAAGAAAAAGGCGAGTACACAGGGGTGGGTATTTGTAAAATTGATTATCTTTCGAGTCTTTGATGATACTCCTTTGGCTGAAAAACGTTTGAGCAATCGATTTAATTGAATCCGACGTGGATATAGATTAGGGTTGCGTAAAACTCCAAAAAAACTTACTATCATTTTTCTAAATACAGTAGGTATAACAATGTGCTTGTCCCTGTAGTTCCGGGACCAGAATAGGACTACGGTACCCTCTGCCTGTCGTAAAAGGCGACTAAAAGAGGCTTCCGGGGTTGCGGGCGGGAAGAGTGGGAGCTCGAACCGTCCGGTCAAGTGACCCCGGGAAGGACGGCGGCATGAGTGGTCCCGGGGTCCTCTGCAAGCGCAGAGGAAGGCCACCAAGGAGGTTTTGGTGGGTAAAAATTCCACACCCGGAGTCTCTCCCAATGCTTCGGTGTACCTTTTGAAAGTTTTCTCCCCGTCACAAAAAAAGGTATATCAATGTACATTTTAAGTAATTTCAAACGAGAAATAGACGGTCCATGCTTTAAACATTTATATGGTAAGCGCTATTTAAAAACAAGCTACTCTTAACTCAATCGAATTATTTTAAACTTGTTGTCGGGATTAGATTCTAAACAATAGCAGAGCATTATTCAAATGCTCATACAATCTGTCTAATCGGAGGGTAGTATCCCTCACCATGCTTCGGAAAGCAGTATGGCGGTTTCAGCGTTGTTGAAGCTACCGCTGCTAACCGGCTCGAACAAAATTGGTATGTGTGGCACCTTTAATTATTCGTGTTAATTGTGAAGATATAAACTATTTGTGTATTAAAAGTGTGTGGGCTAAAGTGAAGCCTTCTACTGGTGTGTGTTGCCGTATTGTGTGGACCGCGTGGAGCCTTGCCAGGATGCTGTAGTAAGGAAAGCCGGGAAGGGATGCTGTAGGAAGATGAACAGTACGTGGCTAATCGTAAGTACTCATAGAATATAATATTTGACAGCAAGTTAGGCTGCCCCAAATTGTAGTGTATCTGCCTATAACCACTTGAAGTCACGTTTGACCGTTTACTATTTTCCCGAGAACATTACAGGAAGGCGGTTGCCGCACGCCTATTTTATATTTTTTCTATGCGTTGATAAAAATAAGAAAGTTGGAAAAATAAGGAAAATTTCAAGATGAAATTATTTCAAAAAAATAATAGTCAAAATTTTATGACTCATTGTTACTCAAGTTTGCAATCTATTTCTATTTTGAAGAAGTCTTTGGCTCACATAGATCAGATTTAAAGTCTAGGTTAAATAACCGTCAAATCTTTAGACTGTAAGAGCCATCTATACCTAGTAGACATTTATTATGCAAATAAATTCTGTTGTAAACTCCTGAAATTACTATTATTTTCATAGAAGACAGCCCTAATATCGATGGAGCTAAGCGCTTTGATTCCGAAGGCTTTTAGGCGATTAGTCGCATCCCAAAACACAAAGGCTTTGATTGAATACACTTATTATTTTTAGGGTAGTTGATTTTTTGTAAAGAAAAATATTTTGACTTTTTTATTGTTTTATATAAATTGTATGTATGATTGACTTTTTAGGGTTCCGTATCGAAAGGGTAAAAACGGGACCATATTACCGAGAATCTGTTGTCCGTCTGTCTGTCACCGGGCTGTATCTCATGAACCAAGATAGCTAGACAGTTGAAATTTTTACAGAATATGTATTTCTGTTGCCGCTATAACAGCAAATATTAAAAATTCATTAAAATATTTTTTTAAGGGGCTCGCTTACAACAAACGTGATTTTGTTTGCCGTTTTTTTACAAATAATGACACGGAACCTTTCGTCCTCGAGTCCGATTTACACTTGGCCGGTTTTATTTACGGTCCGCTATACGTTAAATGACTTTTAGCTATTTCATAATTTCATCAATGACCTGCTACGGAATAAATAAACGTCTTCATTAGATACACAAAATATATTGCCTTTGAAACCAGTATTACCTATATCTTAAATAACACTACACTAAAAGGGAGGGGAACTACGTGAAAGGGAGGGGACGACTCGTTTATGCTGACTTTGCTGAGAATGTTGGTGTCCCTACAGACTTCTGTTGCCCATGGTAATCTTTACCTTCAAAACAATCAATGTTCATGCTTCCGCGCATACTTTATAATGTACATTGCTCGTGTACGTTTTAATTTTCGGCCATACCTTGCAATGTTTATTGCAATGATAGATGAAAAGTGAACAATTAACCGTTATTCTTCATGTCAAATACAAGACGGTACCCAAAATGCTTACACAAAAAAAAGACAACCAGCTGGTTTGTTTTGTTAATGTCTTTTTGGGTACTGATAAGTAACTCAGCTGAGTTCCTCATTGGATCCTCTCAGTTGTTGTTCAGATACGGAATTAGTGTAATAAAAATATTGTAACTGATATTTTGTAAGTGTCATTTTTATAGGTAACCGATGTAAAAATGTAAAAATAATACAGAAGTGAAAAAGATATACAAATAAAAAGACAAACGCACTGAGTTTCTTGCCGGATCTTCTCAGTTGAGGTCGTGTTTCGATCCGGTGGTAGTGTTAAAAAAAATATATGTAACAGACAATTTGGAAGGGCCTCCGTAGGCCTATGCAAAATAAAGACATTTCATTTTATTTCGTGCCTCGCATAAAATAAAGTCATTTCAACGATGATACAGTACAAAAGTCTCGAAGCTGTGTGAAGTTAACCAACTCGCAATTGGCTAGCGCGGTGGACTATGGCCTAAAATTATCAATCTGAGAGAAGATCCACTAGTGGGGCAGTAATGGGTTGACGACAACGATACTAGCAATGCAAGTGGAAAACTCTTAAAGATTGTGGTTGCCGGCACACTTTCACATGAGGCGACCATCATAGTCCTCGGGAGTGGCAACGCATCTGTGATTGACTTCAGATGGAACCCATGTTCTGTATGAAGTTGATTACAGATGTCCATGGGCGGCAGTGACCACTTATCATCAGGTGGACTGCGTGCTCGTTTGCTGCTTCAGTCAAATAACAGTTCTGATAACCTTTCAAGCGTGCATTGCCCTCGGGAATCCAGAAATAGGTGTAGCGGTGGCGCCTAACGAAAGGTTCTTGCCATATCGGTTCCCTACACTACTCCACTAACATATGCGAACAGTTTCTGGGTTACTCCGTATTATTGTTACAAACACCAGTTGTTGGGTTAACTTGGTATTTGCGCAAGGTACCAACTGTATCGGAACGGCGCTTTCACACCGAACACCGTGTGTGAAAGTTTGCCTCGGTTTCAACTGCTAGTTTGGAGGTACGTGACGTGTGGATACGCCTTTATATTTTTGAATGAAATTTATATAGAAGTAGCGAAAATGGTCTCGTACCTATTTGTCTTCTTGGTTCTTGGACTAATCGATAGCACTGAATCATTTTTATGGAGACGTTTGCTTTTTTATAGTTATACCGTTATATAGTTATAATGATAAGGCAGACGGGACACCTGATGGAAAGTGGTCACCGCCGCATATGGACATATGCAACACCAGAGGAGTCGGCAATGCAATCTATGGCCAACCTCAAGTAGAACTCTATCATGTGCATAAGCGACAGTGGCAACTTATCATCAAATGGACAGTTCATTTCCTACTCTGATATTAGAAATATTAGAATAAATTCTTCAAGAAAGGTGCCAAAAGAGCTCTGGCATGGCTCTGGCAATGCATTGGCGACTCCTCTGGAGACAGTGACTATTTTCCACCAGATAGCCCGTCTGCCTTTTTGTTTGGTTAAAATATAACTAAAAAAAACACCAAACCAGGAAACAGGAGCACCTGATACTGCTGATATAAGACAGAAATAAGTGTAAGGGGAGGAGAGGTATAAGGAATATTTGAACCTCGAGGTTCTCCTCTTTTGCCCAGACAGATTATTAAAAGGGGCATATAATTGCAATCCACCTGATTGTAAGCGGTCACTTTTCCCCATATAATTTACTGTAGTACAGGGATTATAACTGAAGTCAGTTATAAATGTATCTAATATTGACGACTGAGATAGTCGCCTCATAAAATACGCAATAAGGCTGTGTCCCCAGTAGGTAAACTGTTCGCGGCCGACAGAATTTGCGACGTATCGGTTTCGTACGCCCTGCCATATATTTGAAATGGAGTGTCCAAAGTTTGCTAGTTTGCTCTCACTGTACGCTGTAACGCAAACTACGTAAAATGAGCGCAAACTAGCAAAATTTGGACACTAGATTTCAAATATATGGAAGGGCGCACTATACTGTTACCAACCAACAAGTAGCTTGCCTGGGGACGGTACTGTTAAACTCATGAGTCATGACTACATTAGTTATAAACATCAATAAGAATCTATATAATGATTGTATTTAAATTGATCGTGCCATGTTATTATAAATATCATAAATCACAATATAAATAAATATAAATTGGTTATATAAATAAATATTATAAATGCCTATATTTAATTTTATATAATATAATAGATTAATAGTAATGTTTTTGTCTCTGTGACGGTTTCCTTAACGCCTGCCATTTTTAGTATAAAAGGGAGGGTATTATTGTAATATGGATCATTCTAATAATTCACAAGTGTAAGACGTTACTCTGTCCGAATGTATTCTGAAATTGTATAAGTGTAAAATCGTGAAAATATACCAGTGTTATACATAATGTGTCGTTTACTTTGGCCATCCAATCCTACTTCTGGAACAATACCCATACGTCGCAAATTCAGTACGCCGCTAACAGTTTGCCTACTAGGGACACAGCCTTATTGTCTTAAAAGTAGTTATTCTAGTCCTTTCGACCACCTGGCTAAGTCAATATTTACAATAAATATCAAACTTTATATTTGTTATCTGTCTTAATGTCATTATCAGCTGAGTACTTAAGTACTTACACAATGGTTAAAGATAATTCTTTATCGGATATAATCTGTATAGTAACTCTTTGTTAGAATGTACTTGTAATCGATTATTTACTAGCCACAATGTATTTTCTTAGAAACAGGGAAAGATTATAAAAACGTAAAACCTCATAAAATAAAAGAAATCTTCATTTAAGAGTTCCGTAACGAAAGCGTAAAAACGGAACGCTATTACTTAGACTTTAAAGGTAGAAAAAGTGTAGTTCGACCGGGGTATAGGAAATGACATTGAAAAATTAAATTAAGAACGTAAATCTAAAAACAAATGGCTTTTAAATCCATTCATATGCCAAAAGATGTTGGTAGGACGAGAGCATTCTGACCGAGGACCGAGTTTGTCAAGGTGGTAGAACCAGTGTAGTTCGACCGGGGAGGCACTACCGCCACATCTACTTCTAACGTGAAGCGTTCCTTGCGTTTCGACGGAAGGCTGTGGTTGCCGGCACACTTTATATGAGGTAACCATCATCCTCCGGAGTAGCTACGCATCTGTGATTGACTTCAGATAAAAACTATGTTCTATATGAAGTTGCTTACAAATGTCCATGGGCGGCAATGTCCACTTACCATCAGATGGACTGCATGCGCGTTTGCTACTTCATTATTTTAAAAACAAACTCCGCTATCCGTCTGTCTATCAGGATGTAATTTATGATTTGGTAGCTAGACACTTGAAATTTTTACAAGTGGGACAACTGCATTATACAATTATACATACTCTAAATGTTATCCTTATCAAATTATATGATTGCAAAAAATCAAGCATCACATATACCTAGATTGAATTTGCTTTGTAGTGCGTGATATTTAGATAAACGATGTAGGAAATATTATGAATATGTTATCAATATTTCCGCGAAAAATGGTTTAATTGGCTTTTTTGATACTAAGCCTACATTATAATCTTTTATAGTTAGTTCGGTTTATATAATGATAAATTATAAATTCAAAATAATTGATAAGTTAAGAGTAAATAAAATAAAATAAATAAAAAACTAAAACTTTAAGGACCATTACAAAATATATATTTTAACACTTTTATTTTACTATTTTGACGTAAATTCCTAAAAAGTGTTAAAAACACAATAAATAAAATAAAAAGAATCAAAAAATATCAGAAAAATATAGTTTACCATTAGTCTATCATTGCTCAGTAAACAACTAACATTGTTAAATTAGAAAAAAAAAACTGAATCCTTAAAACGGATCAATCCTTTTTTGTTTTTGTAACAATTTATTTCATTTAACGCTTTTTTGGATTTTTCGTAAAAACACTAATATAAAAATATAATTATACGATATATTTTTGTAATGGTATACTTACTAGCATTCATTTGATACCCATATTGTTATGATAATCAATAAATCCCCCCCCCCCTTTATTTCTGACCGCAAGCGCCATGTTAAAATATTGTATATCCTATGTCACTCTCACTACTGAATCATTTCTATTGATATATCATATATGTTTTTAATATTAATACGTGAAGCAAAAACTTGTGGTGCATTTTTAAGTAATATGCCGCGGATTAGTATGGAGTTTTGCTCGATTATTGTGGACGAAGAGAAGGAGCGCATAATGTTAATATTTTTTCCAAATAATGCATATAGCATACATAAAATCAACTAAAAACTCATTACACACACTACCGTGCAATTATCACAAACACATACCTAATAAACGTAATAGAAATTCTTACTCTGAAAACACATAACGTCAAAAATGTCAGCTGTCTTTGTCAAAACACCCGCTATTGCTTTTAAATGCAGCTTAGTTTATAAACCTCTTTTTGCCTTTAACGGATGCGTTCAAAATAACTTGAAAATAAGTATAATTTATTAAAATTAGAGACATATTGGTACTTTGGACAATATGAAGTTTAGTTAATTTAAATTACGGTCGAATTTCGACCGTTGCGACGGGTGACAAGTATTTTTTAATCCGTCAGGCCGTTTGGGTAGCGCGTGTCAAATAAATTGACATACATACATAAGGCCGAAAAACATTACACGTCTTACGCAGTCGGGTAAAACGTATGTCATGTCCACTCTAACATATCGTGCCAGTATCATGCGCTTTCAGCGCTTTCATGCTGCATATCTATTTATTTATATATTTACTTTTCATCGGCGACAGCCATTTTGCTTATCATACCGGATGAGATGTCTGTTGGAGTTTGAATGGAGACGTGTTTGATAGTGCTATGAATATGATAGCTTCATACATATGTAATATGCTTATGTACAGTGTTAATGATGAAATGTCCTAGCAGTGCAGTGCAAATGAAAAAAAGCGCTTTCTATACTTATAGCCTCACAGTAGGATTTTTTTCTGTGTCGTGGGTGCCATGGACGTACACAAACACGAATAGACAAACACCCAAAACCAGAACAAGAATCTGAACTCATCATTCAGATTCTTGTATGGCCGGGAATCTACCCCAGAACCCAGCGTGTCAGACCGGTATGGTAACTGCACCGCCACGCGGGTCGTCGTATATTAATGTTACAAATGCAAGTTTCTGAAGATGTGCGTGCTTTTGTAACTCCTTTCTTTAAAAACTACCGGTCGAATTCCGTTGACATTTAACAAACTTAGTTTATGACTAGACATCGGATTATATTTGAAGGTGGTAGAACCAGTGTAGTTCGCCCGGGGCCACCACCGCCGCACCTATTTCTAGCGTGAAGCATTTCTTGCGTTTCGATGGAAGGGTGTGGTTGCTGGCACTCTTTCACATGAGGCGACCATCATAGACCTCGGGAATAGCAAAGCATTTGTGACTGACTTCAGATGGAATCCATGTTGTGTATGAAGTTGATTACAGATGTGGCAGTGACCAATTACTATCCATTACCATTACCATCAGGTGGACTGCATGCTCGTTTGTTACTTCAACCAGATAAACTACCTACCTTGACAAACTCAGTCTTCGGTCAGACTACACTCGCTCTACTAACGTCGTTTGGACGTATGTATGGATTTAAAAGGCTTTTATTTTACAATTTACTTTCCAAATTTAGTTTTTTCAATGTCATTTCCTATACAATTACCAAATTAACCGGAGCGCTATCCGAATTAGCGCCTAATCCGCAATTTCGAAACACGTTCTCTTCATTAGTCAAGCGAAAAAAATACGCCAATAGCAGCCACCCTCGGCGAGACAATCACTAATTACCCCGCAAAGCCATACAAATCGGCTAAATGTTTGCTAATTTGAAAAAAACGAAATATATTTCTCAGTCGCCAAACGAACTTATTTAGCTCTGAGGGATTTAATAAGGATTTTTCAAGCGCCCACTTTGGCGATTTTTTTAATTTTTTTCGTCCTCCGTCTTCGTCTTTGGCTAATCTGTGCGATATATTTTCGCGTAGTGAGAATTGGGGTTTATTGGATTTCTGAAATTAACTTTATTTGACATAGAAGTGTACGAGTAAGCAAATTTATCGATATGATTTTTTTTAAGTTCACCCTTCACCCATCCCTCACCTACCTCACTACCTCATCCCTCACCTTTTTTTAAGTTCAAATGCTTCACGCTAGAAATAGGTGTGGCGGTGGCAACATCTCTTACTCTTTCTATCATCTGCTTACGATAGATATTGATAAACAGCGGTCAATTACCAACAGGTGAACTGCATGTTCGTTTGCTAGTTTTATATTATAAAAAATATTATTTTGCTACTTCAGCTATAAAATATGTATGGCGGTAGTGTTACCATTAGATTAGTGACACATTAGCGCTATAGCAAAAAAAACAAAAGAGAAACACCAGAAACCTTCGCGAGCTAATGGATGGAGCTAAAGATTACATGATGAAATGAATAGCATACGATTCTTAAGAAGGCATACAGACAAACATTCATTTTTATATTTACCGGGAAGGTACCACCGTCACGCCTATTTCAAGCGTAAAGCGGTTCTTGCATTTCGGTGGACGGGTATGTTTGCCGGTTCACTTTCATATGTGGCAACCATTTTAGTCCTCAGGAGTAGCAACGAAAGTGTGATTGACTTCAGATAGAACCCATGTTCTGATTGAAGTCGACAAATGTCCATAGACGTCATTCACCATTAATTTACCATCAAGATAACTGTAGGCTCTTTTCTACCTCTATCTTATTAAAGAAAATATAATCAATATAAGAGAATTCGCAAGCAAACTGATACACAACAAAAAAAACATATTGTCCCAGTCATCTGTATTCTGCGAAATGAGAAAAGGCACAAGTATGTTAATCGCTTCCCTCCTGTCTGGTGCTTTGTTTGTTATACTGAATCACTAAATTAATCACGATACGTGTTTGGGTCATTAACCAAGATACATGCACGTTTAACGACAGATATTATAAGATAGAAGTGAACTGAAACGTAATTATTTGTGTTAGACCTAAGGGTGGAACTTACAAGTTGCCAATTGAGATAAATAACAAAAAATAAAATGTGCGGCACTCGGCGACTGCCGCGGTAAAGCTATTGCATAGCATTTTTTATGCAGTGGTTCTTCCATATTAATAATAAGTTTTTTTATACTATATACTTTCTCACAAACAGCTGCTTACATATATTCGTCCGATTTCCGAGCAGCTCGTCTCGATCAGTGCAAGCTTTGTACTGACGTACCATATACATACACGATAAGCGAACGCTCGGCCGCGCTACATGGTAGGCGGAGTGAGGGGTGTTAGGTTTTTTCGTTACGGAATTTCTTAATTCGGTCGCCGCGCTCAAAACCCGCAATAAAAGCTACACAATAGCTCAAAAACTAGCTTCAGCGTATTGCTTTACATTTGACACAAGAAGAGGTTTGTTGGCTTTTCTCCTAGATTTTCATAAAAATTCTGACATGCGTCTAATTTTAATTTTAATCGTATAGTTAATAATAATTAACGTCCTTTTCTATATTATTTTTCGGATGTCGTTGTTGATCTGTTTTAAAATAGGTATAATTATTATGTTTTAATATGTCAGTGCACATGACAATACTGGACTTATAACAATTACATATATTATTTTATTAAATTTCCGAATTAATTGTATGAGGGTTCATTTTGTTGATGTAACTTATAAATAAGTATATAAATATGAAGGCGTTGGTATCTTGTAAGAAAAATCTAAAAAACAAACCATATTTAATTTTATTCCTGTCTTACAACAAAAAACAAGAGCAAACAAAGGGGAGATTCAATACCTTATCAAACTAAACGGGACACGGCTCAACAGAGCTAACCCTGCGAATAAAAAATATCTTTAATCAGAATCCAGAAATATCCCATTAACTAAAGAGACAGGGAGTCATCCCGAAGGAAGAGCACGTAGCGCCGCCAATGATCCCGAATTTACGCCGGGGGCCTAATCGGCCATTTTTTCCCGGCTGATTACCAAGACTGCTAATATTGACCCCCTCCTACTAACAAATGCTAACCCTTTCGCGCCCACCCCTTTCGAAAAAAACCCCATAAAATATATCTAATTAAAAAATATCCCCGACTCAAGACTGACGTCCATAAAGAATGTCAATTAAGGTTGGGACTTTTTTCTCCGCTACATTTTTTTGGTCGGTAATATTTTCTGTCGTTCCGCGGCGAGGCAAGGGTTAAGATAGCGAAATTAGTATCGGTATGAAATATTGAGTAATTTAATATTTGCAGCTCAGGGGTCTTTCGGGCCCTTTGTTTGAAGTTTACTGATACGTTTTCTTTTTTTAATCTGTATTAGTGCTCAACATCAAAGGGACGGGGTATTAATGAGATTTCGTAAATTTCGCTTGAATGATCCCATTTCGTGAAATTAAAAACTTAAAGAGTTACAATATACCTAGTCTATATTGTAACTACGTGCTTTGACGAATCTTATAGTAAAGTTTTAATAGGTCAATAAAAAGAGTGTTAGTCTAATGGTTGAAACTTGCCCTCTCGATCCGAGATGGTCCGAGGCAAACCCAGGCACGCACCACAGATTTTTCTAAATTAGGTATGTGCGTATTAAAAATTAATTACCAATGCTTTTCGGTTAAGGAAAACACCGTGAGAATACCCGCACACCCGAGAGTTCTTTAAAAAAAACTCGGAGATGTGTGAAGTCCACCAATTCACATTTGGCCAACGCTGTGGACTATGGCCTAGAACTCTCTCATTCTGAGAAAAGACCCGCGCCCAGCAGTGGGACAATAATGGGTTGACACCAGGTCAATAAAAGAACGCTTTGTAAATATTGTGGTATAAATGATTATTTCATACATAAAGGGTTGTTCTTTGTAGTAGAATCCAAACATGTCATTGTACAGTCACGAGTAATAAGATGTGACTATGGAAGATTGGCAAAAGTATCCGACCCAAGAAGGAGGTCAATAATATCTGACTAGACGAACGCAGCAAAAATATCCGACATTGAAAGGCAGCATAATGAAGTAGCGTCAAAATTATGTAGATGAACGTCAAATCACATAATTGTGACGCTACTGCATTATGCTGCCTTTCAATGTCAGATATTTTAGCTGCATTCGTGTAGTCAGATATTATTGAACTCCTTTTTGGGTCAGATACTTTTGCTAATCTGTCCGTAGTCACATCTTATTGCTCGTGACTGTACATGAAACTATTAAAGATATTTGCTAAGTTCCGCTAAACGAAACACCATACCAACTGTTCTTCTTTAAATTGAAATACTCTGCGAAGTGGTGGAAGTTTATTCATGTTAAAAATTATTCTGTAAAGAATGTCCTTTGACTAAAATATTTTTGACATAATTAAGTACTGAAAGAATTGACTTCTGCCGCATAGCTTCACACATTTTTTTATAGGATTGAAGCAAACGAGCATGCAGTCCACCTGATAATAGAGGGTTCTACCACATTTATGTTGTACCATGTAATATTCATTGTCGTCAACGGACATCTGTAATAACCTATATTTGTCCATATGAGGCTAGTGGTCACTGCTGATCAAGGACATCTGTAAGTTTATACAGAACCAGGGTTCCATTAAAAGAAGATTTGAGACATGTTGCTCCCGAGAACTAATTGTCAAGAACATTGTCTCGTAATCACGATGACTCTAATTAATGGTTTTTCAAAATCACTAAAGCGTTACATATAATAATAGAACAATATCCATGGGTTTTTTTAAACAATGGACTGTAAGAAAATTACAGTGTTAGATTACAAGTTACTTATGACATTTTGCCGAGTTTTCCTTGTAATTAAGTGACACAGAAGTTTATTTTAGTATTTTCCCATATTGAAATGACTTAATTTCCATATGCCTGCAATCCGATCTTTTATACAACTGGAATTCAAAGTTTACCGAGATAGTCCATTATAAAACCATTCTAATGAAGGTATTATTCTATTATATTCTTCTGACTATATCCTAGTGACAGTAATAATACAGCTATATTTAATTAAAAATGTATGTTTTGTTTTATATATGAAAATTATAGCATAAATGATTTATTATTCCTATTGTAATTGTTAAATGGCTAAATGAAGTATTCTACTGTTGAAAAATAAATAATAGTTTAAAAAAACTAAAAAACACGCTTTTTTTAGAAAACCGAACTAAAAAATAGAAAAGAAATTTAAATGAATTTAAATTAATAAGAGCAAGTTCTCATGACAAGCGCTCAACGCGCGTTTTAATAACGCGCGCTGACAACTACAAACATTTTATTCAGGCCGTACACATACTAACGCGCGTTTTTATAAAGCGCGCGTTAAACGCAGCGCTAGCGCTTGAACCTTGTTAGCGCGCGTCAACGCGCGCTTTGAGATCATTTGTTTTCTATGTTTCCGTTCAGTTGAGCGCGCGCTTTTGACGTTAATAAACGTATTTAAGGGTCCAATAGTTCGTCCACAAATCGTCCGAAATGGAATCCGCCGCTTTTAATAAAGATTTATTTATAAACGAAATAGAGAAACATCCTGCGATATGGGAAATGACAAGTAACGATTATTCAGATAGGAATTTAAAGAGACGGGCTTGGGAAGATCTCGTCCTCAAATCATATTCATTTCATGCCATCGGTATGAAATCACCGTTAAAACTGTTTCTACGTCCATCTTCAAATGTGAGAACTCCACTGAACCTCGGCGACCGCGGTAACGCGCCTTCAACGCCTTACAAACGTGTGTCATGTGAACACTATACAAAAATGTAGCGCGCGTTGTACGCGCGTTGAACGCTTGTCATGAGAACTTGCTCTATAGTGTGAATAAAAAAAAATATTTTATTTTAGGGTGCATGGTGTCAATGGTTATAGATATTTTGTTGACAGATATGAGTAGAGTGATTATTATCATTTCGATAATATCTTAAAAAGCACCCTACGCTTTTTTTTAAATAAAATATTTTTTTTTAATTTTAAACTATTGCACGACTCATGATGCGAAAATGGATGAAAAAATATAACTATGGATGAAAAATATATAAATTAACAAAAATCATATTTTGCAAATTAAAAAATGGAATAATTTTATCAAATTAGTGTATTGTCATCGGTCCTCAATAAATCTACAAAGTTTGAACGAAATCTGGCCGTTTAAAGTGGGTCAAAATCGCGCCCAAAGAAGTCGGTTACAAACATACAAACAAACATACAGGTGAAGCTAATAAAAAGCGTGTAATTTAAAGCAGCAAATGCTATGAGATATACCACCGACATATTTACATCTAGTGTGTTACAGTTCTAGCCTTTTGGTAGAAGGATTTGGCTACCGACTTTCAAACGAAGCAATCATTTTAGTCCCCGAGAGTGCCCCCCTCTAAATTGTAAATTAGAGATCCTTGTGTGGCACTGACTACTTACCATGCTTGCTGCGAATCTCAAACATCGAGGGTTTTATAACAACACTATTATAAACGCTTTCTACACTCATAGCCCCACAGTAGGATTTTCTCCTGTGTCGTGGGTGCCATGGACACATACAAAGACGAATACATAAACACCCAGACCCAGAACAAGAATCTAAACTCAACATTCAGACACCTGTCTGGCCGGGAATCGAACCCGGGACCCACTGCACGTCAGCCCGGTATGGTAACCGCTCGGCCATGCGGGTCGTCAATTATGTATCACATTAAGAACAAGTCTTTTTTTAATTTGTATCTCACGATAAGACAGACGGACCACCTGATGGAAAATAGTGACCGCCGCCAGAAGAGAGGAGGCGGAGTCGCCAATGCATCGTCGGCTTTATTAGTGACTTCCTTTGCTACCTTTCTTGAAGAGCCCTATGTCGTAGCACTCCAGGAATATCTCGTTTTTGGCTACTTTTTTTTTATCTGACCGAAGTAGCAAACGAGCACGCAGTCCACCTGATGGTAAGTGGTCACTGCCGTCCATGGACATCTGTAATCAACTACATACAGAACATGGGTTTCATCTGAAATCAATCACAGATGCGTTGCCACTCCCGAGGACTACTGTTAAAAACCTGAAGCATACTGGAAAACACAGCTCCATTGCGGATGGGTAGCAACGCATAAGCTTAAACGTACTTATTTATCTAGTAGAAATAGGTGGAGCGGTAGATCAGTTTATAATAACAAGCAATTCATTAGCAAACGTTAATTAAGGAAGCGCCTAGTTCTTTATCTTTTGGTCAAGGGTGAGCGGCGAACAAAGGCAAACCTTGACTGAAGTTATCGTTATAAGTAATGGGGAAAACGGTCAAGTTCATGTATTACTTGAAGAAAGGTTGTACAAGATAATTTATTTGAAGGGATTTCATATGTACTATGCTATTAAAAGTTTCAAGACTATATTATTCTTTCTCAAATTCGCACTATTTCTCTGGATGCCACAGATAAATACGTGTAAATGTTTATTTTTGGGCGCTTGCTTTGACTCATCTAAATTTATTTTTTTGTATAAAATTATTTAACATTGAAAATTTGATATTAGAGACTGTTCAATTTTATTTATATCGACATTTTCTACCACAACTGTGATCTGCGAGGTGCAATGGTCATTACACATCTATACTAATATTATAAAGAGTAAAACTTTGTATTTTTGTATGTTTGCCATTACATCATCATTGAATTAACTTAAAAACTATTGAACCGATTTTAAAAATTCTTTTACCATTACAAAGCTACATTATCCCTGAATACTATACGTTTTTTTTTATAAGATATAGAATAGAATATAAAATAGAATAGCTAGAATATATAGGTAAGAAGTAACGTGATTCAAAGTGTCAAAAATTTTGCTCAAAACTTTTTTCTTTGCATAGACTGCGATACCTAAAAAATGTACTATAATATAAGAGAACATATCAACACCTAAGAAAGACTTGGACACAGCCGCCGCACAATGATCAGTGTACCCTTACTCAAAGCAGTCGTCGCTAAATTTATTGGGACTACTGCTGACTATGACTATTGACCAAATCCCGAATCATTACGAATGGCCCCCCATTCATGGATTTGGTCATGTCCAGGAGTGGTGCTCAAATATAATCTATCCTACCATTATATGGTTGGATAGATTATATTATAGTCCGCGCGAACGAACAAACTTCCTCGCTTGGCAAGCACTTTAATAACTCAGTTTAATTCCCGTTTTACACATGGGTGTTTGCGTACTTGTCTTTGTGTTTGACACCCACATGCTATCATCGTGATAGTATGAGTGTAGAATACTAATTATTGAGAAACACCAACCACAACTGCGGTAATTGCTATTCAAGGTTAACCATTGATATTAGTCATTATCGTTTCATTTTAAAATACGTTTTCAAAGTTCAATGACACGGCCATTATACCACATTAAGGGCCAAAACACAGATATGTCCGAGTTTAGCCCTCAAATTATTGAAGACTAAATCAGCCCCACAGGTTCGCCCGCGTTATTAAAATCACGTATCGATTGTCCCGTAGGAATAAAGTTGCTGATGATAAATAAAATTCTGTCAATTTGGCTTGTACCCGACTTCGTCAGAAACAGGGTTATATTTTTCCAGAGTATTTCTATTTAGTTGGGACTCTCGACCCTCAAATGGCTTGTCGTATTTAACACGCTTTCTACGCTCATAACCCCACATTAGGATTTTCTCCGGTGTCGTGGGTGCCATGAACACACACAAGACGAATACACAAACACCCAGACCCAGAACATGTACGTAAACACATCATTCAGATACCCGTCTGGCCGGGAATCGAACCCGGGACCTATTGCGCGTCAGAACGCTATAGTAACCGCTCCGCCACGCAGGTCGTCAAATCATTTAATATATGGTGGTTTCTGGATTCATCTCCACTGTCAAAGTAATAGCTTAAATATTGTTTTAATATAATGCCTTTGTTTCTTTGGGGTACAACCCATTATTATCCCTCTGCTGGGCACGAGTCTTCTTTCAGAATCAGAGAGTTTTAGGCCATAGTCCACCGCGCTGGCCAAGTGCGAATTGGTGGACTTTGTTTGTTTAATATTATATATTATTTAATATTATGAGAATCCAATAATTTCCAAATATTGTAATTTATTTTCTTAATGAAGTTGTGTTCCCTTTTTGGCGTCGACATGCCCCAGCAGTTACCATAAGAGTGACGCATAGAACAAAGGAATCCGGGTTCAAACCCGAATACGTTTTATAAACCACATCTCCTAGCTTTGAATTTCCAATGAGTAAGTTGTTTTCCGAATAATAATTAATTCACTGTAAACTGATAACACACACTGTCCACCAATTCGCACTTGGCCAGCGCGGTGGGCTATGGCCTAAAACTCTCTCATTCTGAGAGAAGAACCGTGCCCAGCAGTGGGCCAATAATGGGTTGATGAGAGAAACTGATAACACTACGGCAGTTCTGAAGGTGGTTGCTTCGAACCGACAAATATCTTTGCAAACTTAGTTTGTTCTGGGTCTGGGTTTTTATGAATTCTAGTACGATTGAGTGTAAAAATGTTTGAGTTACTCAAAAACCCGTTTTAGAATTCCAAGATTTTTTGCAACGAATAAGTCACAGGTCGTTTACCTGTATTGCACAACTGTGTCTTAATATTCTTTGATAGTGGTTATCCCAATAAACATCCGCGTGAAAGTGTGTTAATGTTGCCATGCTATTTTTTTTATCTGACTGAAGTAGCAAACGAGCATGCAGTCCACCTGATGGTAAGTGGTCACTGCCCATGTATATCTGTAATAAACTACATACAGAACATGGGTTCCATCTTAAGTCCATCACAGACTTGCTACTCCCGAGGACTATGATAGTCGCCTTATAGAAAAATGTACTGGCAACCATACCCTTCCATTGAAACACAAAAAATGCTTCAAGCTAGTAATAGGTGTGGCGGTGGTACTTTCCCGGTCGAACTACACTGGTTCTACCACCATGAAAAACTGTTTTTGGTATCACAGTTGACATCGTGTTTCGATTCGATAAGAAAGCACCATTGTTAATGTATTAAAACGAATAACCGACTGGTTTAAAGCGATTGACTGCTTTCAGTTACAGTTTATTATTTTAGAGCACCGTACAATTTATTGTTTTTAAGACGACCCGCATGGCGGAGCGGTCACCATACCGGTATAACGCGCGATGGGTTCCGGGTTCGATTCTCGGCCAGATAGGTACCTGAATGATGAGTTTAGATTCATGTTCTGGGTCTGCGTGTTTGTGTATTCGTCTTGTGTGTGTCCATGGTACCCATGACAGAGGAGAAAATCCTAGTGTGGGGCTATGAGTGTAGAAAGCGTGTGTTTGAGCAGTCTACTTTTTAGTTCGTCTGTCCGTCTGTCACCAGACTCAGTAACTCATGAAGTGCGAATTAGTAACTTTTACGAACCTTTGAGAACATTTTTAAAGAACTCTTAGAAGTAAGTATTATTATTGAATTCGTAGAAAAAGAAATCTACCATCCATAAATTAACCTTTGTACCTCCTCTTACCACCAAAGTCGTCACTCTGACATATCTGTGGTCAAACATAAACATACATTCCAATAATTTCGTTTTGCGGTAACCATACTTGTATGCGTCACTTTCAATCCCGACATGGATTTATTTTGTTACTGTCTCAGCACTTAGTACGGGTATTACGTTTTTCAAAACAATCGATGTTTACGTTTTCACCTTTTTTTGTGACGGCTACACTGGTTCTGCCACCTTATAGTGTCGTACACAGGAAGACGTAGGCGACAGTCACGCTCCCCAAGAAAAGAGCCCATAAGGGGCGCCACGCTAGTGGGACCGGTGCATTCCGTTCCCTTGCTAGCTCAGAGGAAAGCCACCGAGGAGGTTTTAATGGGTAAAAATCCCACTTAACCCGGAGTCTCTCCCAAGGCTTCGGTATACCTTTTGAAACTTTCCTGCCCGTCACAAAAAAGTGAGAGTCGTTAGAGTAAGAAATGAGGTTTCCCATATAAAAAGTATGGACCTACCAGTAAAAAAATCAATTCACTAACGCGCTCACTAATGGCGATCACTGTGAGTCATCACTGACCACGGATCAATTTCGTGGTAACATACTTTCTAAATTCCTTCGTAAAACTATTAACAGTAATGCGTTTGGAATGGTTTTACTTTCTCATTTAAGGATAAGTCTTCAAATAACAACCGGAATGAATTATTAAGAAAATTATCAGTGATCAAGTTCTATGCGTAATTGTAGTTAATATAACTCTACTTCGTTATTCTTATATACACGTAAGTATGATAGAAAAACGACTTTTTTGTCTAATCATCGCAGAGCCTACATTACTTAAGCCAGAACCTCGAAATGTGGATAAATAATTGAAGATATTACGTTTTTGCTACGGATACTAACAATTTAAATCATAACAAATTTTCGCTGTAGTATATAGGGTGGTACTAAGGTGGTAAAATGTTTATATATATATATATATATATATATATATATATATATATATATATATATATATATATATATATATATATATATTATTTTCTGCACGCATGATGTCGCAAACAACAGTCAAATAATTGAAATCAGGTGTATGACGAATTATTGCATAGCAACAAGTCAGTACTAAGTCATGGCATCTACTGAACTAGAGTTTTAAAACGACTTTTTATACCAGAAGTCTAAAAAATTTACTAGACTGCAATAAAATCTTTAAAAAAATAAGAACTGTAATATAATCTCAAATACATAAATAAAATAACTGAATAAAAACATTTATAATAATATAATGTTATTTAAATATTGTACATAATAGTAATTAAAATAGTATTTAATAAAGATAAAGTGTCCAATTATTTATTCATTGGACACAGTATATGTAAGAGCGAACTACGTCACAGGACTGTTGCACACATATATATACAGATAGCAACCACTACAAACAAACACAACCTACTTGAGTCATCACTGACCACAGGTACCACATTCTTGGAAGCATACTTTCTAAAGAATTTGCAATTATTTATAATAGGGTCTGTTGGATGCAATGCTTCGAATTTGTATCCTTAGTAGGAGTTTATTGTTACCTAAAAACAAACATTGTTCTTGTTTTAGATCATCCTTTCGAAGTAAATTGCAAGTTATGGCTGAAAACTAAAACTTTAGCGTGCAATTGACGACCTGCGTGGCGGGGCGGTTCCTATACCGGTCTGACGCGCAATGGGGCCGGGGTTCGATTCCCGGCCAGACAGGTATCTGAATGGTGAGTTTAGATTCCTGTTCTGGGTCTGGGTGTTTGTGTATTCGTCTTGTATGTGTCCATGGTACCTACGACACAGGAGAAAATCCTACTGTGAGGCTATGAGTGTAGAAAGCGTGGAAAAAGGCGTGTATAAAATTACGTACATCCCTAACTTAGATACCTTTTTAACGGACAATTTTAACGGACTTTCCAAAGGACAGAAATTATTATCTGTATTGTCACTATTTATTGTTTGTACGTTTTTTATTGCAACTGCATTTGTTTTTCGTTTATAAAAATCGCAGCTCTACATTTTTCCACCTAATATGACTCATTCGATTGGATTCAATAACATTTTTTTAAATATCATAATAAGATACTTTTTTAAAAATGTCTAAGTTACTAACGCTACTTCCAACATTTTTGCTTTTCCACATGAATTTTTGTTTGACCAATGTCTTTTAATTTTTCGAGTCACTACATATTCGCTTCTCGCTGTCTGCCCCTGTGTATGCTTAGATCTTTAAAACTACGCAACGGATTTTAATGCAGTTTTTTTTAATAGATAGAGTGATTCAAAAGGCAGGTTTTTATGTATAATACATGCGTAATATAGTGGAGGAACACTGATAATTTTAGATTTGTGACATTTAGGCGGAACGAAGTTCGCCGGGTACCTACGATTAATATACTATGTCGCGATGTGTACACGCTGTTTCGTTAATGAGTGATAACACAGTCATTGTATTACTAATGACTTAAAATTAGATAATTATCTAACACATACATACATTTCCAAAGACACACTTCTATTAGGAAGATTAATTAAAGGAAACGGTGAAGTGTTTATGAAGTACCCACTGATAATGAGTATTGCTATGTTTTTGTTAACCACACGTGTTTGTCCCATTGTGGGCACGTGTCCTACCTGAGGTGAGGATAGTGAGGGTCAGTGAAAGATAAGGGTGTGGATGCCGGTTTACTTTTATATGAAGCAATCATCTTAGACCTGGGGAATAGCAACGCTGTGAGTGACTTCAGGTAGAGAGCTTCATGAAGTTAAAAATGTCTATGAGCGGCAGTGGCCACTTACTATTAGGTGGACCGCATGCTCGTTTGCTACCTTAATGCAATAAAAAATGGATGTTATCTTGAAATCTGCTATTTTTTATAACTGTGAGTTCTAATTCGCTGTTAAATCATGTGACATAATAATTTGCTGATAAGCATATGATTTGTCGAAAAATACTCATATGGCATGGATTTGACCCGGAAACTCAATCTGAGGTAAGACTGGTACGCAAAGAACTTTAACATCATTTATTTCAAATACTACAATACAAAAATTCTCACTATCCCCTTTAGTTTCCAGTTCTTTCGAAAGATAAGAGTTTTAAGTTCAACTTGGTCATAGAAAAATCAGTTGAATTTGAATCATGTATCCAAAGATCTTAAAAAAACTCGAAATTTATACCACTAAAATTTAATTGTACAGACTATCTAGTTCACTTTAAAAATAATAATAAAAGTGTAACATTTATTATGTTTCAGTTTCATTAAAAAAGGAACTCGAAATTTATAACACTAAAATTTAATTGTACACACTATCTTGTTCACTTTAAAAAATAATAATAAAATTGTGACACTTATTATGTTGCAGTGTCACTAAAGATTAGATTATGAGGTTAGTGTAAGATAGGAAATGTAATGTCACTTTGATCGATTTTTAATAATAATAAAAGTATATTAAAATCGTGAAGCTGATTATAAAAAAAAACCTTTTTGTTTTTAAATGCAACCTGGAAGGAGAAACCAAAAATTGGCAAAGATAGCTAATTAATTTAGGAACATTATAAATAATATAAATAAATAACGCTTCTTTCCTTATTGTAAGATTCCTTGTATGCACCATATGGGTGCTTATGCACACAAAGAAGGGTATAAGAGTACCCAAAAACAGCTGTTTTTAAGGATTGAAATACCTTAGCATTTTCTCACTGTAATTAATATAATTACGTTGAAATTTGTATGTATTAAACGAATCAATAATATAGCAATTAATTACCTCCACGATTAGGTGCAATTAAAAGGTAAATTGTTGCAATTATAGTAATAAAAATATTTTTGAATAATTACGTAATTTTCATTTTTTAATTAAATAATTTGACTATGAATTCTGGATGACCGAAACACAAAAATATAGCAAAATAAAAAAAAAACTTACATAAGAAAAAGAAAACAGGAACAAATCCAAAATAAAAAATACAATGGCACACACAACACAACAATCAAAAAATATTAAAAATTAATTTAAAATGTCAACGTCATCAAAATTCAAATTGAATTTCGAATCGAACACCACAACTTCTCAACGGAGCGAACCGTTTGCGTGTGAATGGAGTGACCATTTTGCATTTCGCGTACTGCGATACGGTTGTAGCAGCTGACGGTAATTGATTCTCAGTTCTACTACAACGCAATACAGGTAACCGACCGCGATAAAGTTATTTAGAACCTTGTCGAATTACGCGTAATTATTGAGGTCAGTGACGTCTTTTTTCGCGGCTATGATAACTGGCAACTGATTTGGTGGGAGCGAGACGGATGTTCAAAATAGTGTAGTAGAAAGAGAGGGGAGATTACGTCACAATAATTCGTTGTCTGTGGTCAGTCTTGTCTTCAATTGCGATCAATTGCTGAATTTAAGATAATTATTATGAAAATAAATTGTTTTTACATTAACCATTTTAGCGTTTAGCAAATTATTTTTATTCGACTGCGTAAGAAGGAGGCTTATTTTATAGTTAAAATTTAAAGCCGAAGTAAATGTCAAGGAAATATATTTTATTAAATTGTAATCCAAGAAAAATACGTAGAAAATCTTAGGACATCATCACAAAAAGCTAACTCTTTAGTGATCGGTGTTCGATCCCGTAATCCTTTGCCTCTTTTAAATTTACGTACACTTTAGGGAAAAACTACAGACATGAAAAACTAGTTTCGAAACTATAAGTACATAGATCGTAGATATTAAAATTGAGTATAAAAACTTTAGATTACATAATAATATAACAGTCAACTCCACTGCAGATCATTACATGATATTAACTATGGCAATTCCCACACAAAAACTTGTCTTTATTACTGGGTATTCCCCAAGTCTTATACAAAAAACTAATATAAATTCAAATTATAATATCGCTATTATCTTATTAATTATATTATTTATTGACTACAAAATAAAAGATGGGGCAAATATTTAAGTGGCCACTGCCGCCATTGACATCTGTAATCAACTCCATGTGAGATCGGAACCTTATCTCAAAGTATTCTCAAAAACCCTCTCATTCTGAGAGAAGACCCGTGCCCAGCAGTGGGACAACAATGGGTTGTCCTCCCATACCCTCGAAAAGATCAGAAGGTACTGTGGGCCAAGCCCCTCATCAGTGTGCAGCCAATAGGTCTACGCGCTCAGAGGAATCTAGTTTGGTTCCCTTGGAGACCGCGGACTCCTCTTCGCAGCACCGAGGAGGGCCGCGGCGGCTATTGACATAATCCCCTATTAGGAAAGGCCTTTATGCAGCACCAGAAAAGGACAAACCTATTCAAAAAAGACTTTAAATTTCAGAATAAAAGTCAATAATTTATAGAAAAAGATTTAATTATTTGCACGATTAAGCCATTCGAGTTTTCGGTGTGAAAATATCCTTGGTATTTTTCTGTTTAGCAGCTGCAATGTCTCTTGGTCCTGGTAAGTTCACTGGAGATGGATTGGGGACATCTGCCGGTGGTGGTAGAGGTGGTAGCAGATTCGTTGGCTTTTGGAACACTGATGCTTTGATTGACACACCTGTAATTTATTATTGTCAGCGTTAATTTTTTTTATCTGACTGAAGTAGTAAACGATGCAGTCCACCTGATGGTAAGTGGTCACTGTCGCCCATGCACATCTGTAATCAACTACATACAGAACATGGGTTCCATCTGAAGTCAATCACAGATGCGTTGCTACTCCCGAAGACTATGATGGTCGCCTCATGTCTGTGTGTCATGTGTGTGTTAATTGCTTGGATTCATGCAAAAAAGGTCCTATGACATCTTTACCTCTGTAAGTTGCAGTTGACCAAAAAAAATTTTTTTGCCGCCGTCTACATGAGGCGCTCGAGAGGGCTAGGTTGCCGCCCAACAAAACATGCCGTCTGAGGTTATGGCCCACTCTACCCTCTCCTCCCTTTCACGTGCCATTGTATGGACTAACATGCTAGTCTGAAATGGTATTCGAGATCAAAAATGTTAACGAATGTGTTGCTATTTCAAAATAGTAACCGATACCGTGGTTTGGAGTGTTTTTTTTTATCTTACTGTAATAGCAAATAAAGTGTGGTTGCCTGCATACTTTCACATGTGTTTGTGAGACTTCAGATAAAATCTATTTTCTATATGAAGTTGATTACAAATGTCCATTCGCGGCAATGACCATTTACCATCAGGTGAACTGCATGTTCGTATGTTAATCCTATCAGATATAAAAAAATATATATTATAAGGCAACTAGGTATGACGATCGTGCTTTCACTTTAATATCTTATTAATATAACTGCGAAATTTTGTAAGGATGTGTGTTTGTTTTTTTCACGCAAACCTACTCGGTCGGATTATGCTGAAATTTGTCACTCTGATAGTTTATGAACTAGATAACACACATAATACTCATTAACGTGGTAGGCATGACAAAACCGCGGGAGTAACCTAGTGAGGTATAAAAAACTTACTTGACATTTGCTTTCTGTCTGGCAATCCATTTTGCGACATGTTTGTTACTAAAATACTATACTATTTATTTAAAATACTATTCTATTTATTGAGTCACTAAATTTATGAATAATAATAATGCATAAAAATAAAACTTTAGCGTCTATATTCAATAAAGTCGTTAAAAAAGTCACAACTGAACGCACTGACGCATATTTAAGTACCGTTTACAGATAAAGTGCTATCACAATGTCTGTCGACTATAGCTTTGTGTAGCCACCCAACTACGGAATCAGATTGTTCATGAAATTTTTACTCATTTATAATCAAAATATTTAGGCAACTTAAAAAGCATCTATTTCGTATTTTGTTACAAATCTGCGTATTAAAGCTTTGTGTAGTCATCCAACTACAGAATGAGACTTTTCATAAATCATACATTTATTTTCATCTTCAGTGAAATCAAAGAAATAAAGATTAAATAAAAACATTTAAAATACTTTAAAAGCATATACATTGTTACTAATATTCCTTATATTACGTAGAATTTACTGAATTTAATATTTACATACATCCTTTTTTGCTAAAAAAAAATCAAAATACATATATTTTAACACAAGTAAGGTGAATGAAACTCGTTAAATCAACTTATTTAATGTTTTTTACATTTACATAGTGCTCTACATAATCAAGGTTTCTTATTAGTGTCTATCGTTTTGGATGCCACAACTTTGACGAGTCGGTTAACTTGTCCGCCTTGTGGGGGTAAAGTCGGGGGTGTGGGCGGTAGGTCTGGTGGTAGCTCATTTGTTGGTGGTTGGTACACTGTTGCGCAGTTTAGTGCCTCTGGAATATAAAAATAACAATTTATCTTTGAGTCCATAAAAACTAAAAAAGTCATATTTTTAGTACTGACCTACAGTCTAACTGATGGTAAACGGACACTGCCGCTAATAAATAAATTTGCTCAAGAGCATATTTGTCGGTTTCTTCCTTAAATGTATCAGCTCTGCCACGTCTAAGGTCTAAACTGGTCGCCTCATCTAAAAGCTAGAATTCACATCCATCCATCCATCGAAAAGCAGAATTGCTTTATACTAGAAATCATTATTCAAAGGGTGTTGAATCATTTGTCTAGTAGTTTGCCTACATTTATCTTGCGCCGTTATGTTTTATCTGAATGATATAGTAGGAGAAGTAGACTTTTATGTCTTTTAATTAATTTAGAACGCATAAAAGTAGCTCTCAGGAGTAGAAAACTGTTTATAATTGACCTTGGATATGAAATAAATCCTATCACAAAAGCTGTAGCTGCCACTTCCACCACTGCTTCATAATATTATTTATAGGTTGCACGCACATATATACACATACACATTATGAACGAGAGAATCTGAAGTAAAAATTTCGCCAAGTTTAATTAAATACTTGCAATTAATAATAACCAATTACTAATCGTCTAACTATTTAAAAAGTAATGATTACGCGTTAGAATACGACGAGTATATAAAAATTATGCCCCTTTATTAAACGAGCGCTTTAAGAAACTTTCGAAAATGCATACGAAATTTTATTTCACAAAATATCACATTTAACATTAATATTATCACCGCGCCTTATATTGCTTCTATGTTATTAGGAAAAGTAAATATTTAGTACTCACTGGCTGGGTTTATCGAGGTCTTGTTCTTAGTATCCATATTATTTTATTTAAAAATAAAATTTAAGCACTTTAATACATGAACTGACAACTACACTCAACTCATAAAAAATAATTTTAAAGGCATCAATATGTTAAAGCTCCATCACGTCCATCCATGAATAATAACCAATTGATTTTGTATCACGACTGTAACTGGTCTGATAAATATCTGAAAATAAATGCAGCGGTCCAATTTATAATACGACATTTCATGAAACTACGACTATTATGCACCAATTATGGTAAATATAATTTACATTTTAGATTATCATTACTTTCCTTAATACCTATAGCATTATGAATATGCGTATAAGTATTACGTGTACATTTCAGCACTTTTTTTTTTTTTTGTTCTCGAGGGGGAAACCTTCAAAAGGTACCCGACGCCGTGGGAGCGACGCAGGGTTATGTGGGATTTTTACCGCACTAAAACCCCCCCGGTGGCCGTCCTCGGCGCTATAAAGAGGACTCCGGGTACTCAGTCCGACCGCAACCGGAATCTTCTGAGCGCGTTGCCCCATCGGGCTCCTCCCAGATGGGCGTCTGGGCCCACCGCTCCGTCTAGTCTTTACGACGGTATGCGACCACATATACCGCCGTCCTTCCCGGGATCGCCTGACCGAACGGTTCGAGCTCCCACTCTAGCCACCTGCAACCCCGGAAGCCCCTTTTAGTCGCCTCTTACGACAGGCAGGGAATGCCGTAGCCCTATTCTGATCCCGGAACTACAGGGACGACATTTTCAGCACTATAACACAAAAAAACATATGTTTTAAAACAAAGATACCCCCACTTTAATATCAAACGTAATATAATTAACATAAAATATTTGTTTAGAACACAAGAGTCTTTGAAAAGTCGGCACTTGTTATAATTTAGTAGTAGCAAACGAGCATGCAGTCCACTTAATTGTAAGTGGTCACTACCACCAATGAACATACGAATCCAGAACAGATATACTTTATCAATTACACATGCGTTGCTTTTTCTGAGGACTAAGATGGTCGCCTCATATTAAACTGACATGGATGGCAACCACATCCTTCCACCGAAACGTAAGAACTGTTTCACGTTAGAAATGAGTGCGGTGATACCTCTTCAGTCGAACCATGTTCTATCAATATAGAGATAAACCTTGCAATATAGAGATAGATCGGTATAATTGTAATCCACTAGTTACCCGTCGCAAAAGTCGAAATTCGACCGTTATTTAAATTAAAAAACTAAACTTCATATTGTCCAAAGTAGCACAAATATTTCTCAAATTACCTATTTGAATTTAAGAAATATTCGTGCTACTTGCTAATTGTAATAATTATCAAGTTAATTTAAACGCACCCGTTAAAGGTAAAAAGAGGTTCAATTAACTAAGCCGCATTTAAAAGCAATAGCGGTTATTTTGACAAAGACATCTGATATTTTTGACGTTAGGTGTTTTCATAGTAAGGCGTTGAATGTTTTATTTCATTTACCTATTATGTATCTGTCTGTGTCAAATGCAAGGTAGTGTGTGTAATGTATTTTTAGTTGATTTTATGTATGCTTTATTAAAAAAAAATAACATTGCGTAATCGTTCTCTACGTCCACTAAAACCGTGCGTAATTTCATACTCCTCCGTCTGCGGCAAGTATCTTAAAAACGAACCACAATTTTTTGCTTCACGTATTAATATATAGATTACAGATTTACTGCAATATTAAGTTTGATTATTACACGCTATTCCTTATTTACTTCATTACCTGCAACACGATATAAGCCTGAATCATGTTATGTACCGTGAATAAAATTCCCCGGAGTTTCCTGTTAAACAAACTTGTTTTTGTGCAGTTAACGCTATTGTTATGTTTATATGTGTAATTGGTCATATATATTATATGTCATATATATCATTGGTTATATCTGTCATTAACCCATTAGTGCCCTACTGGGCACGCCTTCTTAGAATGAGAGTTTTAGGCAATCGTCCACGGCACTGGCCAAGTGCGAACAAGCAGAATTCAAATTCTTTTGAGACCGTTTTTTGAGACCACACGGTGTTTTCGTAAAGCAGTGATAATTAGGTTCTAATGTATATTATTTAAAAATCTGTGGTACAAGCCTAGGATTTAAACCCTTGACCATTAAAAATGCCAAGATTTGACCTTAAGCTATACAACTACTCATTAAAAGTAACTATATTAATATTAGTATTTGAAGGAAGTAGAGCAGTGATAGCCTAATGGTTAAACTTGCCCTCTCAAACCCAGGCACGCAACACTAATTAGAAATTAATTATCACTGCTTTTCGATGAAGGAAGACATCGTGAGGAAACCTACACACCTGAGAGTTCTTTTAAAAAAATAGTTCTCGGAGGTGTGGGAAGTCCACCAATTCGCACTTAGCTAGCGAGATGGACTATGTCCTAAAACTCTCTCATTCTGAGAGAAGACCCGTGCCCAGCAGTGGGACAATAATGGAGTGTACCTTATTTGAAGGTAGTCAACTCGAAGGACATTACGGCCACACTTATTTTTGCGTAATTATAGTCATGCAATCTAGTCGGTGGGTTAAAAAACATTAACCGACGCGGTCTTCCTTAGTCTTCAGGGTTTGCAACGTGTCTGTGGTCAATCTAAGGTAAGGCTGAATGTATCTGGCGTGCATTACAGATGTTCATGGCAGTGGCCACTTACCATCTTTACCATTAGATGAACTTTATGCTTATTTAATACGTACAAATAAAAAGAAAATCTTACAATTCTTACTTACGACTTTTAAGCTATTACACAGCTTTTAATCGGGGTATTGAGCGCGGCGACCGAATCAAGAAATTCTGTAACGAAAAAAATCTAACACCCCCAATTCCGTCTACCATGTAGCGCGGCCGAACTTTCATTTAACGTGTATGTATATGGTACGATAGTACGAAGCTCGCACGGATCGAGACGAGCTGCTCAGAAATCGGACGAATATGTAAGCAGCTGTTTGTGAAAAAGTAATTAGTATCAAAGAAAAGAACTTGAATTAATATCAAAGAAAAAATACTGCTGCTAATAAATTATTATAATTGCATAAGTTGATAAAAAATGCTATGCAATAGCTTTACCGCGGCAGTCCCCGAGTGCCGCACGTTTTTTTGTCACCATCGTTATTGGTTAAGTCAAACCCTATCAGATGTTTGTTTAGTACTTTATTTTTATCTTTAGTCTGAATTCTGTGACATCTAGTCTTAAATGGAAGACAGTTAAGTAAACAAGTGTGTTGCTATATCAAAAGAGTTACTTCATTGTGCTAGTTTGTCGGAAACAAACAACTTAAAATAAAAATTGTATTTTTATCATAAATCCATTTAAAAAATTATTTTAACGGGGAGTAAAAACTGTTAAAAAATAAAGTACATTTTAAATAAATATCGAATAATTTTGATACGATGCTGGCTGGCAACATGCGATTGCACAAAATTTCGTGAAATTTTCGTTTTACACAGATATTTAAGTTTTCAATAGTTTTTACGTTATGTTTATTGAGAAGCAGTGTGCAATATTTTATTGTTTGAATTTTTTATATGAATATAATTTTAAGTCATTGCTTTAGTACCTCCTTTTAACACATTAGTTATTTTAATAAGAGAGAGAATCTGAAAAGTCGATACACGATACACGGTCTCTTGTGCAAGCAAAAGCCTAGACTCGTCTTTTAATTATAATTATGATAAAACATACTTTGTAAATTTTATTTATATATCAATAATCAATCAAAAACTTACATTAGTTTTTAGGATACTTGTCGCAGGCGGAGGAGTATGACATTACACATGGTTATAGTAGATGTAGAGAAAGACTGTGCAATGCTAATATATTCAAATAATGCATAAAACATACATAAAATCAACTAAAAACACATTAGACACACTACCTTGCATTTTACACAAGCACATACATACATAATAAACGAAATAGAACATTCAATGTCTTACTATAAAAACACATAACATCAAAAATGTCAAAAAAAACGCTATTGCTTTTAAATGCAGCTTAGCTAATTTACCTCTTTAATTTCTTTTTCTTCTTTCTTTTTTTAATTTAGCTTTTTTACCTTTAACGGGTGCGTTGAAAAGAAATTGAAAATAATATTACAATTTATTTGAATATGAGAAATATTCATGCTACTTAAGACAATATGAAGCTTAGTTTTTTAATTTAAATTACGGTCGAATTTCGACCATAGCGACGGGTGACTAGTATGTAGAAATATATTAAAAGAGCATTCAATAAATAGTGTAATCGTCAAAATCAAACCCGGTATAATAGCGTAGGAGGATGAAACTCCTACCACCGAACCTTTCTTGATAATGCTATTGAATTATTCATACACATAATTTTACCTTTCATTTAACAACCGAAGAGCGGTATCAAATCTGGAAGACTTAGGGAGAGGTAAAAAATTTACTGTCCCTTTTGTATATGTAGAAGAAAATGTATCTGTCCTTTAAGATGACTCTTAATGTTTAAAATTTTCACGTTAGTCCCGTGAAGGGTTTTTAAATTCTACAACGGATACGAAATACAAATATTAAAAAAAAAAAAACTTAAAACGCTTTCATGCCATCAACGTGCCATGGATACATACAAAGACGAATACACAAACACCCAGACCCAGAACAAGAATCTAAACTCGTCATTCAGATATCTGTCTGGCCGGGAGTCGAACCCGGGACCCACCGCGTGTCCACCACCTTTACTTCAGAACATTACTTCCATATTATAGTACGGACTAGTTGAACCCCGCAGCTTCGCCCGCATTATAAAAATCGGTGTAACGAACGTCCCGTGGGAATAAGATATTTTTCAACACTAAAAAGTAGCTTATATGTTAATCCAGAGTGTCAGCAAACACCCTACCAAAATTATGAAAATCGCTCTAGCCGTTTAGATGTGAAGAAGTAACAAATATACACACTCACAAACTCTCGCCTTTATAATATTAGTATGATGTGGCAGTGGTGAAAACTCAATCACTTTCAAAGCTTTAAAAAACTTAACTAAGGCATATTTGAAACTGTAACCATATCCGGAGCCAAACACTAGTATATCCATAAAGTGTGGTCAGCGTAAGAGGGGCGTCCTGTTTTTATTATCCCAATAACGTGGGTACCGAACCCGTGACGTCACAAATCGTCCTATTGTTTTATGGTATCCGAAATTGATATGGCTGGGAGATGTTACGACCCCAATTTGGACCACTCAGAAAATTTTCTTTATACATTTCGATGTGTTTAAGATGTTTTTAAGGATTATTTTAAGTTATTTAATTCGATTTATGGTATTTTTGGAACAATATGGACTTAAAGGTTTAGGGTTCGAATTCATTTTCGTGCCTCTTATATTAAAGTGCGTGTAAAAAATTAATTATCGTGTATTTTAAAGGTTTTTTTTATATAGAATTGGGTTTGCGGTGCTAGGACTTAAATCTTTTCACTGTTTAATTTATATAGTTTCATTTGTCGTCAACCCATTATTGTCCCACTTCTGGGCACGGGTCTTGTCTCAGTATGAGAGAGTTAAGGCCATAGTCCACCGTGCTGGCCAAGTGCGAATTGGTGGACGAGAGCAAGTGTATTCTACTTTTTATTATTTATAGATAGATTTTATAAGTAGTAGAACCAGTGTAGTTCGACCGGGGGTGTGCCACCACCATACCTATTTCTAGCGTGAAGCATTTATTGCTTTTCAATGGAAGGGTGTGGTTGCCAGCACACTTTTACATCAGGCGAACGTCATAGTCCTCGGGAGTAACCACGCATTTGTGGTTGACTTCAGATGGAACCCGTGTTCTGTATGTAGTTGATTACAGATGTCGCAGGGCGGCAGTGACCACTTACCATCAGGTGGACTGCATGCTCGTTTGCTACTTTAGTCAGATAAAAAAAATCTCATGACCAAAAATTGTAGGATTAGTATATTTTGTACCAATTTTCTGGATCGTTTCTATTTTCTAGATAACTCTAGAACCTTCCAGAATACATAATGCTGATGTAGTAATAACGAAGACATCCTTACCAATGTTGGTTTTACGACTCCACAGAGACATTTAGCTTCACTTAGCGATTTTATATTTGTATCAATCTGAGCCTTCTTACAGGCCTTTTAAAGGGGCTTGTAGACTATCCGCTTGATAAAATGTAATATAGTTTTTTTGATACAATAGAGCATACTCTACTAAGACTTATAAATTTGTAAAAAAATGTAGCAGGACTCTATAATAGTTTTTTTTTTTTTTTTATAATAAAGACCTAAGCGCACTGGACATTTATTAATATTTGAACAAAATCACGGATCTCATGTCATCGTCTCCGAACGCTTTCCATGATACATACATAGATATACCTTCGTGCATTTTTTTGGGTAATAAACACATACATCCCCAAAAACTTTCACGTTTATAATATTACACACACACACACGCACACACGCTTTCTACACTCATAGTCCCACATTAGGATTTTCTCCTGTGTCGTGGGTGCCATGGATATACACAAGACGGATACACAAACACCCGGACCCAGAACATGAATCCAAACTCATCATTCAGATACCTGTCTGGGAGGGAATCGAACCCGAGGCACATTGCGCTTCAGTCCGGTATGGTAACCGCTTCGCCACGCGGGTCGTCATATTAATAGGATAAGATTAAAATTATCATCAAAATGAATAAGAGAAGACAACTTTAAAAATCATATAAACATATTATATATACTAAAGGCTACAGAAAGCGAGTGCACAACTCCCTTACAGTTACAGCTCCATCAATCCGCAATTCGTTGGGTTTGTGGCTATTTCACCGTCCTCACCTCCGCTGATGTGCCGGTGCACTACCCGCGATTGTTCTTTCATTGTACACGCGGCTTTAGGGGTCACTTATGCGTATAGTGTGTAGGTTCAATATTCATTCTGTTTTTTATGGTTTATTTATTTTTTCGTAATAAGTAATTTCTATTTTATATTTAACTACCTTAATTCCGCAGCTCAGTCAGTTACAACAGTAATGAATATCCTACGTTTTAATTTAGTTCATAAACTATTTGTGTGCCAGACATCAGCGCAATCCGACCAGTAATTTCTATGTAAAAGAGTAACAAACACATACATCCTTACAAACTTTTGCATTTATAATTTTAGAATGAGATACCATTTTTTATATTCTTAAGGTAAGAGGCGGTAAGTGCACAACTCCCTTACAGTTAGAGCTCCATCAATCCGCAATTCGTTGGGTTTGTGGCTATTTCACCGTCCTCACCTCCGCTGATGTGCCGGTGCACTACCCGCGATTGTTCTTTCATTGTGCACGCGGCTTTAGGGGTCACTTATGCGTATAGTGTGTAGGTTCAATATCCGTTCTGTTTTCTATGGTTTCTTTATTTTTTCGTAATAAGTAATTTCTATTTTATATTTAACTACCTTAATTCCGCAGCTCAGTCAGTTACAACAGTAATGAATATCCTACGTTTTAATTTAGTTCATAAACTGTGTGCCAAACTTCAGCGCAATCCGACCAGTAATTTCTATGTAAAAGAGTAACAAACACATACATCCTTACAAACTTTTGCATTTATAATTTTAGAATAAGATACCCTTTTATATATTCTTAAGGTAAGACGCGGTAAGTGGACAACTCCCTTACAGTTACAGCTCCATCAATCCGCAATTCGGCGGGTTTGTGGCTATTTCACCGTCCTCACCTCCGCTGATGTGTCGGTGCACTACCCGCGATTGTTCTTTCATTGTACACGCGGCTTTAGGGGTCACTTATGCGTATAGTGTGTAGGTTCAATATTCATTCTGTTTTTTATGGTTTCTTTATTGTTTCGTAATTCGTTTTTCGTAATAAGTAATTCCTATTTTATATTTAACTACCTTAATTCTGCAGCTCAGTCAGTTACAACAGTAATGAATATCGTACGTTTTAATTTAGTTCATAAACTATCTGTGTGCCAGACATCAGCGCAATCCGACCAGTAATTTCTATGTAAAAGAGTAACAAACACATACATCCTTACATACTTTTGCATTTATAATTTTAGAATATGATACCATTTTTCATATTCTTAAGGTAAGATGCGGTAAGTGAACAACTCCCTTACAGTTAGAGCTCCATCAATCCGCAATTCGTTGGGTTTGTGGCTATTTCACCGTCCTCACCTCCGCTGATGTGCCGGTGCACTACCCGCGATTGTTCTTTCATTGTACACGCGGCTTTAGAGGTCACTTACGCGTATAGTGTGTAGGTTCAATATCCATTCTGTTTTCTATGGTTTCTTTTTCGTAATTCGTTTTTCGTAATATGTAATTTCTATTTTATATTTAACTACCTTAATTCCGCAGCTCAGTCAGTTACAACAGTAATGAATATCTTACGTTGTAATTCAATTCATAAACTATCTGTGTGCCAGACATCAGCGCAATACGACCAGTAATTTTTATGTAAAGGAGTTACAAACACACACATCCTTACAAACTTTTCCATTTATAATTTTAGAATATGATATCATTTTTCATATTCTTAAGGTAAGAGGCGGTAAGTGCACAACTCCTTTACAGTTAGAGCTCCATCAATCCGCAATTCGTTGGGTTTGTGGCTATTTCACCGTCCTCACCTCCGCTGATGTGCCGGTGCACTACCCGCGATTGTTCTTTCATGGTACACGCGGCTTTAGGGGTCACTTATGCGTATAGTGTGTCGGTTCAATATTCATTCTGTTTTTTATGGTTTCTTTATAAATTCTCAGCAAGTATTGTTTTCGAATTTTTTGTAATAAGTAATTTCTACTTTACATTTCACTAGCTTATTATAACACGTCCCTGTAGCCTCGGGGTCAGAATAGGGCTACGGTATCCCCTGGCTGTCGTAAGAGGCGACTAAAAGGTGCTTCCGGGGTTGCAGACGGCTAGAGTGGGAGCTCGAACCGTTCGGTCAGGCAATCCCGGGAAGGACGGCGGTATGTGTGGTCGCATACCGTCGTAAAGACTAGACGGAGCGGTGGGCCCAGCCGCCCATCTGGGAGGAGCCCGATGGGGCAGTGCGTCGGAGGATTCCGGTTGAAGTCGTTTCGAGATCCCGGAGTCCTCCTTTTCAGCGCCGAGGACGGCCACCGGGGGGGTTTTAGTGCGGTAAAAATCCCACATAACCCTGCGTCGCTACCACGGCGTCGGGTACCCTTTGAAGGTTTCCCCCTCGAAAACAAAAAAAAAAGCTTATAACAATTTAATGCTCTCATATTTTCAACTGTAATTAGTATCTTATACGTTAATCCAGTCTCATCATCATCAGGTCAACCTGTTATCATCCCACTGATAGGCAACACATAGAGCAACAGGGGTTCAGACCATAGTTTATCGCGCTAGCCAAGTGCGAAATGTTAATTTCACACACCTTTGAGAACTTATTAGAGAACTATGGGTGTAGTTTCTTCACGATGTGTTTCTTCACCGTTCAAGGTGGTAGTAACAGTGTAGTTCGATCGGAGAAGTACCACCGCCACACTTATTTCTAGCGTAAAGCATTTCTTGCGTTTCGATAGAAGGGTGTGGTTGCCGGCACACTTTCACATGAGGCAACCATCATAGTCCTCGAGAGTAGCAACGATATACTTCAGGTGGAACCCATGTTCTGTATGTAGTTGATAACAGTTTGTCCATGAGCGTGCTTACCATCAGGTGGACTGCATGCTCGTTTGCTACTTCAGTCAGATAAAAAAGAACCAGTGATAATTATTTTCTAATATGCATTTAGTATTACAAAAATCAATGGTGCATACCTGAGATTCGAATTTCGGACCCTAGATTAAAATTCCGAGTTTCAACCATCAGACTCTTGCTCTTGAAAGATAATACAAGTAATATTACTTGTTGGATGTTGTTCGTTCTTGTTGGCTTGTTCGCCAGAACATTGAACAGAACTTGGACCCATTGTTGGACACCGCTTTGTACCCAACTAGGTCTTATGCAGTTAATGTGGTATCCGTTGTGATAAACTAGTAGTCATGAGATTTATGGTGGTCCAGGGTTCATGGCCAAGAACGTTTTTATGATGTTAAGTATGTATTCTAAGTAATTAAGTAAAACATAGTTACTTATATATCTGAGAGATGCTTAAAATATCTAATAGATGTGACGGAATGCACTTGGCCAACGTGATAGTCTTGTTTTCTTTTATCTGACTGAAGTACCAAACGGACATGCAGTCTGGTGGTAAGTGGCCACTGCCGCCTAAGGACATCTGTAATCAATTTCATACAGAACGTGGTTTCCATCTCAAGTCAATCATAGATGCGTTGCTACTGCCGAGGACTCTGATGTTCGCCTCATATAAAAGTGTGCCGGCAACCACACCTTTCCATCGAAAGGCAACAAATGCTTCACGCTAGAAATAGGTGTGGCGGTGGTACTTCCCCAATCGAATTACACTTTTTTTTTTTTTTTTTTTTAAGTGGGTAATCCTCATGGATACCCAGCCACCCGGGGCGGCAGCTGGGTTATGCCGGACTCTTACCGGCTAAACCCCCACTGTGTTTTCTCCTCGCACCGTACGGCGGGAACACGGGTAAGCTTTCGCAGTCATCCGCGAACCCGCCGGTGCCTGGCCGCTCCCGCAGCCCCTCCTCGCGTGGAGCATAAAGCTCCCCTCCAACAGCAAGGCGCGCCAGAAAACACAAAGGCGCGCCTTACCTCCAAGGCCCCATCCGCAGGGCGACGGTCCAACCCCGAGACCGCCACCCAGGGGCCGTGGGCATGGCAAGCCGACGCCCGCAAGGCATCCCTACAGGCATCGACCAACCACACCCAGCGGCGGATCCGTTCATTGGTTCCGCCGCAAACCACCAAACGGCCGCACAGGATAGGGAGGACGGCAACGACACACCGCATCTCCTCTTCCTCTGCGGCCCCACCGCCAACGCATCTGACGGTGCGCCCCCGTTCGGTCGCGGGAGATAGGGTGCACGGCAACGACACACCGAGACACCTCTCCTCCCGCGACCCCTCCTGGCTGCAGAGGCCAGAAAACACCAACCTCCACAGCCCCCTCGGATGCGTCCGGAGCGGGCCCTCAGCCAAGCCCGCTCGGAGCGTCCCCTCCCTGGGATCTCTCTTGGCTTCACCGCGGCGCCCCCAGCCACGGTTACTGAGCCCCCTCACCACGACAAGGTGGAGATCCCTGCGAGGGGGAATCGAATTACACTGGTGCTACCACCTTCAGACCACTTTGTATAAGTTCAGGTTAACTTTATGGTCATGAATCTCCTTTCAGCATTTAATTTTAATTTTATTCCAGAAAAAATGTTTTTTTCTTTTCTATACTATTGTTATTATCATTTGACTTACTTGTAACTCGCTCTTTTTTGCAAGCAGTCTTCGCCTATAAATGTACTTGCACTTAGCTTTTCCGTATTCTATAATTGTTTTTTTTTATGTTATAATTGGTGTAAACTATGTAGGTGATCAAAAATAAATAAATAAATAAGAGCTTTTTAGATAACTCTTAGACGAGCGATTATTATCCTGATTTTCCTTCACTATCTAAAAATGTGGTCATAATTTCTGTTCGCGTGTAAATAGTGAAGTGAAGTACTAAAAGTGGATGATAGACGAAACAGACAACCTCTAGAGTATCACTGCTTTAAAATAAAATACTACGGACAATACTCCGAATTTGTCTTCAATTTGAAATGGACCGGTTACCGTACATCTCAATTTCCGGAATAAATTTCGCAAACGATCGCCCTCAGAATATTTCATTCCTTTAAAAATGGGACCGATTTCGATTTTATTTTCACCCCTTTTCGAATTCTTGTTGGCTTTTTGATACAAATTGAGTGTTAAATTGCCCGGCTACGTGACGTTTTAATAGGGGTGCTACTATTTTTCTTGCTTTCAAGTATCGTTCCACCACGATGGGTGAAGCGAGCAGCGATACACAAGCGAATGTTTTAGGGATCGGTGAATCAGGATACTGTTCAACTGAATTTAATAGTTTTTTGCCACCTGACACCAGTAACTAGCTCTATATTGAAAGAGTTCTACCAGAAACCGTAATAAGGCGTATTACAGATAAACAGATTACAATTTGATTGGAAAAAAAAAAAAATATAATTCCACTCTTTACTAAGCATGAATGATATGTACATTCCCACTACCAAAAATATGGTAATTAAGACGCAAGGAAGAGAAGTGATAAGGGTTGTCCATACCTACAGAAAGCTGAAAACAACTTCATACAGGACTGGTACCCGAGTTATTCAAAGATGTGTCGCTATTTCCGATGATCTCAATGCTTCTATCAAAGTAACCTGGCCACAACATCCTTCTACCAAAATGCAAAAATAGTTTCAAGCTAGAAACTGATTTTTCATTCATTTCATTCAACCGTTTCATTCTGCCGCCATAATAAAAACACGCTTTCTACACTCATAGCTCCACACTAGGAACACACACAAGACAAATACACACACACCCAGACCCAGACAATGAATCTAAACTCATCATTCATCATCATCATCATCTCATGGCCGTGAATCGAACCCGAGACCCATTGCGCGTCAGACTGGTATCGTAACCACTCCGCCACGCGAGTCGTCTTCACTTTAAATTCAGCATAGTTTACGTATAAATAATTTTCATGCGATAGAATATGGCAGCTTTTAAATTATCTCGCACTATAAAGCAAGTTACTAACAGGCGGTACCTCTGTTTATTATTCACTCTTTATTTTGAGTTGATAAATTTTGAAAAAGTTTTCGTTGAACTTTATGAAGCGTCGGAAAATGATCGGTAGTAATTACTTGGAAATTTTATCGTCAAAATCGTGCCGCTGAATTTCATTTTGATAATAGTTATAGCAACATTAGTCAAAAATCTAAAATTGTTATTGTTTCTCCAATATATTATACATGTATTATACGTACAAACTTTCCTCTTGAATTATTCTATCTATTTTACTGCATTAAAATCCGTAGTGTAGTTTTAAAGATCTAAGCATAGGGATAGACAGCGAGAAGCGATTTTTTTTTATACTATGTAGTGACTAGATGCTTGCAGGCCACCTGATAAGTGGCCACACAACTACCGACACTTTTAAATATGTTTAACTCCATATAAAACGAGCAATATCATTAATTTCTATGTATAATTTTAATATTCCTTAGTACCTATTTAGCTCCACGTCACTCTTACCATGCAATTTAGTGAATAAGTTATTAGTCGAAACTTTACTGATATGTGCCCTAATTTTAGAACCTATCTATAAGTCTTAATGTATATTGTATGTTTCACATAAATAAATAAATAAAATAAATCCTAACCGGAATTCTTCTGCGTATCAGAGCGATATTTTGTTTTTTTTTTTGCCGCAATTTCGTTCAGTTAGATGGATCGTGTTAAACGGCGAAACAGTTTCCATTGTACCAGTATGCTAAGTCAGCATACTGGAACTGTGAATTAACGTGAGATTATGTACTGCATGATCTATAAAACGTGCATAAATGTAATAAATAAGTTGACTTTACGATTTTGAAAATGGTAGAATTATTAAATTAATATGTGAAGCAAAAACTTGTGGTGCATTTTTAAGTAATGTAACGCGGACGGATTAGTATAAAATTTTGCACGGTTATAGTGGACGTAGAGAAGGAGTGCAAAATGTTAATACTTTTTTCAAATATAATGCATTTATCATACATAAAATCAACTAAAACACATTACACACACTACCGTGCATCTGTCACTAACACATACATAATAAACGAAACAGAACATCCAATGTCTTACTATGAAAACACATAACGTCAAAAATGTCAGATGTCTTTGTCAAAATACCGGTATTGCTTTTAAATGCGGCTTAGATAATTTAACCTTTTTTATATTTAACAGGCGCGTTCAAAATTACTTGACAATGATTAAATTTTATTTGAATTTGAGAAATATTAGTACTAATTTTGACAATATGACTTAGTTTTTATAATTTAAATTACGATCGAATTTCGACCGATACGACGGATTACTAGTATAATTTATTCATCTATTTGATTTCAAGTGTATTGTTAGAATATTTTAATACTATTGTATTGTAGCAGTAACAGTAACAAGTTTTCAAGGTGGTAGAACCAGTGTAGTTCGACCGGGGAAGTACCACCGCCACACCTATTTCTAGCGTGAAGCATTTCTTGCGTTTCGATAGAATGGTGTGGTTGCCGGCACACTTTCACATGAGGCGACCATCATAGTCCTCGGGAGTGGCAACGCATCCGTGATTGACTTCAGATTAAACCCATGTTCTGTATGAAGTTGATTACAGATGTTCATGGGCGGCAGTGACCACTTACCATCAGGTGGACTGCATGCTCGTTTGATACTTCAGTCAAAAAAAAAATTAAAAAAGAAAAACAGGTTTGTACTCCACTTAAAGGTAAGTCACGACTGAAGACTAAGATTTTTTTACACTCATATCTCCAATAGGATTTTTTATATATCGTGAGCCCCATGGACACACCAAATGACGACTACACAATTTTATCATTCAGGTATCTAACTGGCTGGAGATCGACCTGAGAAACCTATTTGTGTTACTGATAAAGTAACCACTCCGCCACGCTGGTCGCTAAGATAGTCAATTTGTCTTGTGTCATCTTGTGTAATCTTTCTTTATTTTTAGAATTAAGTTAGTTACATTTAATTTCAGGGGAGAATACATACAACTATATTTGACTACATAATATGTGAAGTAACTGGAGGTATGAGAAAACCCTAATTCCTACTAAACATGCCAATACTGTGTACAAACAAAGGGAAGTTGCAAACTCGAGTCTCATCTACGGACAATGTCCGGTTGGGGACAAACCGGACAATATGTGAGAACTTACCGGACGTCAAACTTACCGGACAATCGGGAAACTTGCCGGACATTTCCAAACTTCGGCTTAAGACTGGACAAGTTTATGATACAGTCGGCAAGTAGTAATTTAGATTCTGAGGGTTGAGTTTGGAATGGTGTCGATTATGGGCATTAAAAAGAGCCAACGGTGTAAATCACTACATATTATAAAACAAAGTCGCTTCTCGATGTCTGTCCCTATGTATGCTTAGATCTTTAAAACCACGCTACGGGTTTTAATGCAGATTTTTTAATGGATAAAGTGATTGAAGAGGAAGGTTTATGTATGTATGTATAATACATATATATTATAGTGGAGAAACACTGATAATTACAGATTTAGGCGGAACGAAGGTCGCTTAGTCGACTAGTAAAATATAAATGAAGAAATGATTCTAAAGGACAATCAAAAATATGATGAAGCGAAAACAATCATTGACAGTAAATTATTATTTAGGCCTAGAAAAAGTGGCGCATTTTCTCTAAATATAATTTTAGTAACATGTATTTATATTAAAATATAAGTTATATTAAAATATAATTTATGCAAAAATACAGTACTGTTTTCACTGAAATTTGGGTGAAATTACCGTGGTAGGATATTAGGATACTCATTACCGTGGTAGACGTGACCGAAGCGGGCAAAACCGCGGGAACAACACAGTTTGAATAAAAGTATGAAACTGTCACACCATCATGCAACATGCCAATTTAGGTTGCCATTTTCAACCAGAATCAAACTTATTTTTAACTAGTTGGACCCCGCAGGTTCGTCCGCGTTAAAAAATCGATGTATCGATTGTCCCGTGGGAATAGATATCTTGCGACAGTAAAAAGTAGCCAATATGTTAATGCAGAGTGTCAGCTAACTCCCTACCAAATTTTATGAAAATTGCTCCAGCCGTTTAAACGTGAAGAAGTAACAAACATACACACTCACAAACTTTCGCCTTTATAATATTAGTATGATTATGATTACTATTTCAGTTATTAAAAGTTCTACTATTTGAACTTTCAGGTTATAAAATTCCGTTTAGGAGGTTTTATTAGTAAAATTTATTATTAGGAATTATTTTTGTCATCGTATATAAATATATTTACTTAACTGCATATAATTTTCAACGGGAACTACGGGTTTCCCCGTCAATATTTTTTGCTATGTTTGTAAGTGTACACTTATATCGATGAATATAATCTTAAGTAGTCGTTACGTAAGTATGACAGGCGACCATACAGAAGTGGGGACTCTCCTACAATAGGTAGAAACAAACTTACCAGGAGAGATCCAAATATACTCAGCGGCAAAAAATGTGGCCCAAACTGTTATAGCGTATTTTGAACAAAATATGCTTTATTTGTGTAACTATTAAATGAAAGTTTTCGTAAAATATATTTTTATAGCTTATTTAAGTTTCAGATTTGAGATAAACGTATATTGTATTAATCGTGGTAAATTTTAATCCCAGACTCTTTTACACGTTGAAATTTATTTTAACGAAAAATACAACCGACTTCCTTGCCACAAAAAAGTAAAAAATAATTTAAATATGTTCTAGTTTAGAACATACTCAGTACTTAGTACATAGTCCCGAAGTCTGCGCTCAACGTATTTCGCTGGATTACAATGAGGAAACTATGTCCCATATAAGCGCTGACTTCAAAACTATGTAATTGTATGTTTTTTTTTTTTATTTCGATTCGATCCCCGGCCGGTTAGTATTCTGTAAGAGGAATTTAGATTTCTGTTCTTGGTCTGGATATTTTGTGTGGGTATTTGTTTTCGTGTTGGTTTCCATGGCAACCAGAACACAAGAGAATTCTATAGAAGGCTATAATAGTAGAAATCGTCCTTTTTTAAGGCATCATACATGTTTTACATTTCCTATATAGGTCACCACGTTTCTTATTAAAGGGAGAATACTTCATTAGCCATGGCATAGCGGCGGCCCGCGGATTCGCTCGTAAATCCGCAACCGTAAAGCATATAGACAGCGTCGTATTCTTGCCGCGCCGAATGTCCTCTACGTGATACTGGTTCTGTCCCCTTTGTGTAGAGTTAGCAATATCTAGATAGGACTGGAGAAATATCATAAAAAAATGTATACATAAAATAAAATAAAAAAAAACAATTTTTCAATTTTCAATTAACTTACTAAGGTTCGTTATAATATAGGCAATTTTATATTGAGCTGAAAAAAAAAAATAACACTATTTTCTATGACTTTGATTTCAAATGATTGTGCATCGTACATAATATGTAGATGTATAAGTGTTATGATTTTTGTTTTTTACATATAACTCTAAGCTATTGCATATAATTCTAAGATCATTACACTCTAATTACATGGTTATTACTGTAAGTTGCGATTTAAGTTCTTTCCGGTGCCCACATCGAACGTGCAATTTACCTTATCTATGATTTTTGAGTCAACCCATTATTGTCCCACTGCTGTGCATGGGTCTTCTCTCAGAATGAGAGAGTTATAGGCCACAGTCCACCGCGCTGGCGTAGTGCGAATTGGTGGACTTCACACACCTCCGAGAACTTTTTTTTAAAGAACTCTCGGTTGTGTAGGTTTCCTCACGATGTTTTATCTTCACCAAAAAGCAATGTCAATTAATTTCTAATACGCACATAATTTTCAACCATTAGAACTGCTCTGATAGCAACGTATCTGCGGCTAATCTCTCATATCTAATTGAGTACATATATTCACGGGTGGCAGTGCCCACTTACCATCAAGTGGACTGCGTGCCCGTTTGCTACTTCCTTCGTATATTATTATAAATTAAGAACATCATTATAACTGAACTGTAAGGCAAGATACTGGAGCTAACTTTCATTACCATGTAAAAAAATATCATTGTAATTATATTTAAAAAAAAATGGATATAAATAACAAAAAGACCAACCTGCTGAGTTCCTTGCCGGTACTTCTCAGTTGAGGTCGTATTCCGATTCGGTGGTAGTATAAAAAAAAATGTAACTGACAATTTTTAAGTGCCCCCGTAGGCTTATACAAAATAAAAACATTTTATTTCATTTCATTTCATAAGGCATTATGAAGAATTATTAAGTTCAGAGACGGAGTTTAAAGAACAAAGGAATAGAATAGAAATAGAAATGTAATTTATTCAGGCTTATCATACAAACAAACATAAATAGTCTAAGGTACCAAAAAAAAAAACATGCGTGCGTACAAAGTACACATGTCAGAAGTGAAACTTCTTTGGCGAAGAAATTTATAAATCTTGTTTATATTTATACAAATCTAAAACTTTAAATTTCCAAGATTAAGAGGAAGGGAAAAAGGCGTGATACGACGTTCGCTCTGTCTCACTTTTTCTCTCAATCTTTCTCACTCGCTTGCTCCCTACTCTCACTCCACGGCTAGTTGCTCATGCTACGTTCGCCCTGTCTTACTCTCTCTCAATCGGTCTCGATCACTCTCTCTCTCTTTTCCGACACTTCCGTTGCATACCGGCGTGACGTTTCATCTGTAAAAATTTTACCCTCATGCGCCTAAAGAAGTTTCACTTCAAAAACAGGCAGTTCTATACATTATTAGCTCTACCTATCGGCTCTTACGCCTAGGTAAATAGCGGTATCAGTGTGACGGATGTCTCGTTTGAAGAATATCCACCGCAGATCATACCCGCACGTGACGCGAATGGTCTAGCGTGGGTGATGCCTTTTTTATTATTTATTTAGGGAGCGTCATTAGCGAGGGGATGATTTGCTGGTCTTATTCATGCAAGTCAAAGTATTTGTTTTTTTTTGACAGTACGATGCACTTGTCTCATTATTACTATTTTTTTTTGTTCTCGAGGGGAAACCTTCAAAAGGTACCTGACCCCGTGGGAGCCACGCAGGGTTATGTGAGATTTTTACCGCATTAAAACTCGGTGGCCGTCCTCGGCGCTGTAAAGAGGACTCCGGGATCTCCAAAGGAACGTCACCGGGATCCTCTAAGCGCCTTGCTCCATCGGGCTTCTCCCAGATAGGCGGCTGGGCCCACCGTCCCGTATAGTCTTTACGACAGGCAAGAGATGATATACGTAAATTCTGATCCAGGAACTACAGGGACGAACAATCTAGCAATTGATAATTGTGTAACAACGTTCATAACAAGCGCCTATATATTTTCTAAATGCAAAGTTTTACTTAGAGATTTTTCAGGTACATATGTGGTTATTACCAAATATCACCTCTACATTCGCAACTAAATTCAAATTCATATACAAATTCAATTCATTTATTGCAGGATAAGTTGGAATACATATGTGAGATACATAATTCTGTGCTCCTATCCTAACCCAAGGAGTATGCAAACATGTCACATGTAATAAAATAGATTCTTATTAAAATTAACATAAATTAAATTAATAAGATTAAAAATTGGACCGTGGATATGATAATAAAATGAAACTATCTTATTCAGTTAATAATCGTAAAATAAAATTATAATTATATCAGCACTATAAAAAATATTTCAGAATAAAACAATGGTCTATACTTAAAACAGAAAATAACAGAAATTATCGGTTTAGTCAATGTCATTAAAAAAATCATTAATGTATTTTGCCAACGAGATACAATTTATTTTTAAAATTTGTTACAATTCTAACAAAACGCATCCATTCAACAAACCCAAACAAAATCTACATATCAAAACCACAATCACACCGGGCTGATTCTGTTAAATCAACACCATTACTCGAAACAAGATCACATGTTTATCTTTACAAAAAGAGACATCAATAACGCACGTCGTTTAGGGCACGTACCCTACACACAAAAAAGATCACATTCGATATACATCAAGAATCGAACATTAGCAAGAGTTTTCCTTAGGGTGGAAACATACGGGCGGATAGCGGAGACGGTGACGCGTCGGTTCAAATGATTTAATTCAAGGAGGGAAAATATAAAACATCTTTAGACAATATTCTCTGTAATGTTTATTTAAACGACGGATTTCTTGTCTTATTGCGCAACCCTGATGTATGCTTAGCAAACATGAGTCAAGTTTGTAAAATACTATGATTTGGTCTTAAAACAGTAGTCAGAAGCAAATGACTTATTTATTTTGAAATAAAATTAAGAATCAAGCATGCAACCCATTCGTCACGTTAGGTTCCGCTGCTACTTAATATCTAAACAACCTAAGATAAAAATGGAATTCTAAAGTCGACTGCCGATGCAATGCTACGCCTCAGGAATACTTAAAAATTACAGATTTAAGCGTCTACGTAATTGGTTCTTTCAAATTAAAACACAATAGTATCTTATTTAGTGTTTCCGTAGACTTGCAGAACAAAAAAAAACATTTATTGTAATAGCAGCTCAACGAAGTCCAAGGCAGAATAAAGTGTAGCGGTGTCTGGGAAATCTAATTTCTTTTTTTTGTAAATCAAAATAATAAAACTTCTCGGGTTCTCTACGCAACAATTAAAAAAATGCCTCTTAGAAAGTAAAATAGCATTCTGTATGTTTTTATGAAAAAAATTACATATCCACCCTTGCGTCAAGAGCCATAATGTCGATATCTAAGTGTACTTGGGCCTTAGAAGATCGGTATCGGTAAAAGGACAAACAAAGAGACGTCTGCCTGTAATGTAGAAATTACTTAAAATTGTAGTCACATTTTTGCTAACAAAACTAATACTATTCGACGAAGCAAAGCTTGCAATTCATAGGTAGGATTGGCATTCCTTAAATTAGATAGACTTTGGATAAGTGTTTTTGCAAATAGAGTTCATAAACAAGATAATCAAGATGTAGTCTAGCCTAATTTAAGTTATAGATAACCATTTTATAAACTTAATAGCTATCTATATATTAATACGTGAAGCAATAACTTGTGGTGCATTTTTCAGTAATATGCCGCGGACGGATTAGTATGAAATTTTGCACGGTTATAGTGGACGTAGAAGAGGAATGTAGAATGTTAATATTTTTTTCAAATACTGCATATAACATACATAAAATCAACTAAAAACACATTATACATATTACCGTGCATAATTATTTGATTGCATATTTAATAAATTACGGTCGAATTTCGACCGTTGTGACGGGTGGACTAGTCTAATCTAATCTATTAAAACATAATCAATATCTGAATATTTAAAATGGTAATTAATAGATGATATGGTCTTATCAAGAAATGGTAAAACCAGTACTGCTACTATTTCTATCGCAAAGTAAATCGAGGCGACCAGGTTAGTCCTTATGAGTAGCAAACTAGCAACGCATCTATAATTGATATCAGGTAGGGCCTTATTTCTACGTGGAGTTTGTTAGAGTTGTCCATGTACGGGAATGACCACCTATCATATCAGGTGTACTGCACCCTCGCTAACAACTTCGAACATAGATATATATATATAAAGATGAAAAAAAAAACCTTAAATTTTAAATTAAACTATCACTTCACGCGCTTTCTACACTTACAGCCCCACACGAGCCTCCAGTGTCGTGGGTATCATGTACACAGCGGTGGGCCCAGCCGCCCATCTGAGAGGAACGCGTTGCTCCGCGCTCAGAGGATTCCGGGTATCATGTACACATAGAATACGAATACACAAACATCCAGACCCAGACGCATATCGTGCGTACCCGTTAAGTATTATAATGTATCAATTCCGCGATAATACTAGTCTAAAATCATATTCAGATTCAGAATCTAAGCTCACCATTCGGATACCTGTCTGGCCGGGAATCGAACCTGGAACCAATTGCGCGTCAGACCGGTATGGTAACCGCTCCGCCACGCGGGTCGTCAAATTGTCGTTTGCTACTTCAATCTTATATTTTTTTTGCTATCCCTACATATATTGATACGTCGCGCGGATACAGTCTGCAGATAAGCGATGATAAACGAATATGATACATATAAATGCCGCCAATTACTTTAACGAGTTCTTAAAAGTACGGCTTATCAAGTAGCGGTGATTTAGGCGTCTCTCCTTCTGTCAGGACACGCATACCCAGTAGTGGTACAGTAATGGGTTAACGACACGTTACATAACTCAAACTAGGGTAAAGATTGAAAAATTGAGGGTGAGTGATGCCGCGGGGTGCTTGAAATAAAATCAAACGTAATTTGTACGATGTCTCAATTTCCTCACCGCCAGAGGCGTAGCACACGTCTGTATGTAAATTGGTTTCTTTGCAATGTCTTTTCCCATAAGTGAGATTTGATTGGTGGAGTGTTTTCTTATACTTTATCCCTATTCAATCACGTTATTGAAATGCTTGTGGCATTTGGCGTATTATTTTCTGGTTTTTGGGGTTTTTCTTGTAATCAACTGAAGATAAGGCAAGCATACTTGAGGGTAACCACGGATGCGTTGCTACCTCAGAGGGATAATTTGGAATGTCTCAGATAAGTAATAAGTATCTCTGCCTTAACACACCCATCATACCAGAAAATAGCAGCGCATGACATTATTAGGCCGACATATGTGTGACAGAAAAAGTGCGACACAGAGCAGTGATAACCTAATGGTTGAAACTTACCCTCTCGATCGGGAGGTCCGAGGTTCAAACCCAGGCACGCACCATTGATTCATGTGCGTATTATGAAGTAATTATCACTGCTTTTCGGTGAAGGAAAACATCGTGAGGAAACCTACACACCCGGGAATTCTTTAAAAAAAAAGTTGTCGGAGGTGTGTGTAGTCCACCAATTCGCACTTGGCCAGCGCGGTGGACTATGGCTTAAACTCTTTTAGTCCCCAGTAGTGGGACAATAATGGGTTGACGAGGATGTGCGACTTGTGGTGTTCCGAAGTCGACTACGAAGAGTTCTAACGTATTTATGTTTTGATATTGAAGTGCAGCGTCTTTGTAGACCGTTAGTACCTAATCTATAAAGTATCGTCGGATGTTGGGGTTTAAAAGGTGATGGCTAATGGATAATGTACTAAGATTTAGTAAGATTTCAAAGTATTCGACGGCCCGCGTGGCGAAGCGGTTACCATACCGGTCTGACGCGCAATGGGACCGGGGTCCATTACCGGCCAGACAGGTATCTGAATGATGAGTTTAGATTCCTATTCTGGGTCTGGGTTTGTGTATTCGTCTTGTGTGTGTCCATGGTACCCACGACACAGGAGAACATCCTACTGTGGGGCTATGAGTGTAGAAAGCGTGTTTTTTTTCTTCAAAGTAATCGTTAAGCTATCTACCGTTATTAACACGCGTTAACGACCCTTTACTGTCGCATTGCTGTGCACGGATCTTTTCTCAGAATGAGAGACTTTTAGGCCATAGTTTACCGTGCTAGCCAAGTGCAAATTGGTAAAGTATATTAACACACTGCTATGCAATTATTGCAACGCATGAGATAAAAGAGTAAAGCCATTGATAGCCGTAACCTCAGAGCCAAAATACATTAGTTTGAAGCGCAATTGCTTGGTACTGCATCAGAGTTCAGCGTTCAAAAGAAATGTAGATTTGGCAAAGGGAGATCTCCCGCCAGGCTAGGTGATCATGCCTGGGAAGCGGCCGTGCTCCAGCAGTCGTTGTTTGGAACTTGTATATATGCAGGGTATTGAAAATACTTCGATAGCGTGTTTCAGACTCCTAGTAGCGCCATCCATTGATGAGTTGCGGGAGGTTGCCACAGTAGATATGTGTGCATTCTTAGAAAGCCATGAAATTTCGTTGCTAATTGTAGCAAATTTTACCGAAATTCGCGCTTTCAGTGCCAATCTACTTTTTTGAAAATATTGGACACAGGTTTAACACTTACTTGTACCTTTTTCCACTAATTATTTTGATGACGTGGACCATTTAATTTAAAACATACGTATTTTTGATCCTAGTTTTGTTAAATTTTTCAAATCACAACAAAATTACGTTCTGGCTTCGATATCTATATCCCAATTCTATATATAAAAACACTAATACTAAGAAAACCGTAGATATGATAAAACTTGGGAAGAAAGTACGGGAACGAAAACTAAACCCACAGGAGAAACGGGAGACGAGACATCAAACCGACATTTGCTATTGTGAGCGGAATGGAAATGATGTACGGTGTAGCCTCTTGTCAGATTAACAACTGTAAAATATAAGATATGATTTTTTTTATCTCACTGAAGTAGCGATGCATGCAGGTCGCCTGATGGTCAATGATTACATCTGTAATCAACTTCATACAGAACATGGGTTCTATCTGAAAACAATAAAAATGCGTCGCTACTCCCGAGGACTATGATGGTCGCGTCATATAAAAGTGTGCTTCACGCTAGAAATAAGTGTGGCGGTGGTAATTGCCCGGTCGAACTACACTGGTTCTACCACCTTCCAAATAATTTGTAACGCAAACACTCACAATTAGATATGCATATCTGTCAGCAACTTCATATAGAGTGTATCTGCCGTTAGTCATACATGCGTTGCTACTCCACACCTTTCCACAAAAGTCTTATTACGCTACTGAGTCCCAATTATAGAGGCAATTGGCAAAAAATCTTATAAATCAAATCTCATTTAATCAGTTTCCAAAATTCCCATTAACAGAGATAAATCAGTGACAAAGTGAGAGGACCTTCATATAATTCAATTAACAGAGGTTTCTCACTTATCCAGGTTCCACGTAACCAGGTTTAATTGTAGGTTCTGTAACATGAATCTCTAATATAAAATGCAGGAAAAAAACAACAAAATAATAATAATATTTTTAAATTACTGTCCAGGCGTTTGGTCGACGTTACTGGTGACCTGAGAGCTGGCACGCATTTTGCTCAACGAATTGGTATGCAACGAAATGCTGCCAGCATCTTGGGAACCTTGCCCAGGGACTGCGATGGTGATAATTTTTTATGGTAGTGTTTTTGTTTATATGTTTTTGTTTTTCTTTTTGTATATATGTACATTTTGTGAATAGTTTTTTTCTTTTTTTGTTAAATCTAATTAGATGAACCGTATTAAAAAGTATGTGTCACAAAATAAGTATGTAAGTAAAAATGCTAACTGTGATCGATTTAGGTAAAACTTCAGATTAGCATCAGTTAAATTTAAACATATCTTACGAAGTGGTTGCGTGATATCACGAAGGTCAGGGTCTTCATTACTGTCAATTCTTGAAGATTTCGAGTAAAACGCAAGAGTTATTCTTCTTTGATTTATTCACAGTTTAGGAAGTGCGATCGCTTCGACGGTTAAACAAGAATCTTTTCTACCGGCAGGCGCTCGCCTTTTTATATAAAGTTGGGAGAGGTGAAAATAACAATTTTGTTGAGGGTAGACTAAATCACTAAATACAGCAAATTTAATAAACAATTTTCGATCTTTAAACTAACTAAAATAATTATTTTCCGCAACGTATTTTCATAAATATGCGATGTCCCGCCGACATATCAGAGCAACTACATATTCGTTTATCGAATTACTTAAATAGCTTCTTCACTAGCTTGTCTATGGCAACTCGCTTATCGCTTCTTTTTCGTAGTATAACAATTACCTATTCCCACAAGTGATGTATGACTATCCTGGGTGACATTGATTTGATCTTCAAATCGCAGTACCGTGGGGCGGCAAAGTTTTTTATGATGACGGATCCTTCTGATATAGATATTATTTCTGTGTAATTTTTCAACATATTTATCTAGTGGCTATGCCCCGCGGCTTTACCGCATTAAAATATATGATAACAACTTTTGGTCGAAAAAATAGGTCTTGTTGAAATAAAGACTAAATGTTTCCGTAAGACATGGACTATAACTACTTATATTTCTTCTTTTAAAACACATTCAAAAGGTTTGTTTGCATGAAATTTTAAACACACAAAGATTCATACAGATAGACAAAATTCAATTTACCTATATCATTAACTCATTACTTAAGCTCAGTCAAAAACAGAGGTTATATTGCAATAGTTACGAGTACCTAACTAACTATACTAACTACATATGAGTACCTATCTATCTTTCAATTCGACCATGTATTAGTACTTAATAGCTATTTGTTAACACTAATCATAAGCTTCTTAGTACTGACTTATACCTATCCGTCGTCATAGAAGATGCCTTTTAATCAGTCGCATTTCTTATTCAGCAAAAGTCGCTAGCCGTGATCACAGAAATAGCTGAGTCCGTAACCTTCTTTCTAGCGTAGATGGAAATCCTAAGAACCCGGTATCGGGGACCATAACATCCCTTTCTAATATCCCATAAAAAAAAGTCCTCGGAGGTGTGTGAAGTCCACCAATTCGCACTTGGCCAGTGCGGTGGACTGTGCCCTAAAACTCTCTCATTCTGAGAGAAGACCCGTGCCCAGCAGTGGGACAATAATGGGTTGACGACAACATCCCTTTCTTGCAGCACAGCTTCATGTTCCGACGGCGCTTCAGACTAACTAAACCCGATGAAGATGTAATTCCAAGATCGAAACAGTAACTAGTAACAGTTGTTAAAGGTGGTAGAACATTGTAGTTTGACAAGGAACGTACCACCATCACACCTATTTCTAACGTGAAGCATTCCTCGCGTTTCGATGGAAGGGTGTGGTTGCCGGTACACTTTTATATGAGGTGATAATCCTAGTCCTCGGGAGTAGCAACACGTCTGAGATTGACTTCAGATGGAACCCATGTTCTATTTGAAGTGGCTTACAGGTGTCCATGGCAGTGACCACTTACCATCAGGTGGACTGCATGCTCGTTTGCTACTTAATTATTATGAAAAAATAAATAAATAAATGAATAAATAAATAAAAAAACTATCATTTAGACAGAAAAAGGAAAACTGAAGACCACGTCGCATCCAATTCTTATTCATACAACGGTCGCGACCAACCGTCAGTAATACAGATAAATACACCCCGCGCTACCCCTGCCCAACTATTTATATTGAATCCGGTGTGTTTGTCCCGGAATTTATTATTTCGCATTTGCCACTCGATTTCGTACATTTGTCTCGCGGACGCATTTTTGACTAGCATTTTCGTGACAGGGTATTTTGTTTGATTTTTTGTGGTTTTGAAGATTTGTATAACTTTGTTTATCTAATAATATTTTGGGGTGTATGTTGTGATGAAAAGATAGCTAGAATAGAAATAGCGATACTGAGATCTCAATTATTGATGGCTGTTGTACTTCGAGGTTCGAATACGGAGACACTGGTGCTTAACTGAAGGAGCAGTGAAGTTTTTATTTGAAACAGCAGTGTTTTTAACTACAATATTGACGACCCGCGTGGCGGAGCGGTTACCACACCGGTTTGACGGGCAATGGGTCCCGGGTTCTATTCCCGACCAGATAGGTATCTGAATGATGAGTTTAGATACATGTTCTGGGTCTGGGTGTTTGTGTATTCGTCTTGTGTGTGTCCATGGTACCCACGACACAGGATCCTAGTGTGGGGCTATGAGTGTAGAAAGCGTATAATATATTTTTAAGGTTGTGAGAAGGGAGGCGGTAAATACAAGTATAATTGGGTAGCATATATCCGCAGAGTTTCGGGCTAGTCCACATGGGTAGCCACGCATATGTGGCCGACCTAAAGTGAAACGTTTGTCTTAGTAAATATAAAACATTAAAGTCTTAACCTCTAATATGGAACTAGTTGACCCGGCGAACTTTGTTCCGCCTAAAAGTCAAAAATCTAAAAGTATCAGTGTTTTTTCACTATATTATACATTATAATACACAAAAACCTTCCTCTTGAATTACTTTATCTATTAAAAAAATGCACTAAAATCCGTAGTGTAGTTTTAAAGATCTAAGAATACAGAGGGACAGACAGGGAGAAGCGACTTTGTTTTATACTAAGTATTGATTAATTAGTGTAAGAGGTAAGAGTAGCATTTGATTATACGACTTAAATAAGATTATTCTTTTATGGGGTTCCACTCAAAATCGTATGGACTGTATGTATAATTACAATACAATACAATACAAAAACTCTTTATTGTACACCATAAAAATTCATAAAACAAATATGACATATATATATTTTAAGGTACAATAGGCGGCCTTATCACTTAAGTAGCGATCTCTTCCAGGCAACCTTACAGTAGGTAAGAGAAAAATATTACCGATAAAAGAGAGGGCAGGGTGTACAAAATTATTATAAAGAGTCATAATTAATTACATCTCTATAAAAAAATGTGTGTATGGTAGAGACACCGTACGAGCACAAAGCGGATAATTGTATGGTGTGCTAATGTCTAAAACTATAAGGGTCACATATAGACATAAACATAAAGGAACATAGACTTTGATTGGAATTGTCAAATATTTTTTTATCTGATTGTAGCAGCAAACGAGCATGCCGTCCACAAGATGGTAAGTGGTCACTGCCGTCCGTGGACATCTGAAGTTAATCACAGATGTGTTGCTACTCACGAGGACTATGATGATCGCCTCATATAATGTTGTGCCGGCAATCACACCCTTCCATCGAAACGCAAGAAATGCTTCACGCTAAAAAATAGGTGTGGCGGTGGTACTTCCCGGGCGAACTACACTGGTTCTACCTTCAACTTACTGTCTCACTGTCAGGCACTTATACATAGGTCTCAGAATAATAATCGCATAGGGCATATTCCATCAAGCTATTTCTGTAACTAATTAATAGTTAATACGAGCTTTTTGGCGCATCTTTATCGACTCAGTCAGGGTTTCTCACTCAATTTTCCAATTTTTTATACAATGAAAGTAGCAAACGAACATGCAGTCCACCTGATGTTAAGTGGTCACTACCGCCCATGTACATCTGTGAGCAACATCATAGCACAGATGCGTTGCTACTTCCGAGGACTAAGATAAAGTGTGCCGGCACCACACCCTTCTATCGAAACGCAAGAAATGCTTCACGCTAGAAATAGGTGTGGCGGTGGTACTTCCCCGGTCGAACTACGCTGGTTCTACCACCTTGAAATACCTACCTTTAATAATTCTATCAAAAGTAACCTAGTTTCATATTCTTCTTATCTGCAAGCTCTCAAGCTGGATTTATGAATGATATAAATTTTCAATTTTTGAATGCAATGTTTCGTTGGAATACGTTGTATCAGCCCGGGTTTCTGAATTTGGTACTCGGGGTAATGTCGCAGCGTTGAATACTGTTCCCAATTTTATATGAAAAAAACATGCGTGCGTACAAAGTACACATGTCGGAAGTGAAACTTCTTTGGCGAACTAATTTATAAATCTTGTTTATATTTATACAAATCCAAAACTTTAAATTTCCAAGATTAAGAGGAAGGGAAAAAGGCGTGATACGACGTTCGCTCTGTCTCACTTTTTCTCTCAATCTTTCTCACTCGCTTGCTCCCTACTCTCACTCCACGGCTAGTTGCTCATGCTACGTTCGCCCTGTCTTACTCTCTCTCAATCGGTCTCGATCACTCTCTCTCTCTTTTCCGACGCTTCCGTTGCATACCGGCGTGACGTTTCATCTGTAAAAATTTTACCCTCATGCGCCTAAAGAAGTTTCACTTCAAAAACAGTGTTTGCTATAACTTCATAAATTGATATACCTATACCTATGTGTAAAAAATATACCGACCGAATTTAGAATCACCTCCTTTTTGAAGTAGGTTACATATGTTGTAACTGACAATTTCTAAGTGCCCCGTAAGCCTATAAAAAACTATGATACGAACCCCAAATTAAGACATATTTGTTTTATTATTATGATATAGTCAATCATACGTTATAATAAATTTGTCACTGTTATTATTTCGTTCCAATTTTTTCATAAGCTCTGCATAGTGAGTTTATGATTTCTGTGATAGTAAGTTACTGCCGGCCATGGACTTGTAAGCAAATCCAATTAGAAAAGCTTATAACGTGAATTAAAATAATAAATAATGGAATATAGAGATATAAAGGCGTTGTTCATATATTTAGGTTACACATCAATTCATTTTAATAATAAATAAATATCAAATGCACCTACCTTTCTAGGAACCCATATTCAAATACAGCAGAGGAAACGTCGTATCACGAGAGGAATCAAACGCCGGAAGCGGAAAGGAGCGTATTTTTCGAATTTGAATTTCGAACTCTGGCTACTTCCGCTGCGGAAACTGCTTTTGCGAGAAGTTTTAAACTGTTCGTTCGGATTCGCATTTTGCAAACTGCGGTTACTTTTGTATTGAGGTTTTGTAATGAAATAAATACGTATATATGTTATTAGGTTTAAGGATTGGGTATTTCTAGATGAGTTTTCTGAATGCATCAGGAGAGTGATGTTATTTGAACATAAGTAGGTTTAACTCGTCCCTGTAGTTCCGGGATCAGAATAGGGCTACGGCATCCCCTGTCTGTCGTGAGAGACGACTTAAAGGCGATCATGCCTGGGGAGCGGCGTTGCTCCAACAGTCTTTGTTCGGATCTTGTATATTATAAAGGGTATTGAGAATACTTCGATAGCGTGTTTTAGAATTCTAGTAGCGCCATCTCTTGACGAGTTGCAGGAGGTTGCCACAACGTCTACCACGGTCATGAGTATCCTATGTGTCAAACTAGGTCGTAAAATATATGTGTTCCCAATTTCAGCGACATCTGGGCGGTAGTTTTTTGTTCAAACAGAACAAACACACAATTCCTTACGATGACTACACTTTCACATGAGGCGACCATCATAGTCCTTGGAAGTAGCAACACATCTGTGATTGGCTTCAGATGGAACCTTCTGTATGAAGTTGTTTACAGATGTCCATGGGCGGCAGTGACCACTTACCATTAGGTGGACTGCATGGTCGTTTGGTACTTCAGTCAGACAAAAAAAAACTTTTGCATTTCTAATATATTAATACAATTTACAATATTACAGAGAATTCCCGTTTCTCCCAATCTCTCGATCTTCCCCATCGAACCCCTATAGATGTGTATCGAATAAAAAACTCCCGACAATCGCTGTTTCAGATTGCCTCAATTTTCGCCAATTGTAGAACGGGAGAAATATGTTAAGTGGTGATATCGTTTTTAGATATGTTTTATTCCCTTTGAACTCCCTCCGTTTTCTGTAAGGATCTGTTCCAATTTGTTTTTTATGAATCCTGTAAAAAAGTTTTTATATGCAGTTCGTGATATAACGTTAAGGTTTTGCAAGGTTCGACGGAGAAGGTAGAAATATATTTCTAGCATGAAGCAGTTCTTGCTTTTCAGTGGAAGAGTGTGGTGCTGGCTCACTTTGATAAGAGGCGACTATCTTAGTCTTCGGGAGCAACAACGTATCTGTAATTGACTTTAGATAGCACCCATGTTCTCTATGAAGTTGTCTACCGGTTGCCACCCACGGGTAATCACTTACCACCCAGTACACCTGACCGCATACTCGTTTTCTACTCAAAATTGAATAAAAAAATAATAAACTTGTAAATCATTTCTTTACAAAACATAAAAAAAGTAAATAAGCGTGTAAGAATTTAGATATTCTTACGGCAATTATAGAACTGTTTATGTTATTTTCATAGGACCTAATAAAATTATTAGAAATTGAAATTATTCGATCTTAAAGTACCTATTTCATATTATCACACATAAAATTGTTCTACACACAAGCAGAATATCAAAACATCACAAATATCACAATAAATGAAAGGAAGAAAATTCACAATTTATTTCCTCAAAGCATCGAAAAGATCGTTAAATAAAAATTTACAAACCATAAGGTAGGGGAGCTATTTCAGAAAAATGAATATTTCCGCTAAAGTTCCAATAAAATTGGTATCAATAAGATCATACTTGTTTCACTGACGGCGAGTAGCGAAGAACTGCGAAATAACGTAATATTGAACATAATGGTTGAAACTTTCCCTCTCAATCGGGAGGTACGAGGTTCAAACCCAGGCACGCACCACTGAATTATGTGCGTATTAGAAATTAATTATCACTGCTTTACGGTGAAGGAAAACATCGTGAGGAAACCTACACACCCGAAGGTTCTTAAAAAAAAAAGTTCTAGGAGGTGTGTGAAGTCCGCCAATTCACACTTGGCCAACATAGTGGACTATGGCCTTAAACTCTCTCATTCTGAGGATGACCCGTGCTCAGCAGTGGGACAATGGGTTGTACCCCAATAGAGAAGAAATTCTAAATCACGAAACTATTGCAATTTTTGGCCAAATTGGCCAAAAGTATTTACCAGGAATTGGCCTCAACGGACGTAGTCGCTTCATCCGTTTAGGCCACGACCACCACTGTAATTACTAACCTATGTGGCAACAGAATGTCAGCGAAACCCGCTGGTAGTGTTAGCATGCAAGAGTTAAAACATACGTAGATCCTCGCAAACTTTCGAGTTTACTATATGAATAAGTTAGATGTTGTCTTTTAGCTCTAATTCATTTGCTGTTAGGAGTTAATTATATAGAAGAACTAGTTGAACCCCGCAGCTTCACTCGCGTTAAAAAAAATAATTTATCGATTGTTTACGGGAATAAGATATTTTTCCACAGTAAAAAGTAGCCTATATGTTAATACAGAGTGTCAGTTAACTCCCTATCAATTTTTATGAAAATCGCTTCAAACGTGTAGACGTGAAGAAATAACAAACATACACACTCACAAACTTTCGCCTTCATAATATTAATATGATTAGCATATATAGAGCGAGACTTAGAAGGTCAAGGTCATCCCGATCCGGTGGTAGTGTAAAAAAATATATATATGTCACTGACAATTTGTAAGTGCCTCCGTAGGCCTATGCAAAATAAAGACATTTTATATCGTCCCCATTCCCTTAGCATACATGAGAACAGAAAAATAATTATACAAGGCCTTTTTAGTTTCCTTTGATAAAGTTCGGAATCAATTCTTGGCGAAATTTCAGATTCTTATGGATCGATTTTATCATCGATCGCCGCTGTTGAAAATCCTCCCCCAATATTTATAGCTTGCGTAGTTCTATGACCATTCTGTTTCTCAATTAATAATTATTTTTGTTGGGAGAATTTTATATTTATCAACGTTTATAAGTGTATTATTTATTAAGCGATTAAATATTATAATCGTTCACTAGTTCTCAGTAAGACACATCGACAGGGGAGTATAAATTTTAATACATGCAACATTTAATAATAACTCTTGAAGCGTTTTAGAGGGTGTCTGATCTATGATTGATTTTGGGGTTCCAAAAATATGGAGTACCAATAAAAAAGAAAGGGAAGCGTCTTTGATGTACAACAATTCAAATTGGATTAAGTATTACTATATGATATGTAAGACAACTTTGTAATACTCAAAATATTTATTTTGTAAGATAGAAGGGCTGTGGTTTGACCCGGGTATACCACCGACATATCTACTTCTAGCGATTCCCGGCGAGACAGGTATCTGAATGATAAGTTTAGATTCATGTTATGGGTTTGGGTGTTTGTGTATTCGTCTTGTGTGTGTCCATGGTACCTAGGACACAGGAAAAAATCCTAGTGTGGAGCTATGAGTGTAGAAAGCGTAAAATTCTTGCGTTTCGGTGGCAGTGTGGTTGCCGGTTCATCACTCATATCATAGGAGGCGACTTTTTATGGAATTCTCATTCCCTGTTATGATTTCTTATTTGATTTTCTTACAGATTATCGTGAGATACACTGACCATTGACTATGTCATGGTCTACATGCTCGTTTGCTACTTCAAATATGATTTGTATACACCAAACGTATTTATTTCCTTTTTTTTAGAAAATGGTACGGAACTCTTTATGCGCGAGTCCGATTCGCACTTCCCCGATTTTATTATAGGATTTAAGCAAACGCATCAGACACGTTTGTCACGGTAATGAGTATTTTATGTATTGATCAAGGTCATAAACTTAGTGTCAAACACAAACTCTTGCCCTAATAAAATATGACTGAAAAAAGCAAGAAAAAAGATAGACAAGTCCTCCTCATACTACTTCATAATTTTCACACATTTCCCAAAAGAGAAAGTCAATAAATCATCCGCAGTCGGTATCCACGCAAACCGGATCATTCCTTAAAATTCCGCCCGGCACCGGATTTACACAGTGCCACTGTATTTATCACTGGATCAGTTCAGCTCCGATACATCATGTTCACGTCTCAATGCGAAGTGCGGTATATCATAGAATTATACCTAGGTGATAAATATTGGATGTGGCATCCCATAAACATGTACGCTCTGAATATGTTAAATGAAATGTAATAGAAACAAGACTGGTAATTGCACAATAACACTCCAAAAACGCAATTGTTTACAACAAACGTGATTTTATTGCCGTTGTTTATAGAGAATGGCACAGAAACCTTTGTTGGCAAGTCCAGCTCGCACTTAGCTGGTTTTATTATAAGATTTAATTTTCAAGTGCACCGGTCAAATTAATCACTGTAATTAGTATCATATGTATTAATTTAGCTTATAAAATGAGTGACAAACACACACTCATCCTCACAAACTTTCGCCTTAATAATTTTATTAAGTGTAAAATTACATTGAAACAGGGAAAAAAAGGTAGGCAGATATTACACCTAACACACTTTTTCATACGTTCTATATATTTTTTAACACGAAAGCCAATAAATCATCTGCAGTCGGTATCCGCGCAAACCGGATCATTCCTTAAAATTCCGCCCGAAACCGGATTTACACAGCGCCACTATATTTATCACTGGATCAGTTCAGCGCCGATACATCATGTTCACGTCTCAATGCGAAGTGCGGTATATCATAGAATTATACCTATTTGATAAATATTGGATGTGGCATCCGATAAGTATGTAACTAAGCTCTAAAATTGTGAAGTGTAAAATGGACAACACTGTGATACTTATGTATTAAAATTTCAAGAACGCAATTCGTAATTATGAATTTTACTTACATTTATAATGGAAAAAAATCGCTTGGGTATGGCAGGTGCTTCAGACAATTATTTATATACTCACCGCACAAAAGCTGAGACTATCATATATTTTATACTTTTATAATGTTATATACAGATTCTCTTGAGAACAAATTGGAGTTCCTAATCTAAATGTTTGTGTGTTTAGTTGGTAGAACCGTTCATGGTTCGACTCCGGATAAACGCTACAACTATTTCTACCCTCATCAACCCATTATTGGCCCACTGCTGGGCACGGGTCTTCTCTCAGAATGAGAGAATTTAGGCATAGTCCACCGCGCTGGCTAAGTGCGAATTGGTGGACTTCACACACCTCTAAGAACTTTTTTTTTTAAGACTCTCGTTTCCTCGTGATGTATTTCTTCACCAAGAAGCAGTGATAATTATTTTTTAATACGCACATAAATCAGTGGAGCGTGCCTGGGTTTGAACCTCGGACCTCCCGATCGAGAGGGCAAGTTTCAACCATTAGGCTATCACTGCTCTATTTCTACCCTAATCATCACAGAATAAGAGCATTTATATACGACATAAAAGGCGACCATCATAGTCCTCGGGAGTAGCAACTCATCTGTGATTGGCTTCAGATAGAACACATGTTTATTTAAAGTAACAGATGTCCATTTCGGCAGTGACCACTTACCATCAGGTGGGCTGCATGCTCATCCTTCAATCAGATAAAAAAATGCATTATTCATCGTAAATATTTATTTGAAGGAGTGGAAAAGGACAAAATTACCGAGAAGTAAAATTATAATATTTTTATTTTGTCACATCCAATAGATGAGTACATTCAGTGACATCAGAAATACATTCGGAAAAAGGAGTCTCAACTTCAATACGTATTTGAAAGGGAGGCTTTGGCGTATGGTGTAAGGTATAAGATTTTGTTATGGGTCGTGATGAGTGACTTGTTCAAACCCACCAACAATATATTTGTTTACCATGCCCTGGAAAGATATGATATTTTATATCTTATTAAAGTATTCAGGTAAACGAGTTTGAGTCGTTCGATTACGTTACAAACAAACGATGGCAACGAATTTCTTGGAATTATTATACCACTCTATTAAGCGGTCGTGCAATCTCCAGAGTTTTGAAATCTCCAAAACTAAGTTAATAAGCGGTTCTCGTTAAACCATTATTGTCCCACAGCTGGGCACGGGTCTTCTCTCAGAATGAGAGAGTATTAGGCCATAGTCCACCGCGCTGGCCAAGTGCAAATTGGTGGACTGGAATAAGCAATACAAGCGGTTAGCAAGCGGTTAATAAGATACTTAATGTGCAAGTACTCTATTTGGTCCTTAACACTTCCTATTTAAAGAAAACACATAGGCCACATTGGCTATGGGCCTAGATTGAATAAAACGCAACACTTTTTTAGAGAATAGTTGACTTCTGAAAAATAATTCAGTGAGCCGATAAAGTCACAAAACTATGCCAAATTCATTCAGACTAAACCCGCTACCGCTCTCGCCACCGCTCTCGCTACCACTTATAACTTAAGCATGTCAAAGCGAATTAATCCGACAATAAAACAACGTCACGCATGCGAGTGTAAAATTTGTCACGCCGAATTTGATCCCCGCCGATCGCTGCCGCTTTTCAACAGTAATGGAGATTTTATCGATGCTATTACGAATGACGGATTCGTGCTGAATTTTGAGGAAATCAATGTATTGTTAGATTATTTTGCTCTTGTTTAAAAACCTTACTTATTCATTTATGAAGTCTTTGACATTGATGTGGCAAACGAAGATATACCTTACTTTGCTCTTACAGTTTAGTCATTGTTTTGTTCAACGTAGCTTTTCTTTGTAATATTGAAGTAGCATACGAGCATAAACCTGGTAAAACCATTTTCCGGTGCATCCTCGGTAACGTAAGTAGACCAAGAACTTCTGATCTTCTCTTCTTCTATCTATCTATCTATTTATCAGCCTTGAAAGTCCACTGCTGGACATAGGCCTCCCCTAATCTGCGCCACTTCAATAGGCCCTGAGCTATCTGAATCCAGCGGTTAACCGCCGTCTTCTTCAAGTCATCAGTCCACCTGGTCCGGGGGCGGCCTGCACTCCTTTTGCCCAATGGTCTCCATTCCAGGATTCTTTACCCCATCCGTTGTCTGTCCTACGAACGATGTAGCCTGCCTATTGTCACTTCAGCCTCTTTTTCTGATTAACCAGAAAAGACAAGAGTTTGCTTGAGGGATCAAACTGCCTATGTGCTGCTGCACCTGCCTAATAGGTAACAACATTGAAGCGAACGACAGTCTGGTTTGAAAGGTGTCGTAAGGAGAATACATTACTTTTGAGTTAACATTGGATAGTACCAGGTTATGCCTGCCGTCTGCAGACACTTGTAACCAACTTCATATAAAAAGAATTTCTATCTGAAGGCAATCATTGCATACGTTTATGGACGGTAGCAGCCACTTACCATTAAGTGGTCTGCGTGCTTATTCGATATTTCTATAAAAAAATACCACATTCTATGAATAAATATACACCAGACATACGCAACAATACGCTACCGCAAATAACCACGCGCTAAATCGCATCAACTATTTCTATCCAAATTTCCATACGTTTCGGAAACGGACACCTATCATCGGATCCGCAAATTCGATTCGCGTCACCAATCCGGCATTAGCGTTAGCGTATTAATCAACAATTAGGACATTGGACGTCAGGCCGCTGGAGTAATGAAGTTTGGCGTGTCACTACAGCTGGTGACGACATGACACAGATCATGTACACTACAGAGGTGAAATATTAAAAATTTTGATGTGAGCTCTCTGATAGAACGGTTGGCGTTGACGTCATGTCATCGCGTCACGGCAAATTATCACTCTTTTAAATTGAAGTGGTCTCGTCATTTTGCTGGTGATTAATGACATGGTGATGATGGTGAAAGGTGAATGATAAAGAATGGACAGCCTTTGCACCAACGTTAAAAAGTTTTTCATGCTTTATATGATTTTAGACTAGTATTATCGCGGAATTGATACATTATAATACTTAACGGGTACTCACGATATGCGGTTTATGAATTCTTATAGAATTCTTTTTGCCGATATTTCGACCCAGTTGCATGAATCGTGGTCACGGCCAAACTGCGGTAGCGGGGAGAAACCGTTGACAAGCACTAGTGGTAAATTAACCTATCTACCCTACGTCTACTTCGTTTTTCTTTTTTAGGTTCCATATCACGACACACAACACTAACGCACATTACGCACCACATTTTGCACTATTTGAGATTTACATAAACTAACCACCGGATTCCACGCTTGTGCAAGTTTAAAACCATCTTCTCTGTTAAAATTCTTAGGATGTTTTTTGATCTCTATAGCCTCTCTTACTAAACGTGGGTTTCTCCCCGTTACCGCAGTTTGGCCGTGACCACGATCCATGCAACTGGGTCGAAATATCGGTAAAAAGAATTCTATAAGAATTCATAAACCGCATATCGTGAGTACCCGTTAAGTATTATAATTTTTCATGCTTTTTCTTTATTATCATACTGATTTTCAAGGAATTCTTTTTTTGATGGTCTTTTAAGAGAAGATTAAGAAGAGCAAGAGCTGATTTATTGTTTCAGGATAGCAAACAAGCATGTAGTCCATCTGATGTTAAGTGGTCAATGCTGGCCATAGATATCTGTAAGAAACTTCATATAGAACAAGAGCTCTATCTAAAATCAAACAACACATCTCCGTTGTAACTCTGTTGTCTAAGATGATCGTTTCTTATCGAAGTGAGGTGACAACCACACCCTTAAACCAGAACGCAAGAACCATTTACTAATAGTTGTGTAGATGGTTCCTTGAAATTTTAAATCTGGAGATAGTACTAGATAGTACTAGTAGAGTAAATAGTATGGTAGATTAATTTACATCATGATTATGCTGCCTGACCTCCCATTTGTCTCTCTTGCCATAATTTTGAGGGATTAGGAAATAGAAAATAGAAATTAGACAATAATTAAGTGGACGCTCTGTATGACGTCAGGATGGAGTAATGAAGTTTGGCGCATGGTAGTGACGGGATGAATGCCGAAGATAAGCTACAATACAGAGGGTATTTTAATACAAATAATAAATCTCATATAATTTCACGTGATAGAACCAGTGTATGTCGACCGGGGAAATACCACCGCCACACCTATTTCTGGCGTGAAGAATTTCTTGCGTTTCGATGGAAGGGTGTGGTTGCGTGTGTGGCACACTTTGTTATGAGGCGACCATCTTAGTCCTCCAGAGTAACAACGCATCTCTGATTGACTTCAGATAGAACCCATGTTCTGTTTGAAGTTGCTTGCAGATGTCTATGAGATACTCCAATCAGATAAAAAAAGGAATAATGCCATATTTTTCATCAGACTATTAATGTGTAACTCTTAGGCACGAGTCTTCTCTGAGAACAGCCTAAATATTGGCCATAGTCCACCGCACTGAGCAGGTGGGAATTGGTAGATTTTATAAACCGTTAAGTACTTTTTTAAGGAACTCTTAGGTGTGTAGGTTTGCGATGTTTTACGATCCGTACATTAAAAACTATGTTATTTTATATGACATGAAATCACATATTTATTTTTTACCAATTGAAGCATTTATTTTAATTTTTAATTCATTTCTTTATAAGTAAAACTTGACATAAATACGAGATGAACAAAAAGGCGGAAAAACTAACTAATTAATTATATTACACGTCTCTATTATTTATTCTTGCTCTGTGTCAATCTTGTATTCAATAAACAGTTGATTGATCACTTACCAATACGGAAGCACGTGGGTTTGATCATAAGACGAATTACTTGAGAACTCATCATGGTAGTATTTACCAGGTGGTAGAACCAGTGTAGTTCACCCGGGGAAGTACCACCACCACACCTATTTCTAGCGTGAAGCAGTTCTTGTGTTCCGATGGAAGGGAGTGGTTGCCAGCATGTTTTTATATGAGGTGACCATCTTAGTCCTCGGGAGTAGCAACGCATCTGTGATTGACTTAAGATAGAGCCCCATGTTCAGTATGAAGTTGCTTACAGACGTCCATGGGCGGCAATGAGCGCTTACCATCAGATGAATTGCATGTTCCTAAGTTCGTACTTCTACCTACGTAGTGGATGGATGGATGGAAGTTCGTACTTCTAAGGGACTTAGTGGTCTCCCATAACGCAATACAGATCGTAGAAGACCCACAAATCGAGAAGGATTGTACTACCATAATTCGAAGAACTTAGAAATAAAAAACAAAACTATCGAAGAAACTTCACAATTTAAAATACAAACATTATTCTCAAACCGTTCGACATTGTCATCCGCCCATTACGACAATGGCGAACGTTACATCAGGGCCGTATCGCAAATACCTTTGCATTAGCCGAAAAAATACAGCCGTCGCTCGTTGATGAGGCAAATTTTTTTCCCTACAGATATTAAGTCATGTTTAAGACGGCTATCATTATCTTTAATAGTAATAGATATTTTATTTTGTCGCGTTTCGCTTTGGGGTGTTTACACGACATTTGGGGGAGCGTATTCTGTACCGACCGTCGTTTCTGTGCGATATTGCAACAGTAGCTTTTCTTGAATGACGATAAAAAAATCTTACTAAAGAAATTTGATGCTTTTTTTTTGTTTTCGAGGGGGAAACCTTCAAAAGGTACCCGACGCCGTGGGAGCGACACAGGGTTATGTGGGATTTTTACCTCACTAAAACCCCCCCGGTGGCCGTCCTCGGCGCTGAAAAGGAGGACTCCGATCTCGAAACAACTTCAACCGGAATTCTCCGAGCGCGCTGCCCCATCGGGCTCCTCCCAGATGGTTGGCTGGGCCCACCGCTCCGTCTAATCTTTACGACGGTATACGACCACACATACCGCCGTCCTTTCCGGGATTGCCTGACCGAACGGTTCGAGCTCCCACTCTAGCCGTCTGCAACCCCGGAAGCCCCTTTTAGTCGCCTCTTACGACAGGCAGGGGATGCCGTAGCCCTATTCTATAGCTACAGCGACAAAGAAATTTGATGCTATTAATAGCATCACATTTCTTCATATATTTGTAAGTTACGAAAATTTAATTGAACAATATTTGATAGTATAGTTTTATTTAATTCAATTTAAACTTCAATTATAATAAGAAAAAACGAAACCAATGATGCTTTTCATTATTATTTGTATAATTAATAAAATTTTAAACCTAATTACAGTTAACTTTTATTCGTATATTTCTATATTGGCTAATTATTTACGATTTGTTGACCTAAGACATCATACTAATATTTAAAGCGAAAGTTTGTGAGTGTGTATGTTTGTTACTTCTTCTCGTTTAAAAGACTGGAGCGATTTTCATAAAATTTGGTAGGGAGTCAGCCGATACTCTCGATACTATCTTTTACCGTGAGAAAACATCATATTCCCACGGGACAATCGATTTTAGTTAACACGGGCGAAGCTATTATTTAACTAGTTTAATGATAAATAAATTAGATTCGCAACATCTTACATACATCAAATTAATTTAATTAATAATTAATAAGCTATAAAATTTCTAATAATAAGCTAAAAATTCTATTCGATATTATCTCTACCACCAATTTCCAACAACATTTTAGCAACTCGAATACGTCCGAATAGGTCGCCTGATACATTTTCTGTTCGTTAATAGGTTTTTCCTTCATAAAGCGAATGTAACCTATTTATTATACGGCTAATATTAAAAACGAGGGGAGGCTGTGTTATCCTCATAATAAATGTTTAGACTTTGACGACACCGCTTATAGATATATTAAGATCTCGCAAAAATATAAATAGGAAAAAGAGCCAAGTTCTGTTTAAACTGCCATAATTAAGAACTATATAATTATTATGATTGCTATTACTTGTACTTAAAACCAAACAAACATTTAAACTCCAGGTATTTAAATTTTAAATCTTAACATTTTGTATACCAAAGGTATACTATGTTAGTAAAAATTAATCCAGTTCAGTTATTTGTTACAAAATAATTTTACATACATTGAACGTACGTATACTGTTTAAATCTTTCTTTGAAGGGGTCACAGTTATAGGTATTTTTTTTAATTACTTTTGAAATCATTCTTTTCACGGGTCACATTTTATATTATATGTATATTATAATTTACTTGAGGCAAATTTGTAGTTTTACGTACATTAAACGCACATATATGTATATGTAAAACCATTTTTACTGTAAAATCTTTCTTTCAAGGGTTAAAGTTTTTTTTTTAATTACTCAAGGCAAATACCTATTTACAAAATTAGTAACTTAGCGTATGCACTGTCGTGCGCCCCAATAGCCACGCCTTGTTTGATGTTGGTAATGGAGAAAATAACGTGAATTTTTTTGTTATTAAAATCCTGACCGTAGGCTTTTAAGGCTCTGAAGCGTGGAAATGCTTGAGAGATTATATTGAGCGGAAAACTATTACGGGCGTTTGTTTTGAGGTTAAAATTGTTAATGTTTTATCATATTGAAGTGGTTTTGCATACATTAAGATAATGACTAATACTTCGTAAAGTATGTCGGTTGGTGTCGGTACCACAGGTCATGTAAGAGTAACTGCTAAATTCTGATACTCCTGCTAAACTACTTGTGATACTAATAAAAACCAATGTATAATCCAGAACTTTTCAAATTTAATACACGTCCCCGAATTCAAGATAAACTGCAAGCACTCGGAAGTAATACATATGCTTTCAGACAAAGCCTACTCTGCATGGCTGCTACGCTGATTAACAAAATACCTAAAGCCATACGTTGAAAAAAACGCTAAATAATCATCTCGTTGAAAAATATTACTACAATATTAACGAATTCCTTAATGAAAACAATCTTTAAAACATGTCTCCGAATTACTAATAAGTCCGAATCTAAATAATATCAAATAATTGCCAAATATAAATTATCATAAAAATACATTGTAAAGTTATTTAAGTAGGTATTCACCAATTTAATTTTTATTTCATAAATTAACAATGTAAATTTGACATTTTATAATTCTATTTGTCTTTGCATACCTTATTGGTGAGGATAAGCGAACGATAAAGATGTGTTTTATAAAGAACTTTTTTTTATTTTTTATTTGACTGAAGTAGCAAACGAGCATGTAGTCCACCTGATGGTAAGTGGTCACTGCCGCCCATGGACATCTGTAATCAACTTCATACAGAACATGGGTTCCATCTGAAGTCAATCACAGATGCGTCGCTACTCCCGAGGACTATGATGGTCGCCTCATGTGTAAGTGTGCCGGCAACCACACCCTTCTATCGAAACGCAAGAACTGCTTCACGCTAGAAATAGGTGTGGCGGTGGTACTTACCCGGTCGAACTACACTGGTTCTACCACCTTTAAACCTTATGTAACTTTTTCCTGCAATAAATAAATCGAATTAAGCATACTAGTCACACATCGCAACGTCAAAATTTGAACGTAATTTAGATTAAAAAACTAAACTTCATATTGTGCAAAGTATTTGTCAAATTCAAATAAATTGTAATGATTTTCAAGTTATTTTGAACGCGTCCGTTAAAGGTAAAAAGAGGTTTAATTAGCTAAGCTGCATTTAAAAGTAATAGCGGGTATTTGATATTTTGATAAAGACATCTGACATTTTTGACGTTATAGGTATGTGTTTTGATAGTAAGACATTGAATGTTCTATTTTGTTTATTATGCATGTGTTTATGACAAATGCAAGGTAGTGTGTGTAATGTGTTTGAGTTGATTTTATGTATGTTTCATGCATTATTTGAAAAAAATATTAGCATTGAGTAATCTTTCTCTACATCAATTATAACCGTGTGTAATTTCATACTCCTCCGTCTGCGGCAAGTATCTTAAAAACGGATCACAAGTTTTTGCTTCACGTATTAATATGTGGATATTTACATGAGGCGTCTCTACCTAATCCTCAGAGGTAGCAAAACATCAGCTGACTTCAGATAAGACTTTGACCATATCTTGTGTTGAGTACGGATACTTATGGGCGGCAGTGGCTATTTACCATCAGGTGGACTGCATGCTCGTTTGCTCCTTACAAAAAAATTTTGACTCGCAAATTTTTTTTTAGTGTTGGAAATAATCTAATAAACATACAAAACTTTACAGGTTATGTTGGAAACTTATCCCGAAAATACTGTTGTTTCAGCGTTAAATCTGAAACCTCTATCCCCGCTTCCCCGCGTGCGATACTCCGCAAGAAATATAAAAGAATTGCAAGACTACCACTAACGACAATAGTTGAGAACAATCGTTTATCATCGCGTATCTGCAGACTGTATCCGCGCGACGTATCAATATATGTAGGGATAGCAAAAAAAATAAATAAGATTGAAGTAGCAAACGATAATTTGACGACCCACGTGGTGGAGCGCTTAGCATACCAGTCTGACGTACATAGGGTCCCGGGTTTGATTCCTGGTCAGACAACTATATGAATGATGCGTTTAGATTCCTGGTCTAGGTGTTTGTGTATTTGTTTTGTGTGTGTCCATGGTACCCACGACACAGGACAAAATCCCAGTGTTGGGCTATGAGTGTATAAAGCGTGTTTATCGTGTTTGTGTTTATCGATAATGGAGTCCACCTGTTCTTAAGGGGTCCTTGCTGCACCTGGACATCTGTAAGCAGCTTCACATAGAAGATGGGTTTTATCTGAAGACAATCACAGAAGCGTTGCTTCCCCGAGGACTAAGACGGTCACCGTATACAAAAGTGTGAAGGCAACCACACTCTTCCATCGAAACTCAAGAACTGCTTCACGGTATAAATGTACCGGTGGTACCTCACAGGTCGAACTATATCAGTTTTACCACCTGGTAAAATTAATTTACAATTACAGCCGTTCACAGATTTACAATTTCTGAGGACTAAGATGGTCACTTCATTTGTTTGACAGACACATATGATTTTTAATTTTTATTATTGCGGAATTGATACATTTCAAACACGAAATGTACTTTTTTCTCTGCGTTAATACTAACTAAAATACAACACAATACAAAAACTATTTATTGTACACCAAAAAATTCATACAATAAATGTAACAGATATATGTATATTATAAGGTACATCAGGCGACCTTATCACTTAAATAGCGATCTCTTCCAGGTAACCTTACAGTAGCTAAAAAAATAGTACACATTAAAGAGGGGGTATGGTATACAAAATTATTATATAGAGACATAAGTACGTCAGTAGCTAGCTACTAGTAGATAAAATGTAAGACGTAGAGAAGTTTTAAAGAATAAAAAGATATATAAGAAATACAAAGATAAGGAAAAATACAATAGGGTTACCAGGAAAAAGAGTAAAAATACAAAAACAAAACAAAACAAAACGTATATAAAGAGGAAGATTTTTAAAATAATTCAACTGCTGGTGTAATAATACGAAACCTTCCTTTTCACCTACCCTTCTTTTGATTACACCATATTTAAAAATATATAGCCTACCTACATCACTTGAGAACTGAGTCGATTCTGATGATATATTATATTTTAATCAGTAAAGCCTTTTTGGCTTTAACGCGTGCCAAAGAAATAGACGCTAAAAAAATATCAGCCTTCTGACGTTGTCGTGTAAAAATAGATCAACAATATTACCTTTTTTGCCGACCGTACTATCTATACATAGCGTAGGGGCGCGTTACAAGAAAACTCGCATCATTATCGAGAGCTTGTATGTCTGTGTCTTAATCGACGGAAAAACATTGCTGCTGTGTATAACTATTTTCTCCTACCATTGACTCTCGATAAAATGGTATGAACTCGATTAAGTCAAATTTTATTCAACAAATAAATATCTTCAAACGTAAAAAAAATGATATACTTTTACGTAAAAGAAGGCGCTGGTTTTGTGGTGTTATTGTATATGTCGACGCAAAAGCTTATATTTACGTTTGTTTTATTTAAAATATTATTGCTTTAATATTTTATTACTCAAATCTACTTTAAGTTTTTACAAACATAAATTAGAGTAACTCCATTTGATTGGAGGTGTGAAGTAACATTCAAAAAGTAACTTTTCCTATTCTGATTTTTAGTTCAAACGCTCGCAACTAGATGGCGTTGTAATAAATTGAAGTTGTTGCTTTTTGAATGTGACTTTTGAGAAACAATTTAAATTACTGTTTATTTAATGATTTCCTTATTTACAAAATTCATTATTATTTAATTTATGAATTTTGCGATCTAAATAATTTATTTTGAAAGTGTTATTTGTGATGTGTTTCCTTTTGGCGGCAAAGCGCGCCCTCATGTTTTTGCGTGTATCAAAAAGTGATTCATTATTACTTGTGCTCTTGGAAGAGGCGGACGACTCTTGTAAGTACTCATAATCAATTACTTATTAAATTTTAATTAACACTAATAATTAGTTGGAAGTTATGATAAAAGTAGGTTTAAGAAATAGTTGTAAGATAATAAGTTAAGGTTAAAATTGTTAATAAATTATTAAAGTGTTTTTGAAGAATATTGTGTTTGTAATTTCATCATGAGCGAGAACAGTGACGTCAGCAATGCTGACGTCACTCTTTCTAAAAACTCTGTTGGACAAGACACCTCGTTATCAGAAGTGGGATCACCACCCACTTCTGCCGGGCATTCTGATTTACCTTCCGCTGCAACCACTTCTGTTAGTGGGGTCCCAGCTGAGTTTTTCGCTCAAATGATGTTAATGATGAAGCACATGTCGGATCGCATGACGTCATCAGAGTCTAAAGTAAAAATGGGTGACATATTTTTGCCGTCGTACGATCCAGACTCAAATATAGGGATACGTGAATGGTGTGGACATATTACTAAAGCGATGGATACGTACAGCCTAAGTGATTATGATGTACGAATGAAAGTAGGTAGCCTGCTTAAAGGTCGTGCTAGGTTGTACGTAGACAGCTGGCTTGTGTCTACTAACTCTTGGCCGGAAATGCGTGATATTTTAATAACCACGTTTGAGCCAGAAAGTCGGTATTCCAGAGACATAGTTCGCTTTAGGGAACATGTTTACGATAATAGTAAAAATATTGCGCAGTTTCTGTCGGAGGCCTGGGTATTATGGCAACGAATTACGAAAGATAAGTTGTCGAGTGATGACGCGGTTGAAGCCGTCATAGGTTGCATTAGTGATGAACGATTGCGTGTAGAGTTACTAAACGTGCGTGCAAAATCTGTACCGGAATTAATTTCAGTGGCATCGTCTATACGTCCTACAAAACGTACAAACTCTAACCAACCGGTGCAAAATTTTAATAAGCGCCCACGTTTAGCTGAAAGATTTAACCTGTATTGTCAAGTATGTAAAATGACAAACCACGAAACACGTAACTGTCGTTTTGCAAACAGAAATACTGTTCATCAGCCGCGCCATGACTCAAACAACGGAAAGCAAAATACTACTGTGCCTACCTGCACATTTTGCTCCAAGATAGGTCATACATATGAAACGTGTTTAAAACGTGAGCGCGCTGTCGTTTCAAATATAAATTTCATAGGTAATCCGAAATTAACTTGGATACCGATCAATATTGAAGACTATAAATTAAACGCAATATTTGACAGCGGAGCAGAATGTTCTTTGGTACGGGAGTCGGTGGCGGCAAAAATTCCTGGTAGACGTGTAAGTGAGGTTCATCATCTAAAGGGCATCGGTCAGTTTACGGTGGTATCATTGACCAAGTTACTTGCTGTTTGTGTTATTGATGGTTTACGTGTAGAATTATTATTTCATGTAGTCCCAGATTATGAAATATGTTCTGATATATTGATTGGGACAAATCTTTTTGAAAACACAAACTTAAGTGTACTGGTTACATCTCGTGGTGCTAAACTGCTTCATCAACCGGTGGTTTGCCATTTGCGATCCCAAGATTATAAATTCGATAATCTTAACACTGATCTATCTAACGAGGATCACTTAAACGAATTAAAACTTTTGTTACATAAGTATTCGCACTTATTTATTCGCGGATACCCTCGCACACGTGTGAATACAGGTAAATTAGAAATACGTTTAAAAGATCCCGATAGATATGTAGAGCGCAGACCATACAAGCTAAGTCCTATTGAGCGGGAAAAAGTAAGAGAGATTGTGACAGAGTTGTTAGAAAATAACATAATAAGAGAAAGTACCTCTGCTTTTTCCAGCCCAATAATCCTAGTAAAAAAGAAAAACGGACAGGATCGCATGTGTGTTGACTACCGGGAGCTGAATAAAAACACCTTGAGAGACCACTATCCTTTGCCGATCATTTCAGATCAAATTGATCAATTGTCAGGAGGTTTCTATTACTCCACATTTGACATGGCGGCAGGTTTTCACCAAATTCCCGTTTCAGAAAATTCAATTGAAAAAACTGCCTTCGTAACGCCCGATGGCCTTTACGAGTATTTAGCCATGCCATTTGGTTTAACTAATGCTGTTTCAGTTTATCAAAGGTGTATTAATGGAGCACTAAGGCCTCTACTTTATGAGTCTGATCCTATATGTCAAGTGTATGTTGATGATGTTCTTACGAAGTGTAGGGACTTTTCAGAAGGTCTATCACGCATTGAGAGAATTTTCATGGCTCTGCAAGGAGCTGGGTTTTCTATCAATGTAGAGAAAACGGCTTTCTTTAAACGCTCCATCGAGTATCTGGGTAACGTAATAGCAGACGGACAAGTCAGCCCTAGCCCAAAAAAAGTAGAGGCTTTAACGAAATCTCCCATTCCATCAACTGTTAAACAGGTTAGACAATTTAACGGGTTAGCTAGTTACTTTAGGCGTTTTATTCCCAATTTTTCATCTATTATGGCACCCCTATATGAATTAACAAAAAAAGATGCAAAGTGGGAATGGAACGATAGACATGATCAGGCTAGGAATTACATTATCCAACATTTGTCTACTGCGCCTACCCTTTCACTGTTCCAGGAAGACTCACCAATTGAACTTTACACGGACGCAAGCAGTATTGGCTATGGGGCGGTGTTAGTGCAAGTAATTAATGGGCGACACCATCCGGTTGCCTATATGAGCCTGCGTACTACAGAAGTTGAGAGCCGCTACCACTCCTATGAACTCGAAACCTTGGCAGTGGTAAGAGCAATCAAACATTTTCGCCAATATTTATATGGGCGAAAATTCAAAGTCGTGACGGACTGTAACGCATTAAAGGCATCAAAGTTCAAGAAGGACCTACTCCCTCGAATTCATCGCTGGTGGGCGTTTTTACAGAATTTTGACTTTGACATAGAATACCGAAAAGGTGAAAACCTCCAACACGCAGACTTTTTTAGCAGAAATCCGTCAACTGAAAGTTTAGTCAATGCGATGACTAGAGACACTGAATGGATCCAGGTAGAACAAAGGCGAGATAGTGACCTACGTTTAATTATCGATGGCATTGCTAACGGCAAACCATTCGATAACTATGTCTTGGTGGAAGGCGTACTTAAAAGAAGTATTACCGACCCACTACGTGGTAATTATAAAGTCATCGTAGTACCGAGGTCATTTCAGTGGAGTCTGATAAACACATACCATACAGCTCTACAACATCCGGGATGGGATAAAACATTACAAAAGCTGAAAGAGTGCTACTGGTTTGACAAAATGAGCACGGTTGTTAGAAAATTCGTCGACAATTGCATTGTGTGCAAAACATCGAAGGGCCCTTCTGGAGCAGCACAAATACAGCTTCACCCAATTCAGAAACCAACTGCGGCGTTTCAAGTTATCCATATGGATATCACAGGCAAATTGGGTACCAAAACCCATTCGGGTCGGGATGAGTATGTAATTGTCACAATCGATGCTTTTACCAAATATTTACTATTAAGTTATTCAAATAGTAAAAGTCAAAGTGATAGTCTGGCAGCACTAAAACGCACTGTACATTTATTTGGGACACCAATACAAGTAGTTGTTGATGGAGGAAGGGAGTTCCTTGGTGACTTCAGAAACTACTGCGACGGCTTCAATATTAATATTCACACGATTTCACCAGGAGCAAGCCGAGCAAACGGTCAGGTTGAACGCATAATGGCGACATTGAAGAATGCGTTAACCATGATTAAAAATTATGAAACCGAAAATTGGCAGACCGCTTTGGAAGCATTACAACTTGCATTCAATTGTACTCCTCATCGTGTAACAGGCGTTGCACCACTTACTCTTTTGACTCGTCGACAGCATAGTGTCCCACCACAACTTCTACGACTTGTGAACATTGACGAAGAGAGTATTGATTTCGACGTGCTCGACCAGCAAGTTCAAGCAAAAATGCTAGCTGCCGCTCAATACGACAAACAACGGTTTGACAGAAATAAGGCTAAAATACGTGCTTTCCAAAAAGGAGACTACGTATTAATTAAAAATAATCCACGTAACCAGACATGTCTCGACCTGAAATACAGCGAACCATACGAGATCCTGAGAATTGTAGATAATGACAGATACATTGTCAAACGAGTAACTGGGAGAGGGCGTCCACGTAAGGTCGCTCATGACCAGTTACGTCGCGCACCGCAACCTGGTGAACAGGAAACCGTGTCGACGTGTTCGGATGCCGACCTTCAATTAAATTCTGAAGACCTTCAGCCCCATCCAAGTACCTGTGACTCGCAGTCTTCGATGACACAAGCTGCGATGACATCTGATGCCTAAGTTAAGGTGAGCCTAGTGTAACATCATTATAGACTAAAATTCCAATGAATCATATTTCAAACTTACTTTTCATTTTTTCATGGTTAAAATTAATGAAAAACAAAACTATTAAGTTTTATAAAAACTTAATCTTAAAACTGTACTGTCCCTTAAATTCCTATTTCCGTAAGGAAATAGGAATTTAAGGGACAGTACAGTTTTAAGATTAAGTTTTAAGATTAAGTTTTTACAACCTATACTGCCATTTTCAGAGCCTCTGTGGACCACGGTTGAATAAAGACCTAGACCACAGCATCGGCCTTCATGCATCCCTAAGTTCCTCTGTGGACCACGGCGTACGTGACCGCCCAGACCACAGTAACAATTTCCTAAATTATCACAAGCTATAAAAAAAAAAAAAAAAAACTTTTTCAGAGCCTCTGTGGACCACGGCGTACATGACCGCCCAGACCACAGCTTCGACCTATTACCCTAATCCCTTAGGACCCCTGTGGACCACGGCGTAAAAGACCGCCCAGACCACAGCATCATCATGTCTACGAGAATATAATAAAATGCAAGATTGCGTGGAGACATTTGCATTTAAGAAAAACTATTAAAACGTGTTTAAATGCGTGGAGCATAAAAACACAAAGCTCATTCCTGAAGTACAGTAACAATTATGTTAACAATATTAGTTACTTAGTAACTAAGTCATTAGACATTTCATTATGACTAGGGTATCGGTGTACAGATACCTAGTTTAAATTAATAATTTTTATTTCTAGAAACGTGGCAGGCGCAGAGCACGCACCGCCCCGCAGAATGGCCGTGTCGACGCAAAAGCTTATATTTACGTTTGTTTTATTTAAAATATTATTGCTTTAATATTTTATTACTCAAATCTACTTTAAGTTTTTACAAACATAAATTAGAGTAACTCCATTTGATTGGAGGTGTGAAGTAACATTCAAAAAGTAACTTTTCCTATTCTGATTTTTAGTTCAAACGCTCGCAACTAGATGGCGTTGTAATAAATTGAAGTTGTTGCTTTTTGAATGTGACTTTTGAGAAACAATTTAAATTACTGTTTATTTAATGATTTCCTTATTTACAAAATTCATTATTATTTAATTTATGAATTTTGCGATCTAAATAATTTATTTTGAAAGTGTTATTTGTGATGTGTTTCCTTTTGGCGGCAAAGCGCGCCCTCATGTTTTTGCGTGTATCAAAAAGTGATTCATTATTACTTGTGCTCTTGGAAGAGGCGGACGACTCTTGTAAGTACTCATAATCAATTACTTATTAAATTTTAATTAACACTAATAATTAGTTGGAAGTTATGATAAAAGTAGGTTTAAGAAATAGTTGTAAGATAATAAGTTAAGGTTAAAATTGTTAATAAATTATTAAAGTGTTTTTGAAGAATATTGTGTTTGTAATTTCATCATGAGCGAGAACAGTGACGTCAGCAATGCTGACGTCACTCTTTCTAAAAACTCTGTTGGACAAGACCCCTCGTTATATATTATTGTGCATTATTAAGTTCTAATTTTAGCGGCCTGCTGTGATACTGATATACAAGTAAGCAAAATATATTTTCTAGTTCTTATGATAAAATCATTTAGTCCATAACAAACAGGATTTATATAATATAGTCAGAGATAGATAATTTTAACGTTTTTAATATGTTGATTTTAAAAGGCATCAGCTCATAATTTCTAATATTTAGTACTTACAATGATGACGTCCTTGCCAGTGCTGGCTATGTAGTACTGAAAAATTAAGTCAACCTAATATTTTACGTATCACTTAATATTTAATAGTGTATTAATATAGCACAAGGTTATACTCGCAGCATCGCTTCGGTCAGGTCTACCACCAAAGTAAATGTCCTTTGTGTTAATGCAGTTCACACATTTTGTGTGCCAAATTATAGCGAAATCTGATAGGTAATTTTAACATGAAAGAGTACTACACATAAATCCGCATAAAATTTCTAAACTATAATATAAATAAGATAATAAATTATGTTAGTACTCTTATAGTTAGAATAGGTTACTATAAAAACTAACAAAATATTGATTCGAGAACTATAATCAGGCTACCATAGTAGGCGCTTCCAATAGAGTAGTAGTGAATTATTTATAGCTTAAACTTTGTTATTGTTTTCCGTTAGCGGGATAACGTTTTAATAACGAGGAGCGGCGGGTAGTTTCCGAAATAGCATTTATCATACAGTATTCGGTTGACGTATTTATAAGTGGTAGTAATCGAATGTATATTAAACTATACATGAACCATCATTGTTCCACCGCTGAGCACGGATATCTAGACGAGAGGGTTCAGGTTACAGTCCACTACGCTGGCCAAGTGCGATTCGGTGGTCTTCACACACCTTTGAGAACGTTTTTCAAATAACTCTTTAAGGTGGTAGAACCAGTGTAGTTCGACCGGGGAAGTACCACTGCCACACCTATTTTTAGCGTGAAGCATTTTTTGCGTTTCGATAGAAGGATGTAGTTGTCGGCACTCATGTTCTGTATGTAGTTGATTACAGATGTCCATGGGCGGCAGTGATCACTTACCATCGCTGGACTTCATGCTCGTTTGCTACTTCATTCAGATAAAAAAAGTACCCGACGCCGTCGGAGTGCCACAGGGTTACGTCGGATTTTTACCGCACTAAACTAACGGAGCAGAGACCCTTGGGATTGGAGTACATGGATAACCATGTCGCCGCAACCTTACCGAAGACCTACGGGTAGATATGATAAGGGACGTCCCTGTAGCCTCGGGGTCAGAATAGGGCTACGGTATCCCCTGGGCTAAAAGGGGCTTCCAGGGTTACAGACGGCTAGAGTGGGAGCTCGAACCGTTCGGTCAGGCAATCCCGGGAATGACGGCGGTATGTGTGGTCGCATACCGTCGTAAAGACTAGACGGAGCGGTGGGCCCAGCCGCCCATCTGGGAGGAGCCCGATGGGGCAGCGCGCTCGGAGGATTCCGGTTGAAGTCGTTTCGAGATCCCGGAGTCCTCCTTTCAGCGCCGAGGACGGCCACTGGGGGGGTTTTAGTGCGGTAAAAATCCCACATAACCCTGCGTCGCTCTTCGTCACCTTTGGAAGGTAGAACCTTCGTCACCTCCAAAACAATAATAAAAAAAAAGATATGATCAGGGAATCCTATCCTATATGTCAGTGGTTACCTCGGAGACTGGGGCAGACGCCCACGACGGCTGTCCTGGTGTGACGCTTCGTGGGCACGCGAAGGCATACTGTCCAGCCTCACCAACGGTACAGCCACCGGAGGACGGACTTCGAGGACACCACGTGGCACGTGGTCTGGACTGGACTGCAACCTCTAGGTTCAGGCTAGCGTACACGCAATCAGACCTGAAACCCATATCCCCCGCAAATTAGGATGACACTCCTAACAAGTATTCTAACAAATAAGGGCTGTAAAATGAACGATATTTGTTAAGGTTAAATTAAGGTTGCAAGATTTGACCTAAACCCACATACTTACGGACTTACATACTTACCCACAAACATTCTAAGTTAAATAAAAGCTTTTAAAAACAGTTTCCATTTCCAATTAGGAAACGCTCCTTGCTTTATATTTTACTAAAGATTTCCTCAAAGTAAAGTGACAATCTACATATTAAACCCACCCACCTATACCGTAGATATACCTGATTACAACACATCACACTCAATTACTACCTATAATGGCACCCCTCCGATAATGACGTCACGCAAATGAATCAATTTACCCGCACTCACCCCACAGGTGCGCCCTTGTCAATTTTAATAAGCGACTTTTATACGTATTCGATTTTTGTAATCTACCCTATTTTTTCTTCTCGAAATTGGGCGTGTGATCATTTTTTATCTGATTGAAGTAGCAAACGAGCATGCAGTCCATCGGATGGTATGTGGTCACTGCCGCCCATGGACATCTTTAATCAACTACATACAGAACATGGGTTTCATCTGAAGTCAATCAATAGATGCGTTGCTGCTCCTCAGGACTATGATGGTCGCCTCATGTAAAAGTGTGCTGGCAACCACACCCTCCTATAGAAACGCAAGAAATGCTTCACGCTAAAAATAGGTGTGGCAGTAGTACTTCCCCGGTCGAACTACACTGGTTCTACCACCTTAAAGATTTATTTGAAAAACGTTCTCAAAGGTACGTGAAGACCACGGAATCGCACTTGGCCAGCGTAGTGGACTGTAACCTGAACCCTCCCCTTGACTTCACCTAGAACATAGGTTCTATCTGATGTCAATAATAGATGCGTTGCTACTTCCGAGGACTGTGATGGTCGCCTTATATAAAAGTGCCGGCAACCACGCCCTTCCATCGAAACGCAAGAAATGCTTCACGCTAGAAATAGGTCTTGCTGCTCATTTACAGCTTGCTTTTTAAGGGCTAAATCAGAATGCCTTATGTCCTTGTATATCTTGCATGTCCTATATATATTGGTTTCCGACTCACTTTTATATGAGGCGACCATCTTACTTCTCGGGAAAGTAACGCATCTGTGATTGACTTCAGATAGTTCTATATGAAGTTTCTTGCAGATGTCTATGATTGGCAATAATCACTTACTATCAGATGCTATTGGTATATTGCTATTTAAATCTTTTTGAAACATGTCTGTATTAATATTATTTCTCATTTTAGGTGTATAAAACAGAACTGAATATTATATTTATTTAAAATTATTTTAAGAATTAAGTACTTGTTATAATAAGTATATTTCTTATAGTATAACTCAAACTAATACAATTAAATATAAATTATCACCTATTTCTAGCGTGAAACAACTAGTGTTGGTAGACGGCTGTAGTTGTCCATCCATCCATCAGCCCTTTGAGGTCCACTGCTGGACATAGGCCTCCCCTAAATGACGCCACTCTAACCGGTCCTGTGCCTCCTGAATCCAACGGTTTCCCGCTGTCTTCTTCAGGTCATCGGTCCACCTGGTGAGGGGGCGACCTGTGCTCCTTTTGCCTAAACGTGGTCGCCACTCGAGGACCTTCCTTCCCCATCGGTTATCGGTCCTACGAGCGATGTGACCAGCCCATTGCCACTTCAGCTTGCTAATTTTGAGAGCTATGTCGGTTTTGTTCGTCTACGGATTTCATCGTTGCAAATCATGTCTCGTAGCGAAATTTCGAGCAGCTGTAGTTGTATGATCACTTAAATGAGGAGACCATCTTAGTACATAGAAATAGCCACGAACCTGTGTCAATCATAGATTCGTTCAAATATAATCTCTGTTATGTATAGAGTTGCTTACAGATGTAAAAGGCTGGCATAGACTATATGCCATCAAATGAACCACATTTTTATTTGCTATTAAATTTTTTTAATGTACAAATATACATATTTCGTTTTTTTTTCACAGATATGTTTGTTGTAACAGTTATATAGTAACTATTATTGTTCCAACCACTTCGATCCTAAGCAAACGTATAAATTATATAATTAGCGGTGAATTAGTAGTAACGCAATAATTTGTTGGGCGGACTACCAAACAATATGGGCGAATAAATATTTATTAAGGGTCAGAAAGTGTCCTCTATTGGACCTCCACGTGGACCGCGAAACGCCTTGACCGGTATGGAGGTGGCATTCAATTAGCCGCTATTTTGTATAGGTAGAGGGACGTCCTTCCGATTCGGGTACCTTAAAATGGTACTCCAGTGCCTTGGTAGTGACACTGGGCTATGTGAAATATTTAGTCGTCAACCCATTATTGTCCCACTGCTGGGCACGGGTCTTCTCTCAGAATGAGAGAGTTTAGGCCATAGTCCACCGCGCTGGCCAAGTGCGAATTGGTGGACTTCACCTCCGAGAACTTTTTTTTTTTTATAAAGAACTCTCGGGTGTGTAGGTTTCCTCGCGATGTTTTCCTTAACCGAAAAGCAGTGATAATACGCACATAAATCAGTGGTGCGTGCCTGGGTTTGAACCTCGGACCTCCCGATTGAGAGGGCAAGTTTCAACCATTAGGCTATCACTGCTCGAAACTGCACTGCTGTGAAATATTTACCACACCCAAACTTTGTTTGTTCAGAGGCATATAAAAATTGTCAGTTACATTTTCTTGTTACACTACTACCGTTACATTTACACAGTCTACAGTTTCATTTTTTTGTTACAACACTACTACTTCAAAACACGACTTTAACTAAGAAGATGCGGTAACAAATTCTATGGTTTATTTCCTTGTTATCAGTTCATCATTTATTCAACAAAAATATGAAATGTTAGAATAATCCTAACTGGTATAACAATTTGAACATATAAAATTGATTGCAGTATAACCCATTATTGTCCTACTGGGCACGGATCTTCTCTTAGAATGAGAAAGTTTTTTAGGCCATAGTCCACCGCGCTGGCCAATTGCGCATTGGTGGACTTTCATCATATCGTCAACCCATTATTGTACCACTGCTGGGCACGGGTCTTCGCACTTTCGAGAACTTTTTATTAAAAAGAACTTTTGGGTGTGTAGGTTTCTTCACGATGTTTTCCTTCACGGAAAACCTTCCTTCACGTTTTCGGTAAAATTGATTATGATCTTCAATTATAATAATTTTTGACAGATTTGACAGAATTTATTGAAAGACAGCCTTAATGTTAACCTTTTCATTAAATTCATTACTATTGGTTTCTGTTAATTAACATAAACCAATTATAATATAACCATTAATGAACATACAAAAAGAGATACAAATTTAAATATAAATTAGAGTCAAAATATGAACTCCAAGATTTTTTAAAAAAAGGTGTGCATACTCATCTCTTAAATCAAGTGTCAAAATAGTTTATTAATGTAGGTTTTACTTGTTATTGCCTTTTCTATTTCTATTCTATTTTATTTATTATTACTATTATTTTGTGTTTCAATACTTATTCTGTCACTTCTAGTTTCGTTCTTCTCTTATTTAATTTTTCTATTTTATCTTTTACTTTATTTTCTTCTTTTTTTTCTATTTTCTTTCTTTTACTGGTACCGCCTTCGATTTTCCTGCACTTCCCAAAGGTTGGCTGGTAGAGAATGCTTTTTAGCATTAAGCGCGCCTATTGTACTACAATTTTTTATTGGTGCAATAAAGTGTAAATAAATAAAAAAATGTGTGCGTGTACTAGCGTACACTCGTAAGAAGTGAAACTTCTTTATGACGTTATTTTTCAAAAAATAATTTACTATATGCAACTTTACAGAAATTAGTTAAATAAAGTTAAATTAGATAAAGTTTAATAAAAGGCTTTTATTAATTTTTATCTAATAATCTAATCTATAATAATCTATCTAATATCACGCGTGGTAGGGATAAAAAAAAGATGGCGCGTAACGAAAAAATGTTACACTACATTTTTTTCCAACCCCGATAAAGAAGTTTCACTTCAATAAAATTGGTTCAATAAAGTGTAAATAAATAAAATACCTCCTCCAAATTTCGTCGCTACCACCTATCATAGTTTGGTCAAACGTTTAAATTATGTAGCCCCCGGGGCGCAGGACCCGAACTGTCATACTGTTTCATTATTCAACTCCACACGACTACCATGCGTGACGAAAACTATTCATATTTACACAGTTATGAAAGATAAAGGTGAAATTTCACCTTTATCTTTACCAAATAAAGATTTGGTAGAGTTGCGTGGATTATTAATTTCGAAATAACCGAAAATTACGAATTAAATTTAAAGTACAAGGTAGTAGAATCAGTGTAGTTCGACCGGGGAAGTACCACCGCCACACCTATTTCTGTCGTGAGGAATTTTTTGCGTTTCGATAGAACGGTGTGGTTGCCGGCATACTTACACATGAGGCGACCATCATAGTACTCCGGAGTAGCAACGCATCTGTGATTAATTTCAGATAGCACTAATGTTTTATATGAAATAGATTACAGATGTTCATGGGCGGCAGTGACCTAATTCCATCAGGCGAACTACACATTTTCTATCTCAATCGTATGATACCTAGTCTAATACCTGCTAAGTAATACAAACACACATCAAACCGATCAACCGGTCACGGAACCCGTTGGAAAAATGAACTGAAATCGAGGGCAGGGGACTAAAAACCAATTCCCATGATTAGGGGTGAGCCGTACCAATCATGTGGCATTATCACCGTTTAACCCTTCCATGAAGCAATTATCTGGCTCGTTATGCCTAATGGACTAAGTTGGCGCACGCAATGTTAACGGGACATATTGGTTAGTGGTGTTTTGTGTCTTATACTGTGATTTTTTGCTACAATTACGTAGGAAACGATGCGGTCCATCCAGTAACTGGTGACTGCTGCTCGCAACTATTTAAACATGAGATTGAACGGGTAAACGAGCATGCAGACCATATGATGGATAGTGGTTCATGTGACCCAGGGATATCTATAAGATACCTCATGTACAAACACGCTTTCTACACTCATAGCCCCACACTAAGATATTCTCCTGTGTCGTGGGTACCATGGACACACACAAAGACAAATACACAAACACCTAGACCCAGAACAGGAATCTAAACTCATCATTCAGATACCTGTCTAGCCGGGAATCAAACACGGAACCCATTGCGCGTCAGACCGGTATGGTATCTGCTCGGCCACGTTGATCGTCAAATAGAACAGAGTCTATCTGAAGTGAATCAGAGATGCATTGCTATTTCGAAGACTAAGTTGGTCGTCTCATAGAAAAGTCAGACAACAATCTTCCATCGAAATGAAAGAACTGCTTCAGGCTAGAAATAGGTATACAATGATTTTAGAATTTAAGTTTTTTTTTTCTCTTTTTTTTCTCTTTTTCGTGTTATTTAGTTTTAAGTCTGTTACTTTATTTTTATATGTATTTATATTTGTAGTGCCATATAAAATAAATGTTTCTTTCTTTCTTGCTTAGCCGTGGTATCTAAAGATTCGAACCGTACTCATTACCACGTTACCAAATTGATTTGCACGTTATATCTTCTTCTTTTTTATAAAAATGAATGTTAGTCTGTATGTCCTCTATAGAATCGTAACCTATTCATTTGATCGTTATGAGATCTTTAGCAAAGTTGTTATTCATGAGCTCGCGAAGGATTCAGGTGTATTTTTTTTGTGATGGCGTAGAAACGCGCGTAGGGTACAGCTAGTTTAATTTAAAAGTCATAAACGTGCATGCAGTTCATCTGATTGGAGGTATAACTGTAACTTACATCGTTAATCAGCTCCCGGAAAGATTAGAATATTGCCTAAGGTCAGATGCGCCTAGGGACTGATGCCTTCTTGGGCGCTGCCAATATGTATGTTTCTTTTAAACCAAAATACAGTAGTCCTTGGCACTGCTTTTATTTATTTATTTATAAATATAGTTTACAAGATTACAGCTCGCGCCAAGGCCTTGTAAACTCTAGAAGAATATAATTATACGATATACAAGATATTAAAAATTAAGCATTGTTAACCGCAATATTTCTTAAAATTAGTCATGCATATTGAAAAACAAAAAAATATTTAAACACAAAATTTTTCATAAAATTTACAAAAAAATGCATTCAATTTATCATTAAATACGTCGACGTTCGGGACTTGGCTATGGATACCGTTGAAGAGGCTGATGGCTCTAGCAGTGGGCGCGTTATGCCCGTGGCGGGTGTTGGTGCGCGTGCTTCGTCTGTGCTGCTGTGGCACTAATAGGCCCAAACGCTCCAGAGTACAGGGATTGTGGATTTTCCCTTTCAGAAGGGAGTGATAATGCGCCAAAAGGTGCATCTTTCTCCTGACAGATAGCGTATCCATACCAACCATGCCTAAAACGAATAGAGACGGATGTAGAAAAGGGTAATATCCATACATCCTTTTATACAGATACCGAGCTGCCTTTTTTTGTAAACGTTCTAGTATCAGAACATATTTAGTTTCAAAGGGGTCCCAGATAATTGCACCGAATTCAAGTCTGCTTCGTATGTAAGCGTTGTAAAGTGTGAGAAAAATTTTTGGATTTTTAAAGTCCGATGACACTCTTAATATAAAAACGAGCGTTTGACTAGCATCGCGACATAGAGATTCTATATTATATTAAGCAAAAATAGCTGCTACTTCCGGAGTCGAACCTCTGTGAGCATTCTTCATGAGTATTCTTCATACTCTTTGTATTTTTATGTTTAGTGAGTTAGTAAGTTAGTTTATATAAATATATACGGTCTTCATTTTAAATAAACGGATAATCTAAACTACACAATTCAACAGAATAACCACTACTACGATATAAATATGCCAAGCGCCTGTAAAATTTAAAGTAACAAATCGATAAAGCCGTTAATTTTTCATACCATAAACCGCCATGTAGAAAACATAGCGTGTTCCTTTATCGCTGAAATAGATCTGTGAGTGGTTATTAAAAATTCTTAACAGTTGACTTGGGACGCACAATAGCGCCAGGGGAAACCGCTACTGTGAAGTGCGTGGATGTGGTTTTAATGGAAGTGACTAGTTTTGAACCAGTGTAGTTCGACCGGGGAAGTACCACTGCCACACCTATTTCTAGCGTGAAGCATTTCTTGCGTTTCGATGGAAGGGTGTGGTTGCCAGCACACTTTCACATGAGGCGACCATTATTGTCCTCGGAAGTAGCAACGCATCTGTGATTGACTTCAGATAGAACCCATTTTCCATGTATGAAGTTGCTTACAGATGTCCATGTGTGGCAGTGACCACTTACCATCAGGTGGACTGCATGTTCGTTTGCTACTTCAGTGATATAAAAAAAAAAGAAAAAGTCCGATCGGGTAGACCGGGGAGATACCGCCACGCCTGTTTCTTCCTTGTTTTTGCGTTGACTATCAGTGCATCGTGACGTTTCGTTTCTTTTTTTTATAACTAAAGTGGACATTTCCTTTCTAAAGTGAACAAAGTGGAGTGAAAGTGACATGTTTCGGTGAATAACTGAATTTTTTTGGTCTCTAAAGGGAATATTCAAATGGTACGGAGTGTAATGGGAACGACGCAAGGTTATGTGAAATATTTAGCGCTTCAAAATCCTGCTGGTGGCCAGCCTCGGCTCTGCAAAGCCGTCTCCAGGGTGTCCCAACGAATCGCAGCCAGAGTTCTCTGAGCGTATAGCCTCATCGAAGTTTACCAAGATGAGCGAGTCCGTGGACTTGAGAGTTTGAGTAGGAGTGGGACCTTTTTTTTGTTATCGAGGGAGAAACCTTTAAAATGTACTCGACGCTGTGGGAGCATCGCAGGGTTATGTGGGATTTTTATCTCACTAAAACCCCACTTCGGTGGCCGTCCTCAGGACTCCAGTAGGGGGACCTACTGCCTGCAATCCCTAACTAACGGAACTACAGGGACGGAAAGCCACATCCAGTGTCTCTAATCCCTCGACATATGTTCACAGTGTGTTTACACAGTCCGCTTTCGACTCTATTGACATAATAACGAGAAATAGTTGCTTAATGCCAGTTACAGCAAATATTGGATCGGGTTCAGTTATATTTATTAGCCCACCCTTCATATATTGCGTGAGAAGTCAAATTGTAAGTTTATTTTGTTTTAACTTATCGTATTTATAGTACCGTAAAACGTAAACGTATACGTAAGCATACTACGTTATAGGTAATGTACACATTCAATTATTTATTAATTCTATACATTCAGCGAACAGTAGTAACATGTCATTTGCTATTTACGTCTATAATTAAAGGTAGCACTTTTATTGTATATAATGCATGTGTAAATAATTATGTAAAGTGTATACTTTGCTGGTGCAATTTTAAATAAATAAATAAATCATACCTAATTTGATAGATTATGTCTTTTTTACATACGAGTTATTCAGTATTGAAAATGGGTGGCAAAGCGGTTACCATGCTAGTCTGAGACGATAAGGCTTCTGCTTCTATCCCTGGTCAGACAGGTCCAAATAAATGTAATTTTTTCTAGCATGAAGCATTTATTTGCTTCCGAAGGGTGTGGTTGCGAGCACACTATTATAAGGCTACCATCATAATCCTCGGGAGTAACAACGCATCTGTGATTGACTTCAGATAGAACCCATGTACTATTTGAAGTTGATTACAGGTGTCCATGGGCGGCAGTGACAGACAAAGACAAATACACAAACACCCAGACCCAGAACAGGATTCTAAACTCATCATTCAGATACCTGTCTGACCGGGAATCGAACCCGGGACCCACTGCGTGTCAGACCAGTACGGTAACCGCTCTGCCACGCCTATACAAAACTATAAATTATCTTTACGTATAAGTGTCTCTAATACAAAAACAAGTATCGAGTGGAATACGAAAAACAGCGGCTGGCTCCACCGCGATAAATCAGGCTCTTCAAATCGAACGCACCCCACTCCATACAATTGATGTCGCGATAAATCAACGAGTTCTTCGCTCACACTTCACTAATAGCGCTGCGCGTCAACGCGTATGGCGTATGTGTTTTTTTTTTACCTTTTTTATAATTGAACTTGGAGATAAGGCAGTCGGGCTACCTGATGGAAAGTAGTCACCGTCGCCTATGGACATTTGCATCTTCAGAGGAGTTGCCAATGCATAACCGGCAAGAACACTGACTGAAGTATCAAACGAGCATGCAGTCCACCTGATGGTAAATGGTCAGTGCCGCCCATGGACATCTCTAATCAAGTTCATACAGAACATGGGTTCCATCTAAAGTAAATCACAAATGCGTCGCTACGAGGACTAAGATGGTCGCCTCATGTGAAAGTGTGCCGACAACCACACCCTTCTATCGAAACGCAAGAGATACTTCACGCTATAAATGGGCGTGGCGTTTTATTGTGTTACTTTAACCCAACGATAAAGCAGACAGGCTACCTGATGGAAAGTAGTCACCGACGCTCATGTACATTTGCAACACCAGAGGAATCAATGCATCCCCGGCTTTGAAGGAGAGGAGAGCTATATGTCGTCCGTCTAAAAAGACGGGACGCTCAAACGCAGCTTCTTTTTTTAGTTTTGTAAAATCATACTGATAATAAATCATGCTCTTCAAATCGAACGCACCGCACTCCATACAATTGATGTCGGAATAAATCAACGAGTTCTTCGCTCGCACTTCACTAATAGCGCTGCGCGTCAACGCGTATGGCGTATGTTTTTTTTTTTATCTGACTGAAGTAGCAAACGAGCAGTCCACCTGATGGTAAGTGGTCACTGCCGCCCATGGACATCTGTAATCAACTTCATACAGAACATGGGTTTCATCTGAAGTCAATCACAGTTGCGTTGCTACTTCCGAGGACTAAGATAGTCGCCTCATGTGAAAGTGTGTCGACAACCACACCCTTCTATCGAAACGCGAGAAATGCTTCACGCTAGATATGGGTGTGGTATTTTGGTTTGTTACTTTAACCCAACGATAAAGCAGACGGGCTACCTCATGAAAAGTAGGCACCGTCGGTCATGGACATTTGCAACACCAGAGGAATCAATGCATCGCCGGCTTTGAAGGAGCGGAGAGCAATATGTTGTCCGTCAAAAAAGACGGTTCATACGCAACTATTTTTTTTCAGTTTTGGAAAATCATATTGATCATAAATCAGTCTCTTCAAATCGAACGCACCCCACTCCATACAATTGATGTCGCGATAAACTAACGAGTTCTTCGCTCACACTTCACTAATAGCGCTGCGCGTCAACGCGTGTGGCGTATGTGTTTTTTTTAACTGACTTTTTTTTATAATTGAACTTGGCCATCAGGTAGCCCGTCTGCTTTAGACGGGCTACCTGATGGAAAGTAGTCGTCGTCCCCTATGGACATTTGCATCATCAGAGGAGTTGCCAATGCATCACCGGCAAGAACACTGACTGAAGTATCAAACGAGCATGCAGTCCACCTGATGGTAAATGGTCACTGCCGCCCATGGACATCTGTAATCAACTTCATACAGAACATGGGTTTCATCTGAAGTCAATCACAGATGCGTTGCTACTTCCGAGGACTAAGATAGTCGCCTCATATGAAAGTGTGTCGACAACCACACCCTTATATCGAAACGCAAGATATGTTTTAGCTAGAAATGGGTGTGGTGTTTTGTTGTGTTACTTTAACCCAACGATAAAGCAGACGGGCTACCTGACGGAAAGTAGTCACCGACAGTACATTTGCAACACCAGAGGAGTCAATGCATCGCCGGCTTTGAAGGAGCGGAGAGCAATATGTCGTTCGTCAAATAAGACGGGACGTTCATACGCAACTTATTTTTTTTTAGTAAAATCATATTGACAATAAATCAGTCTCTTGAAATCGAACGCACCCCACTCCGTACAATTGATGTCGCGATAAATCAACGAGTTCTTCGCTCACACTTTTCTAATAGCGCTGCGCGTCAACGCGGGCGTATGTGCGTATATCGTATAAAATAATAATTTTTAAAACATACTTTAACCTAACGATAACGATAAGGCAGACGGGCTACCTGATGGAAAGAAGTCACCGTCGCCTATGAACATTCGTATCAATAGAGGAGTCGCCAATACATCGCCCGCTTTGAAGGAGAGTTCTTTTCGCACCTTTCTTAAAGAACCCAATGTCATAGAGCTCCGGGAATACCTATATCGGGAATATATTGAAGGTGGTAGAACCAGTGTAGTTCAACCGGGGAAGTACCACCGTCACACCTATTTCTAACGTGAAGCATTCATTGCGTTTCGATGGAAGGGTGTGGTTGCCGGCACACTTTTGTATGAGGCGACCATCCTAGTCCTCGGCAGTAGAAACACATCTGTGATTGACTTTAGATAGAACCTATGTTCTATATGTAGTTGCTTACAGACGTCCATGGGCAGCGGTGACCACTTACCATCAGGTGGACTGCATGCTCAATGCATACTTCATTATTATAAAAAAAATCGGTTATTGATAACTGCTTCAAAATTCAGTTGCAAGATTCCACCCTGACAAACATACATACGTTGCATGTTAATAGAAGGTTTGTCAAAATAGAGTTCTTTTAATTTTACACTATGTCTGTACGTACATCTGACCGATGACGCGTCGGAGAGCCAAAGGGCAACATTTCACCTATTACACACATTTTCCGATGTCCGCTCGCCCTTATTTGTACAGGAGACTAAAGTCTGAACTCGAGTAATTACCAATAATATAATAAAATAATAACTATTAATATTGGTATTGCGATTCGTTAAAATCACTGTACTATTTATTTAAGCTCGAATTCAAAATATCATTAAATATAACGTTTTAAATATTTTTGTTGCTGTTTTAAATAATTAGGATTTCTGTACAAAAATTGAGATGAATGGTATCGCGGATAGAAAATCCTAAAGTATTGAAATATATCTTTTTGTTATAAAAATACTTGACTAACAAAGTACGTTTAAAGAAAATTAACATCATTTGATGACGCTGATATGATATCTTGAAATAAATTCTATTTATAACAATATAACATAGCTAACATAGCTCATTATACACTGACAGCACCACACTAGAATTTTCTTTAGTGTCGTAGATACCATGAATTAGGGGTGTTCTGTCTGGGTCTGAACCCAGAAACCTAAATTCATTATTCAGATAACTCTGGCCGGGAATCGAACCCAGAACCCACTGTTTGTCAGACCGGTATAGTGACAAATGTATATTTTTTGCTTTACACCCATTTGTCAGTAACCGCTTCCTCGCCGTTTTCAGGATTTGACGTGTCGTTTGAAATATGTACCAATATATATCTCTCAATTAGAATCCGAAAGGGCAGTGATGTGTTTTAGCATTCCACTGTTCCATTTTTCCAGACCGTAATGTCATACGCTGATAGAAATTTATTGAAACGTAATGGAATCCATTTCGATGGGCGTGAGCGATGATTTTGGTTTTTGAGTACAGAAACAAAGCGGGATTTATGGGTGGGGGTCGGAATGTACGTTTGACACTGTCGTTTGTCTTGGTCAATATATGGTGATTTTAATGGAATGATAAACGAGCAAGCATCAGGTCAGTGGCCACTATTGCCCGTGAACGTCTTTAGTTAACCCTAGATTACATTAGTCCTACCTGGATGGCCACTGATGCACCCCTGAGCAATTGTACTCATTAATCCTTTTTTATAAACGCAAATTATTCACATGAATTATTATTTATTACAATATAATTGGATTTTTTCAATTAAGGATTTAATTCCTCTCTTATTATTATTGGCTGTGGTATCCATTATTTTATTTGTCCATTAAGGTCCCTTATAAGATAATCATATATCTTAAGGAGGATTTTTGCCTATAGTCACCGCGCCTGGCATACTTGTTGTTGAGCACAGGGAGTGTTGGACTGTTGATGTTACAAAAATAGACGCTGCTACTCATTCTTTGGAATTTTTATCCCTTAGGCGTCTTCTACGATATGCGACTAAAAGTAGCTTCCGGGGTCGCGGGCAGCTAGAGTGGGAACTCGATCCGTTCGGTCAGGCGACCCTAGGCGGGACGGTGGCATGTGTGGTCGCATACCGTAAAGACCAGATGGAACGGTGGGCCCAGCCACTCATTTGGGAGGAACTCGATGGGGCAACGCGTTCAGAAGACTCCGGTTGCGTTCTTTTGGAGATTCCGGACTTCTACGCTCCTCTAAACGCTGACGACGGCCACCGGGAGGGTTTTAGTGCGGTAACATCCCACATAACCCTGCGTCGCTCCCACGGCGTCGGGTACCTTTTGAAGGTTTCCCTCTATAACAAAAAAAAGGCGCCTACGATGTGTAAGAGAAAATAGTGTTTCTGAAGACAGACACCAAGCGCTTTGTTAAATGACGTAAGGTTAGGTTAGGTTAATCTATGTAGATTTCGTTAGCCGTAATATTTGTCGTCCAATCGCACAGGATTCAAACCTGAGCCCCCAGCCGCGCCGGTGTAATCGCCCATGACGCCCCATCGAGTCTAACGCAGGCAATTAGGATTGAGGTAATTGCGCCTAATAATGCAACGTGTGTAGGCAGCCTAAACATTCGTTCGGATTAGGTACTGGTTTCATTGCGATTAACGGCTATGTTTTCGCTTCGTAAAAGCCAAGGTAGAACCAGTGTAGTCCGACAGATACCGCCAGACTTATTTGATGGAAGGGCGTGGAAGTAGTTGCCAGGTCACTTTTTTTCTTTTTTTTATTTGACTGAAGTAGCAAACTAACGTACAGTCCACCTGGTAAGTGGCCACTACCGCCCATGGACATCTGTAATAAACTTCATACAGAACATGGATTCCATCTGAAGTCAATCACAGATGCGTTACTATTCTCGAGGACTATGATGGTCGCCTCTTGTGAAAGTGTGCCGACTTTTATTTGAAGCGACCATCTTTATTCTTAGAAGCGGCGGCGTATCTGTGATTGACTTCAGATGACTGGTTAGTTGCTTGTTTGCTTCAATCCAATAAAAAAGTCACCAAAATATAATCGTCGTATAAGCCTACCTATATAGTTCGTGTTCATTAGTACTAATACTCCTTTATTTATTTTTTTAGACGCATAAGTTAAATGAAACGTAACATGAATTATTTTTTATTAAAACCTTACAATTTCAAAATACAATACAATTTCAAAGGTGGTAGAACCAGTGTAGTTCGACCGGGGAAGTACCACCGCCACACCTATTTCTAGCATGAAGCAGTTCTTGCGTTTCGATAAAAGGGTGTGGTTGCCGGCACACTTTCACATGAGGCGACCATCATAGTCCTCGGGAGTGGCGACGCATCTGTGATTGACTTTAGATGGAACCCATGTTCTGCATGAAGTTGATTACAGATGTCGCAGGGCGGCAGTGACCACTTACCATCAGGTGGACTGCATGCTCGTTTGCTACTTCAGTTAAAAAAAAAAACATACTAGTCACCCGTCACAATGGTTGAAATTCGACCCTAATTTAAATGAAAAAACTAAACCATAAATTGTACAAAGTACCACCAATATATCTCTAATATAAATAAATTGTAAAGCAATAGCTGGTATTTCGACAAAGACATCTGACATTTTTGACTTTGTGTTTCATAGCAAGACATTGAATGTTCTATTTCGTTTATTATGTATGTGTTTGTGTCAAATGCAAGGTAGTGTAATATGTTTTTAGCTGGTTTTATGTATGTTTTATGCAGTATTTGAAAAATATTAGTACCTATTGCGCAATCCTTCTATACATCAACTATAACCGTGCGTAATTTCATACTCCTCCGCCTGCGGCAAGTATCTTAAAAACACGTCACAAATTTTTGCTTCACGTATTAATATATAGAAGATTACAAAACAGAAATATTTATTACTTTGTCAAAAGTGGCAAGAAACTACGTTAAGCTAATAAATAGTTCTGAATGATTGATCCAACGCACTGATTTCGGTTTGGCGTGCCACCCCGCAATATTTGAACGGTGATTAGAGTGGAAGGTAGATCGATGCCTCGTGAGTGACGATTGCGTATTGATTTCCAAAATTAAAGACTTTCTTTTGTTTTTGAATTTCTAAAGAAGCATCAGGCTACTGGGTGGTAGGTGGTCACTGTCGCTCGTGGAGTGTACACACCACGAGTAATATAAAAGTGTATAATATGTCAGGGGTATAGGATCAAACCGGATATGTCCAAAAGAATTCAATAACGTTTTTTTAATGAGAATATTTTGATTTTTACTGCATTTTACCACAAAAATACGTTTTGTATCAAACATGGCTCAATCACTAGATATTCTAAGTCAAAAACTGGCCATAGAATCAAACTTAGCTATGTGCCTTGAAATTCAGTATCAAAATCGTACACTTAGGTACATTGTATACTTTTATATGAGGCGACCATCATAGTCCTCAAGAGTAGCAACGTATCTGTGATTGACTTCCGATAAAAACCAACTGCTATTTGAAGTTGCTCACAGATGCCCATGGGCAGCGGTAGCCATTTACCATCAGGAGGACTGCATGCTCGTTTGCTACTTCAATGATATAAAAAATGCATGGAACAGGCGTTCTATGTGAAGACAATCACAGATGCGTTGCTACTCTCGAGATTCTTAGACCATAATATGCAAAAAAAGAGGCAACTACACTCTTCCACTGAAACGTAATAAGAGCTTTAAGATAGAAATAGATATGGTGATGATATTTTCTCGAACGGCAGGTATTTCTTCTGCCACCTGGCAATAAAATCTTCAGATATAGCCTTAGAACGCAGCGATGCATTTAAAGATTTTGAATTAAAGTCATATCCCATATACAGTCAGTTAAATGTCTATGACTTACAATGGGCATTTTAAATTATTGTTATTGTTGTATATTATACTACTTTGTCTTTAAATGAAAAAATATGTAGAGAACACAAATAATGACAAACATATTATTAAAATTTGTTTGAAAAAATCCATCAAAATGTTTTTTTTACATTTGACTGAAGTAGCAAACGAGCATGCAGTCCACCTGGTAAGTGGTCACTGCCACCCATGGACATCTGTAATCAACAACATACAGAACATGGGTTCCATCTGAAGTCAATCACAGATGCGTTGCTACTTCCGAGGACTATGATGGTCGCCTCATGTGAAAGTGTGCCGGCAACCACACCCTTCTATCGAAACGCAAGAAATGCTTCACGCTAAAAATAGGTGTGGCGGTGGTACTTCCCCGGTCGAACTACATTGGTTCTACCACCTTTTAAATGAGATAATATGGTCTTGATCAATAAATAATTGAGGAATTTTGAAAAAAGAGAAGATTTTTTGATATTGCCACGAGATAATTAACGAACGGCCATCATCCTGAATATATATTTCGACTTTTTATGGCACACAATATCACTTACTTAATATATTGATATTATATATTAAGTTTTAATATCATATATAAGTTTTTAAGAGCAGTGATAGCCTAATGGTTGAAATTTGCTCTCTCGATCGGGAGGTCCGAGGTTCAAACCCAGGCATGCACCACTGACTTTTCTGTAATTATGTGCGTATTAATTATCACTCTTTTCGCACTCCGCGGAAGACTAGAGCCTCCTAACACAGGCATATTTTGCTTAAAAGGAGGCTCTGGCAACTTACATTGTAATGAACCTAAACTGAAAAGCAATAAAGTATTTCTATTTCTATTTCTATTCTATTTCGGTGAAGGAAAACATCGCGAGGAAACCTACACACCCGGAGAATACTTAAAAAAAAGTTCTCGGTGATGTGTGAAGTCCACCAATTCACACTTGGCCAGTGCCCACCGCACTGTGGCCTAAAACTCTCTCATTCTGAGAGAAGACCCGTGCCCAGCAGTGGGACGATAATGGGTTGACGAGATGAAGTTTTAAGTGTACTCCTACTACATTTCTGGTACTTTCCTATGTTCCTGCTATGTTTAAACCGTTTAAACATGTTTACAGTAATAGAGTATAACAAATTCTCCCGGCATCCCCGTCTTGTGTCTCATTTGGTGTAATGCGGTCGGAGATAATCATATTTTTGCAGATCGGCCTCGATAATATTTTCAGCTACCGTCAGCTGAAAAATTTGATTTGAAGAAACTTGAAAAAAAAAACTAAGATTAACGAATTTTTGCCCAAAAATAGGCGTTTACCATATTGTCCCACTGCTGGGCCGGGTCTTCTTTCAGAATGAAAGAGTTATCGGCCATAGTTCACCGCGCTGACCAATTCCGAATTGGTGGCCTTCACACACCTCCGAGTTTTTTTTAATGCTCTCGGGAGTGTAGTTTTCCTCACGATGTTTTCCTTCACCGAAAAGCAGTGATAATTAAATAATAATACGCATAATTTCAGAAAAATCAGTTGTGCGTGCCTGGGTTTGAACCTCGGATCTCCCTATCGAGAGGGCAAGTTTCAACCATTAGGCTATCACTGCTCTGTACATAAAATAACTACCGTTATTTAATTCATATACTTTCTAAACGGTCACAGCCGCCTAAAGTCAACAAAGTACAAAGGTTTTTCCTGAAGTCGATCACAAATGCGTTACCATTTAATGGTATTAATTTAAAAGGTGTTATTCTTAAAAAATAAGTTAGTTTTCTTTACTTTATTTGCCAACTGTACAACGTCTGGAATATTACTCTATTACATTTGAATAATTATTCTTCAACGTTGATGCGAGACCGTCTATAAATACATTTAACGTGTACACTCTACCCTTATACACCCAACAACCCTTGACTTTACAGGACTTTACGTCTTATTGCGTGTTACTAAGGGCGATTTCTGTGTGAATAAAAGTAACTGAAAGGTCTGAATATGTTTGATAGTGGCAAGTAGACCTTATTTCAAAAATGTACGGTTCTATTGACTGACCTTCTAATGTAAGAATCGCCTAGGGCCCGATTCGTCTTGAAGAGTCTAAAGGGAAGACAAAAACAGTACTGTGTACTTTTATGGACGATACACCTAACATTTAGAAAGATAACGCGTTATGACTGTAGTTCTACTCTAGGAATACGTGTCGTGGACTCTGTGGACATACACAAAGGTACAAAACATGACATAGAGCAAGGTCCTGTCCCTGTAGCCTCGGGGTCAGAATAGTGCTACGGTATCCGCTGCCTGTCGCCTGTAAGAGGCGACTAAAAGGGGCTTCCGGGGTTGCAGACGGCTAGAGTGGGAGCTCGAACCGTTCGGTCAGGCAATCCCGGGAAGAACGGCGGTATGTGTGGTCGCATACCGTCGTAAAGACTAGACGGAGTGGTGAGCCCAGCCGCCCATCTGGGAGGAGCCCGATGGGACAGCGCGCTCGAAGGATTCCGGTTGAAGTCGTTTCGAGATCCTGCGTCGCTCCCTCGGCGTCGGGTACCTTTTGAAGGTTTCCCCCTCGAAAACAAAAAAAAAAAGAGCAAGGTCCTATAGTCGTTTACATATTACATGTACATTGGCCAAATAGCCAAGAGACGAATACGGAATTTTACGTTCCGCAAGTATTGTAACCGAGTTCAACAACCTGTAAAATAATATCGGATCTTTTTTTTCGTTACAAAGATGTCAACTGACTCAAAAATAAGAAGCGTCCATCTCAGTCCTCAGGAGTGGCAATGCATCTGAGATTGACTTTAGATAGAACCACGGCGCTCTGTGGTTACGGATGACTACTTACCATCAGATGGACGACATAACTCTACGACTACGACACACACAGCGGTTATTACTGTCGCCATGATATTAGAAATACAAATATTAAAAATACATACAATATCTGAACCACCTTCAATATCAACATCATCAACCCTTTATTAAAGGCTTATTGTCATTTATTCAACTGTGGATCTCAATACGATCTCACTTACAGGCTTAGGCAATAGCCCGCGAATAATGAGTAGTCTGGTTTAATATTTTTTACTATTTATATTTCGTTACTATATTTATCTTTATCATGTGGTTTATAAAATCAATTAAACGCACATAACTGCAATATAACCAAGGTATTCTTAGCTATATCATATGGCTCCGAGCAAGGTATAAAAAAGACAACTCATTCGGAAGACTTCACTTGAAGATGCTGGAGTCCTTTTCACAGTGCCGAAGATGACTGTGGAACCTTTAGTAAAAAATACACATAACCCGGCTACACTTCCACGACAACGAGTACCTAATGAAGGTAGACCTGCTTTCTAGGCCTAATTTAAAAAAAGAATTCCAATTTTGAGGTTTAAACCTTAAACTCATTATGGCAAAAGCCATACCACAGCGCTCATCTTTACCGTACATCTATACGACACCCATCATTAACCTGTCAATAGTTGGAACCACTCGACTTGATACTTGAGGTTCCCTCGCCACGGACAAGTATCAACATGTCATTATGCGTCCAATCACTCCCCACTCCACCCGCGAAGAAATGTACAGCGAGCATTCAATTTGTTTATAATTATCCCCGGATACATTGAGATATTCGAAGAGGTAAGGTGAATGGATGTGGCCTATATCTTAAGAAAAAAATACCATTTTGTAGCTAAAAAATAGAACCATGTATATGTGTGTAGGTACTGTGTATTCGAATACAAATGTTCTGAGCTTTTGAAGTTACTCGTACATGCAATAGCTATAGTAGGCCTTTTGCCAATAGTTATCGCTGAACTTGCGTGTTGGTAACAGCAGGAATCGTATGAGAGTTTAGCAGACCCCGGGGATCTGCATCTGAATGGGTGCCAAATAAGACCAGGTTGGCGACTGGCTTCCCTCAAAGTTGCTGACTCTCCAATTCGCACTTTGCCAGCGCGGTAGATTAAGGCATAAAACTCTCTCATTCTGAGAGAAGACCCGTGCCCAGCAGTGGGACAATAAAGAGTTGTACCCCCAACCACAGCAGATGTTGATATTACACAGGAATTCCACGCTGCTTTACATCTTTTGGATGTTTCTTAGTTGTTTCCTCCGAAATCCTCGGGAATAAAAAGAATGATGCTACTCAAAACCGATATCCTACGGCATAACTGAGTAGTAATCCGTACCAGGACAAAACATAAACAACACAGTAGATATAACGTGATGGTGGTAGAATTACTTGTGATCGGTTTTAGATGAGAGCCTTGTTTTATATGAGTATGGTGCAGATTAAACCATGGGTGGCAGTGGCCTCTTACCATGAGCTGAACTTCATGCAAATTAGAGAATGCATGCTGTAAATTAGAAAATCAGTTTTTCTGTCATATCCAGTACAAGCTCATCTCGCAGCCCTTAAGGGAGGCAAGGGTGGTAAGGGGGTTGTCTCTTGAAAAAGTCTCAATAACTCGTGGGCGCGGAACGCCGAATGACATCGTTAGTGGAAGTGGCGCGAAGAAAAGGCGCACTATCTACTTACTGGCTTTTGATACGTATTGGATACAGAGTGATATTTTTTACGAAATTCAACATAGACTACTGTAGTCCAACTATGTTTTTTTGGATTGTTGATACAGAGTGATTGTCTTTAATTTAAAGTCATTTAACGCATAAAAGTACTAAAGAGTTTTTAAAAGTATGAGAAATCCTGGGAAATTTAATTGTAGCCTTACGTAACGTCGAAGATATATCCAGAGACAAGGTTGAATGCCTTATGTCAAAACAGAACATAACAGCAAAAGAGTGGATACACAGGCATGCGTGTGAGAATCAAACCGAATTTTGTTTTTACAATTATATCTCCTGAAACTTTAAACGAAATTACAAATCTTGTCGGGAAAATATGATTCGTAGTACCATATCAAATCGCGGACTTATAATATATAAAGGCAATCCGCGTGGCAGAACGGTCCGTAAACCTGTCTAACTCCCAAAGGTTTCAATCTCCGATGCCACATTTGAATGGTGAATTTAGAATTCTGTTCAAGGTCTTTGTATCAGTTTATTCATCATGTGCCCATGGTACTACGTGACCACGTGGGGCTATGACTGTAGACAGTGTTATTGATGAACTCGATGTAGATAGTATATTTAAGCTTCATAATGACATCATTACATTAAGCTTGATATAAACAAGAGACAACGCTTAATAAAAAAAAATACAACACAATTCGTACACTTAGAAAAAAATATGCATTCATCACTTGACATCAGATAGACTTCACACGAGTTATAACTATAACAATGCTTAAAACCTATATGCACCAATTTGGCAATCTCATATCTTAAAAATTCGCTCGCATTTTATTTAAAAAATATACGTTTTCACGATTTTCAAGCGTACAAAACTTTATAAAAAACAACCTGTATTTAAATATTGGCCCGATTTGAATAACGCGAAGTCGCGACTATGTTCATTTGGACCTGTCGGACCGGACCGTTCGTTCCGGACCTTATATCGGGTCTTTAAAGCCTAAATTCCACTGAGAAGTGCCTTCGACCTCTCGTTCCGTACTCGACTCGACCCGTGATCACGCATCACTTGTCCGGAATCAGTTCGTTTTGAAACGAATCGGAACGGATCCGGAACTCTTTTAGGTTGAAACGGATGCTTGGTTTTTTATTGATTTTTGGCTTATTTTTTTGTAGAAACAAAGATGTTCTGCTAATAGTGCGTAAATTTTGGAATGTTCGGTAATAGTCCCTGAATGATATAAAAATGATGTATAATGTATTAGAAAACAATCCATTTTGAAAGTATTTTGTGTCAATTGGCTCTTTAATCAAATGATAGCCTAATGGTTGAAACTTGCCCTCTCAATAGGGAAGTCCGAGGTTCAAACCCAGGCACGCACCACGGATTTATGAGCGTATTAGATATTAATTGTCACTGCTTTTCGGTGAAGGAAAACATCGTGAGGAAACCTACACACCCGAGAGTTCTTAAGAAAAAGTTCTCGGAGGTGTGTGAAGTCCACCAATTCGCACTTGGCCAGCCACTGCGCTGAACGAGTGGCCTAAAACTTTCTTGTTCTGAAGGAAGACCCGTGCCCAGCAGTGAGACAATTATGGGTTGTACCCCAAGGCCTCTAATAAGTCGCTACCTCCGATGACTGAGTTTAAGTGAATCATATAAGTTTCTCTTTGTAACCACATCCCTTAAACCAGCAGCCCTTAAATTACTGTTATAATGTAAAATATGAGTGGCGGTAATATATATAGAATCGAACTAGATCCGGCCATCTCCAAAAATATCAACTTGGTGGTTTAAAATCAACTTTTGGTGGTAAACGCTAATACCGCCATACTTATAAAAAGCTTATGACTGTAATGTTTTAAATGAACACTAATAAATAAAATTTAGAAGCACTTTCTAGAATAATTTATTTAAATGATTTTTGACTCAATTGTTGTAGCAAACGAGCATGCCGTCCACCTGATGGTAAGCGCTCACTGCCGCCCATGGATATCTGTAAGCAACCTCATACAGAACATGGCTTCTATCGGAAGTCAATCACAGACGCGTCACTACTCCCGAGGACTGAGATAGTCGTCTACTATAAAACTATACCGGCAAACACACCCTTTCATCGAAACGCAAGAAATGCTTCACGCTAGAAAAAGGTGTAGCGGTGGTACTTCCCCGGTCGAACTACACTGTTTCTACTACCTAGTAAACCAATGTAATTTATATGTTATGTAAACCTGTATTTTTCAAGCTATTCAATATACATATTTAAAAGCTAAAAGTTTCTAAATTTACAGCTTTTAAACAATAAGGAGGTAACTGCGCACCTTTTTATTTCAACCAAGTAACCAAGTGAACCATTTACAGTACAATGTCAGCCAACCTCACTATTATCGCTCCATTACGTCAGCAGAACACGGACATTGCGCGAATGGAAGAGACATGTGCTGATATAATAAAAAAAGTAAAGATTTTACATAATGTGGACGAACATTTCACAATTGGACGAGCATACAATTCACCGGTGATCAGTGTTGGTACAATACATAGTTGTAACAGGTGGTAAAACCAGTGCAGTTCGACCGGGGAAGTACCACCGCCACACTTATTTCGAGCGTGAAGCATTTCTTGCGTTTCGGGGGAAGTCTGTAACCATTTCTTGCGTTTCGTGTGGTTGCTGGCACACTTTTAGAAGAGGTGACCATCATAGTCCTCGGGAGTGGCAACGCACCTGTTATTGACTTCAGATAGAACCCATATTTGAAGTTGCTCACCGATGCCCATGGGCGGCAGTGACCACTTACCATTACATGGACTCAATACTCTTTTGCTACTTCAATCAGATAAAAAAGTGGCCACTGCTATCCATGAAAAACTATAGACAACTCCAGATAAGATCAGTCTTACTTGAGGGTGCCCATTGATTCGTTGCTACCCCTTAGGACTAAAGTAGAACATTTTAACCTACATTTTAGAACATTTTCTACCTTATCACATCATTCAGACTGAAACACAGCACTTAGCTGTTATTATTCCGTCGGTTACAAAGTTATGTTTAACATAGAAAAAAATATTTCATAAAATAATTTGTAGTTTAAGTCACGTTGATGGAACAAATAAACCTGGTGATTTGAGAACACATATACAGTCTCATGTAATCAACCCATTATTGCCCCACTGCTGGGCTCAGGTCTTCTCTCAGAACGAGAGAATTTTAGGCCATAGTTCACCGCTCTGGCCAAGTGCGAATTGGTGGACACATATACAGTAGATCCACCTTAATACGATCACATTTAATACGATTTTTCGCATAATACGCCATTTTATAGTTCCAAAGTCGGCGCTCATATAGAACAAATGTAGTTTCGTCGTGATCCAATGAAATATGGTGAGCGCCGACTTCGGGCCTATGTACCAAGTACTGTGTATGCTCTAAACCAATATGTATTTAAATTATTTTTTATTCTTTTATGGCATGGAAGTTTTAACTAAAACTTATTCGTCAATTCTAACGTAAAATTATATATCATGTCACATCCAGTAGTTCTCTATACGTTTTAAATAGAGTTAAAATTCAGTTTTTATTAGAAACGACGTCATGCAACATGCACATACTATTTGCCCTTGACATACTAACACGAAAGCACAAACATATTGACTGAGTTTTCTGTATGGTTATGGTTTATATTTTGATACATATAGCGGTTAGAACACCTGTCTTCTCCCATAACGAGACGGATGGAGTAGCTATACTTCAATACGTTTTCCATCCATTTTATTGAGCTTTTTGAGGTCCACTGTTGGGATTTTTTTTCTTTTCGAGGGGGAAACCTTCAAAAGGTACCCGACGCCGTGGGAGCGACGCAGGGTTATGTGGGGTTTTTACCGCACTAAAACCCCCCGGTGGCCATCCTCGACGCTAAAAAGAAGACTCCGGGATTTCCAAGGGAACGCAACCGGAATCCTCTGAGCGCGTTGCCACTGTTGGGAATAGGCCTCTCATAAATGGCCACTTTAATCGGTCCTGTGCCTTTTGAATTCAACAGTTTCACGCTATTTTGCTCAGGTCGTCCGTCCACTCGGATGTGTTGTAGCAGTTCTTAAAATCTGTCGGAGATCCTGAGGAATTCTGAGGAGGTCGGAGGAGGAGGAATGGTATACTTCCGAGAACCTCCGAGAACTTTTTTTTAAAGAACTCTCGGGTGTATAGGTTTCCTCACGATGTTTTCCTTCAACGAAAAGCAGTGATAATTAATTTCGCATATAAATCAGTGGTGCGTGCCTGGGTTTGAACCTCGGACCTCCCGATTGAGAGGACAAGTTTCAACCATTAGGCTATCACTGCTCTTTCACTGCGCCAAGTGCGAATTGGTAGACTTTACACACCTCCAAAAACTTTTTTTTAAAGAACTCTTGATATACAGATATTTACGATTTAAAAATTGTAAGTCACTTTGATTGCAATAATAAACAAATCGCGAGACCACAAAAGTATTACGACCCATAAACTAGTATTTTAGGTTTATTGCGAACTTTCGCTTGAAACTATCGAGACGCTATCGCGATCGACACGAACGCGATCACGAAGCGAACTGCGCTATCGACTGCAGTTATGGGAATAGACGGAATTGATTCACTGCTTTTGTTTAGGTAAAATGTATGGAGAAGGATTCTATAAAGATTTATGTTTTATATGTAATTTGTAACCTATTTTTAAGTGTAGTAACTATATCTAGTGTGTTAAGTGTTAAGTTTTTGTACCAGCATAAATCGGTAACACATAAATCGTAGAAATATTTGAAATTAGAATAGACAAATAAATGGGAGACTTATCTAAAGTATACGTGCATTGATATACATAAAGTCATGAGTATTGAAAAAAAACGATTAATATAATATTTTATTATTATAATATTTTATTATTACTTTATCAGCAACAGATTTTTTGTGGATGTACAAATGTCATACCAATCAAGTTAATATCGATCGAATATAAGTCGAAACATTTGATTGGAGTTAAGATCTTCAATCGAATGTTTCGTGGCCTATATTAAAACTAAAGTATATATCTGTGGCTGCAATAAATCCCCGATCGAACCATTCTTGTTCTACCACCTTGCGAATTAAACCATAAAGTATTTTCCCATAGTCCATTTCCATACCAAGTCACCACAGAAATGAATACACGAAGAATGTCGCGACGAGTTGCATACAACCTTATCTATTGGGAAGTATATATTTTTACTGATAAGCCCGTGACAAGCGACCTTTCCACCGATTTATGGCTTAGGGGAGCACCTGGTTAGAAACTATGCTATGAGGCCCTGAGTATCAGCTGATATGCCTTGATTTAGTGGTCGGTGGCACAAACATGAATGCCAGTTTTCATTTGCCGTTGACGTCGATATTCCTGTCATATTGCGATGTTGTAAAATTTAGGTATTTCGATATTTAATAGGACTTTTTAGTAAAATGTAATTCATGTTACAAGGTAACATTTATTGTAGAAAGCAATGTAAATTAATAGCAATAAAATTCCCATTATCAGTTTATGTTGTTGATTGTTCTTCTACGAAATTATATGTGATATTTATCTAAGTAAGAAGATTTAAGATGCATTAATTACTATCTTTGAATTGTAAGCCCTTACTCGCTTTATATAAGTTTCTTCTTGTCACACGATTAATAAGGATGAAATAGAATGTTCCTATTAATCTATACCACTCACAAAATTCTTCAACTTTGAATATTCACCTTCTTCACTACCAATCGCAACCTTCGGTTTTAGCACACGATGTTCTTCAAAGAAATACCATCATATTATAATACATTGACTTAAACTTCAGCAAACGAATAGCAAAGAAATTCCTACATCAATTCCCGGTGTAAAAGGCCCGGAATATGTATCTTAGAATAGATTTACTTAGAGAGCTACAGAAAACGAATAGCAAAGAAATTCCCGCAATCAATTCCCAGTGGAGAAGGGCTGCAATATCTATGAGCGGGCGGTACACTTTTATTGCACACAGCGGTCACTTCGGAATTTGTGCTATTTATTTATTGTACCGTCGCTACTGTGACATATGTTGCGGACAGTCGTAAGAGAAAGTGTTAGACATAATCTTAATAAAATATGTTTTGTATGTAAAGGAATTTGAAATTACTTGGTGGCTCTATTGCATATGTGGCGACCATCCTTGAGAGTAGAAACGTATGTAAGATTTACTTCAGATAGAACCCTTGTTCTATTTAAACGTACCGCAAAAACCACATTTTCAAGGGTACAATATGCTTATTTGCTACTTTTATGACTATTTATATTTTGGTTTATATTTAAAGAAAGCAAATCTTTGACAATATACCAAAATATGAATGAAACGGCTATTGTTACATCTCTTTTGAAAAAAGTTAAGTAGCAAAGACACGCCAATTCATAATGAACCATTCGTGTAAGGATGTGTTCATGTATATCTTCCCAAATCCTTTAAAAGTTTGGTAAGTTGATGATTCGAGTAATTAATCTGTTACATTTTTTGATATAACATTTCGATGTTATGTATTCTCCGCGTTTATACACACGTGTTTCTTTGACAAGTTACTCTACTTATGGTTCTTGTCTAAATGATTCATGAAAAATAATGGTTCAAAGGTTAAAAAATAAGATATCAAGCCTGATGACTCCTCTGATGTTGCGAATGTTCATAGGCGATGGTAACAATTTTTCATCAGGTAGCCTGCCTTATCTTTAGGGTAAAGTATAAAAAAAGCAATTATCTTAGCAAACACTTCTTGTTGTGATTGTACTGTCCAGTATATTAAACGCTGGAGGAGGCGGCAAGCGGGCCGGCATTTGGTTTTTATACACCAATACTTTGTCGCATTCTTGCGACTTTTGTATATTGGCTTGGTGAGGGATATAGAAAGAATAGACACGGCAGCCTAATTAAAATAGTTTTGTTATAAGCAGTATAATGTAACAAATTTTCTAATTGAAGTAGCAAACGAGCGTGCACGTATAATGATAAGTGTTCATTGATGCGCGTGGCGGAGCGGTTTTCATACCGGTCTAACGCGCAATGGGTCCCGGGTTCGATTCCCGGCCAGATAAGTCTGGGTGGTAACAGTCCGGCATAACCCAGCTGCTGTTCCGGGCGGCTGGATATATTTCAGCGTAATATGACCGGTAGCTTTAGCGTAAAAAAGGAACAAACATGCAACCTCACAAACTTTGTAATTTATAATATCAACCCTTTGAATTTTATTTTTATTACCTATTACTAACTCTTTAATAAGAACTAATAAGATTCTTTAATATAAATTAATAAGAATTGGAAGCCGTGGAGCCTTATCCACGCATTCCTAACTCTACATTCCTAGTCCTAACTAACAAGCCTGGGCGTAATAAATCCAACATAATGTCGCTGTCCGTTATTGATTCCCGTCATTTGAGCATTCTTCCTGTTTATCCCGGGGAGTCGATTAACTTCATCGATTAATGTGCTTCACTTGTCTGCTTAATGAAATTGGTTATTTGTTTGTTTTGTTATTCCCGATTTCTTTACTATTTACTAGTTGTATTCATGACTAGTATATTTTGAAGGTGATACAACGCATCGTTGCGTTCTATTAGAGATTCCAGGGTCCTTGCAAGCGCTGATTAAAAAAAAATACACACACTTTCTACACTCATAGCCACACAGTAGGATTTTCTCCTGTGTCGTGGGTACCATGGATACACACAAGACGAATACACAAACACCCAGACCCAGAACACGAATCTAAACTCATCATTCAGATACCCGCCTGGCCGGGAATAGAACCCGGGAGCCATTACGCGTCAGACCGGTATGGTAACCGCTCCGCCACGCGGGTCGTCAATTAAGGCCACCGAGGAGGTTTAGTAGCTGAAAATGCCACATAACCCGGAGCCTCTTCTAAGGCTTCGATGTACCAGATATATAGATATAAATTAAAAATATAGAATAAGAGAGTTACTTTTCTATTTAATCCATTTATTTGATTTATATTTTTGAAACTTTTATCTATTTTCGTCTAGTTACCTATCTTTCTTTCTCTATTTTATCTATTTTTATCGATGTACCAGAAGGTTACCTTCCCGTTAACAGAAAAAGGTACATAACACTACTGTTATATAGCTGTTACTGTTATACTGTTATATATACTGTTATATATAAGCTGAAAAATATAGCGGTCGTATTTTAAGTCCAACCACATATATTCTACAATCGTTTTAAATTTCCAGTGTATTCATTTCATAATTAGAACGAAAACCCATTAAATTACGCGAACAGTGAACAGATAAATAAATGAGGGCAGTTCACCAAACTTTATATTCGCGATTAAAATAATTAATACAATTACAACGCCACAATTGTAATCGACTATATGCTATAGCCTTATTAATAGTGTTGGGGAAAGTTTTCGATATGACATCGATAGTTCTAGCCTTTTTAAAATGTAAGACCTCTGTATTTCAATTATAGTGTTATTAATAATACTCTTTATTGAGTATTGTCTAATCTATTAGTAATAATATGATTTAATTATGATAAAACATACTTGTAGTTCAAGAAATAAATTGAATTTGAAATCCTGTGCCTTTTGTAGCGGAATCATGATAGAATCTGTCGTTCTCGGCACGAATTAACGTTAATTTCATATCAATATTCTATTGATAATATTGCACGTCACTATCTGTGATAAATACTATACAGGTTGTTCAATAAAGAGATGTCAATTCTGTTGAGAGCACAAGTTAATGATAATTTTTATCAATATTCTATCGATAACATTTCACATCACTAGCCACAACAAATACTGCACAAGTTGTTCAGTAAAGACTGTTTCATTCTGTCGAGAGCACGAATAAGCGATAATATCATATTAATATTCTATCGATACTATTGCACATCACTATCCGCGATAAATGCACAAATTGTTAAATAAATAGTGGTCCATTCTTTCGCGAACACGAATTTATCATGATTTTATTTCAGTGTTCTATCGTGGTCCATTCTGTCGTCCTCAGCACGAATTCACGATAACTCCATATCAATATTGTATCGATATTTCATAGCACATCACTACCCGCGATAAATACTACACAGGTTGTTCAATAAAGAGTGGTCCATTCTGTCGAGAGCACGAATTAATGATGATTTTATTCCGCGTTGCCCGTTGAGTGTTTATTGCTGATTCTGATTGCCGTTCTGTTGTCGTAATCGATTGCTGTGTGTGTTTAATTGAGCGTTATTGTTTATTGTTGAAAACAATATGTGAGGTCACTTTTTTTTTTGTTTTCGAGGGGGAAACCTTCCAAAGGTACCCGACGCCGTGGGAGCGACGCAGGGTTATGTGGGATTTTTACCGCACTAAAACCCCCCCGGTGGCCGTCCTCGGCGCTGAAAAGGAGGACTCCGGGATCTCGAAACGACTTCAACCAGAATCCTCCGAGCGCGCTGCCCCATCGGGCTCCTCCCAGATGGGCGGCTGGGCCCACCGCTCCGTCTAGTCTTTACGACGGTATGCGACCACACATACCGCCGTCCTTCCCGGGATTGCCTGACCGAACGGTTCGAGCTCCCACTCTAGCCGTCTGCAACCCCGGAAGCCCCTTTTAGTCGCCTCTTACGACAGGCAGGGGATACCGTAGCCCTATTCTGACCCCGAGGCTACAGGGACGATGTGATGTCACTTATGGTTACCGTTTCTTGATGATTTTTTTTTTATCTGATTGAAGTTGCAAATGAGCATGCATTCCACCTGATGGTAAGTGGACACTGCCGCTCATGGACATCTGTAAGCAACCTCATATAGATCATAGGTTCTATCTGAAGTAAATTACAGACGCGTTGCTACTCCCGAGGACTATGATGGTCGCCTCATGTGAAAGTGTGCCGGCAATCACACTCTTCTATCGAAATGCAAGAAATGATGCACGCTAGAAATAGGAGTGGTGGTGGTACTTCCCCGGTCGAACTACACTGGTTCTACCACCTTGAAAATTAAATGAAATCAAATATATGTTTTGTATAGGCCTAAGGGGGCTTACAAATTATCAGTTACAATATTTTTTCTTACACTGCCATCGGATCAGAAGGCGACCTCAACTAAGAAGATCTAATCTATATGACGTTGCTTACAGATGTCTATGGGGTACCTATTATTGTCCCACTGCTGGGCACGGGTCTTCTCTCAGAATGACAGAGTTTAAGGGCCATAGTCCACCGCGCTGGCCAAGTGCGAACTGGTGGACTTCACACACCGCCGAGAAGTTTTTTTAAAGAACTCTCGGGTGTGTAGGTTTACTCAAGATGTTTTCCTTCACCGAAAGCAGTTATAATTAATTTCTCATACGCACATAAATCAGTGGTGCGTGCCTGGTTTTGAACGTCGGACCTCCCGATTGAGAGGGCAAGTTTCAACCATTAGGCTATCACTGCTCTGTAGATGTCCATGAGCAATGACCAATTATCATTGTGTGGACTGCATGCTCTTTTGCTCCTTCAATCAGTACAGATACGTCTATACGTGTATACGTACAGATAAGTCTATACCACAAAATAAATGACATTTATTATGTGGTATAGACTTTATTGTGATAGGGACAAAATTTTCAATAAGTACTCCGAAACCTTGGGGACGACTGCGGGTTATGTGGGATTTTTTCTTCTAAAACCTCCTCGGTGGCGCTTAGATTGTCCGTTACATTTTTTTTTATATTACACCAATTTTTGTTATTAATACTAGAATGGTTGAATTAGAGCTCCTCCACTATATTATGCATGTATTACACATAAAAACCTTCCATTTGAATCACTCTATCTATTAAAAATATGGTTTGTTTTATACAATTTAGTGATATAAATTTAAAAATTAAGTAGGAGAGTTACTTTTCTATTTACCCATATATTTGATTTTATTTTTGAAACTTTTTTATCTATTTTCATCTACTTATCTTTCTTTCTCCTTTTATCTATTTTTTCTCTCTAATAATCTATTACCTTTTATTTATAAAACAGATTTTCCATATTATCAGTTTTTCTTTTATCTCTACCTTCCTCTCACACTTTCTCTCTTTCACAACCACCATAAAACAAAATATATCATGACGTAACTCACTAACTAATCCCATAATAATAATATTTTTATGCGTCATAAAACAGATTAATGACTTATTAGTATCATAGGGAAGCCGCCATAAACAGTATTAATGACATCGCGGAGATGTTATGATCGTGTTCCCGTATCGGATTAGAGGAAAATTGACGGAAAGGTAAGTGTGAAAGGATCTTAAGTTGAGAGTAAACTTTGATTAAGAATTAAGAATGATTATTCATTTATATATGAGTTTAATAAAATTTATGATTTCGAGTCTGTGCTCAATTTAAGGTAAATAAATTTCTAATTAAATGCTCACTAGCCATCGAGTAAAATAAGTGTCCATTTGTAACTCAGTTTAACGAAATATTTTCAAGGTAGTAGAACCAGTGTAGTTCAAGCATTTCTTGCGTTTCGATAAAAGGGTATGGTGGCCGGCACACTTTCACATGAGGCGAAAATCATAGTGTTTGGGAGTAGCAACGCATCTGTGATTTACTTTAGATGGAACCCATGTTCTGTATGAAGTTGATTACAGATGTTCATGGGCAGCAGGGACGACTTACGATCAGGGCTCGGGACTGAAGTAGCAACTTCAGTCAGATAAAAAAATATATAGGAATTATGAGTAAACTGTGAGCTCACTTTATAATTCACTTTAATTTTTGAAGTGAAACTTCTATATCGGGGTTGGAAAAAAAATTAGTGTAACATTTTTTCGTTACGCGCCATCTTTTTCTGTTACGCGCCATCTTTTTTTTCCGTTACGCGCCATTTTTTTCTTATCCCTACCACGCGTGATATTAGATAGATTATTATACATTAGATTATTAGATAAAGTTTAATAAACGCCTTTTATTAAACTTTATCTAATTTAATTTTATTTAACCAATTTCTGTAAAGTTGCATATAGTAAATTATTTTTTGAAAAATAACGTCATAAAGAAGTTTCACTTCTTACGAGTGTACGCTAGTACTCGCACACATTTTTTTTTGTTTGTTCTCGGGGGAAAACCATTAAAAGGTACCCGACGCCGTGGGAGCGACGCAGGATTATATGGGATTTTTACTGCACTAAAACCCCCCTGGTAGCCGACCTCAGCACTACAAAGAGGACTCCGGAATCTCCAAAGGAATCAGATAGAATATAGTAACAACTTACCATCAGGTGGTTTGCATGCTCGTTTGCTACTCCAAGAAAAAATATGGTGCTTTCAAAGGCGAAGCGTTAAAGTAAAACGCTTCGGCACAACAAAATCATTCTGATATCAATCGGACTACAAATCCAATGAATCTCTTAGTGATCCAATCAATATATGATCCAATATCGCCATACAAATCAACAAAGCATCACCAGAATTATTTCTTGAACTAACTTATTTAAGGAGCATGCACACAAATCGATACACGTCCGCAGCGTACGCATTACCTTTTACGATCGACCACTGTTTACGTGTTCTACAAAGATACGAACGATCGTGGACGGATGTATGATACATTTGGATGCGGTATTGGAAATTTAGAAGCTTTATCATTAAACATCGAATACAGAATTTTTCGGGTGGTAGAACCAATTAGTTCGACCGGAGACGTACCACCGCCACACCTATTTCCAGCGTGAACTATCTCGTGAAACATAATGGACTACCACACTTATTTTTAGCGTGAAGCATTTCTTGCGTTTCGACGGAAGAGTGTGGTTGCCGACACACTTTTATATGAGGCGACCATCATAGTCCTCGGGAGTACCAACGCATCTGTGATTGACTTCAGATAGAATACATGTTCTATTTGAAGTTGCTTACAGATGTCCATGGGCGGCAGTGACCACTTACCATCAGGTGGACTGCATGCTCGTTTGCTACTTCAATCAGATAAAAAAGATTATATTGAAGTGCTACATGAAAATGAATTCTGCCTGGTGGCAAGTGGTTAGTGCCACCCATGAACATCTGTAACTGAAGAATAAAACCAAATATATAAACAATCCCAAGTCAATCACAGATGCGTTGCGTGCGTAGCAACGCCTCAGTGATTGTCTTACTTATAGTGAGTAGGCAACTACACCCTTCCATGGAAACGTAAGAACTGCTTTAAGCTAGAAATTAGCGTGGCGGTGGTACCTCCTTGGTCGAACTACTCTAGTTCTATCACCTGACAAAGTTACAACTAAGGAAGAAAGAGTGATATTTGTTTAAAATTTGTGTTAAGGCGCTTAAAATTAAATGTAATTCTATCAACTCCGCGATAATATTAGTCTAAAACCATGAAGTTTTTGATACATGATTTTAGGCTAATATTATCGCGGAATTGAAATATTTTAATACTTAACGGATACTCATGATATGCGGTTTTTGAATCCTTTTCGAATTCTTTTTGCCGATATTTCGACCCAGTTGCATGGATCGTGGTCACGGCGAAACTGCGGTGGCGGTGAGAAACCGTTGACAAACACTAGTGATAGATTCACCTATCTACCCTACGTCTAGTTCGTTTTTCTTTTTTAGGTTCCATATCACGACACACAACACTAACTGTATCCTTACGCACCGAACTTTGAACTCTATGTGATTGACATAAAAACCGCATATCGTGAGTACCCGTTAAGTATTAAAACATGAAGTTTTTGTTATAAAAATTCAATACGTTAAATAGCACGCAGTGTTTCAGAAAATGCCTCATCCATTATCCTTACCATCCATGTGAAAGCTAATAGCGATCGCCTAATAGCTGCGGGACTAGTTGTAGCCTCGTAAACGTCCTCCCTTCTTATTGGCCGATACCTATAACCACTGCGCTATAGGGAGACATAATCCGGTACGCAAGGGACTTAGGTCTTGTTGAATAAAATCTTTACTTACAACTAAGGAAGAGAGAGTCTGAATTTTGGCTAATCGCGCTAGGAGTCGAAGCTATTAATATTAAGTGAGCATGAAATTGACATTGCCATTGGCATCTGCAGTAAGGTTTTTTTTATCTGATTGAAGTAGCAAACGAGCATGCAATCCACCTAATGGTAAGTGGTCACTGCCGCCCTGCGACATCTATAATCAACTTCATATAAACCATGGGTTCCATCTGAAGTCAATCATAGATGCGTTGCTACTCCCGAGGACTATGTTGGTCGCCTCATGTGAAAGTGTGCCGGTAACCACACCCTTCTATCGAAACGCAAAAACAAACCGGTCCAACCGGTGACAACACGACGTAACCGACGTAACCGACCGCTTATTTAAAAAATACATTTTACTATACTAAATCTAACCTAGAAAAAAAAGAGAACTAATTGTTATCTGTGACAACTTGTGACACTACATTTCTGCAAAGAGAATAACAACACTACGAATACATTTCTGATTGTCAGTGTCATTAGTTAATCAAGGGCACTTTGTAAATAAGGGTTTGGCGTGGGTTAACATATAGATAGATTATTTTCTATGAAAACACCTAATTCGGCCATAATATTGAAAAAGAAAAAAAATGTGTGCGTGTACTAGCGTACACTCGTAAGAAGTGAAACTTCTTTAAAAGTTTAATAAAAGGCTTTTATTAAACTTTATCTAATAATCTAATCTATAATAATCTATCTAATATCACGCGTGGTAGGGATAATAAAAAGATGGCGCGTAACGGAATAAAAAAGATGGCGCGTAACGTAACGTAACGTAAAGATGGCGCGTAACGAAAAAATGTTACACTAAATTTTTTTCCAACCCCGATAAAGAAGTTTCACTTCAAAAAAACTGGCTTGGGATTCGAACCCCGTATCTCCGGAACGACAGACAGAAACATCAATTCTCCATAACCAATATAACAACCCTCAATCGTTACGTTTATTAGTTATCACCATAAAATTTGGTTTATTTTTACACCAGCATCAAAAGTAGAAGGTAGCTGTATAATTTATGTTTTATCTGTGGGTACTATCACGACATTATGGTTAAAGTGGGTAGTTACACGGGCTGTGTTCTAGACAAGTGTATAAGATATTAGATTAATATTGTCGTCAAATTAATTCATTTTTTGGCGATTCTGACCGCTGGTTCGAATTGCTATCGTCGTCAACCCATTATTGTCCCACTGCTGGGCACGGGTCTTCTCTCAGACTGAGAGAGTTATAGGCCATAGTCCACAGCGCTGGCCAAGAGCGAATTGGTGGACGAATTGCCAGTTATCTTCGCTGTGATAAAAATATGAGCGTGAACACAGCAGGAACAGCAAACGTGGAACACAGTGATTCATTTATGTTACGATTAGTAGTTCAAAAATAGTGCAAAGTTTGATATAGTTTTGATGTGTGTCGTGATGTGGAACCAGAAGTAGAAAAATGAACTAGACAGTTAATCTACCACAATTTTTACGACGTGTGACGTGACCTATCGACAAAAATAATTCCAAACCGCATATCGTGAGTACTCGTTATACCTATATTCTTTGTCACTTAGTGCTAAGAGTTACTCGTACCAAGTTGCAAAAATAAAGGTGAATAGAAATAGGGTTTTTTTTTTTTTTTTTTTTTATGCGTAAACCTAACGATAAGGCAGACGGGCTACCTGATGGAAAGTAGTCACCGTCGCCTATGGACACTTGCAACACCAGAGGAGTCGCCAATGCATCGCCGGCTTTGAAGGAGAGCTCTTTTCGCACCTTTTTTGAAGAGCCCCATGTCATAACGCCCCGGGAATACCTCAGAAGGAAGCTCGTTCCACATCTTGCACGTCCGTGGCAGAAACGAGCGTGCAAACCGAACCGTGGAGGACCGCCACGGGTCCAGTTGATGTGGATGGAACCTCATCCTTCGGCGAGTGGTGCGGTGGAGGAAAGGTGACGTAGGCACCAGGTCAAAAAGTTCCTCGGAGCACTCACCATTATAAAGCCGGTAGAACACGCAGAGGGAGCCTATGTCCCTCCGTAGACTCAAGGGTTCTAACCGTTCGGTGATCCGTGGGTCGTTGACGATTCGGATCGCGCGTTTCTGGACGGAGTCAAATGGGTTAAGTTGGTATTGGGGCGCCCCTGCCCAGAGATGCGAGCAGTACTCCATGTGGGGTCTCACTTGTGCTTTATAAAGCAGGAGGAGATGCCCCGCAGTGAAGTACCGCTTGGCCCTGTTCAGAACGCCCAACTTTTTGGATGCCAACTTGGCTTTGCCTTCCAAATGACTCCGAAACTGCACATCACACGAGATGTCAACGCCCAGGATCCCCACGCTTTTTTCAACGGTGAGAGAGGTCCCTTGGAACTTTGGCGCCATGACAAATGGGGCTTTTTTAGCGGTAAACGCGCAGACTTGTGTCTTCGTGGGGTTGAACTCAACTAAGTTAAGTCGACCCCATTCTGAGACCCGCTCCAGAGAGTGCTCGATTTCAGACACAAGTCGGATTCTGCTTTCCTGCACGAGTATCCGAGAGGTGTTTGCACGGCCTGTGTACAAAGCGTCCCCTGTGCTGTCATCTGCATAGCAATGCATGCTACCGATTTGTTGCAACATATCATTGATATGCAGAATGAACAGCGTGGGGGAAATAACAGACCCTTGAGGGACACCAGCATTGATGGACTTCGTGTCCGAGCAGCAACCATCAACCACGACCTTGATTTGCCGCTCAGACAAGAAACTGGTAATCCAATTACACAGCCTCTCGGGAAGACCGTATGATGGAAGTTTCGCGAGAAGGGCCCTATGCCAAACCCGGTCAAAGGCCTTCGCAATATCAAGGCTTACAGCCAACGCCTCTCCATTGCTCTCAATGGCTTGTGCCCATCGGTGAGTAAGGTACACCAGAAGATCACCAGCTGACCGGCCCTGGCGAAAACCATATTGGTGATCGCTGATCAGCTGGTGCTCTTCGAGGTACTTGAGCAACTGTGAGTTAACAACTCGTTCCATTACCTTTGAGAGCAGGGAGGTTATTGCGATAGGCCTGTAGTTGGCCGGGTCGCTGCGTTCACCCTTTTTTGGGATCGGGTGAACGAGGGCTACCTTCCACGAAGACGGTACTTCTCCCGCCGCGTAGGAAAGCGAGAATAGGCGCGTTAAGATGGGAGTCAGCTCGGGAGCGCACGTCCTTAACACCAATGCGGGGATTTCATCTGGCCCGCTCGACTTTTTGACATCGAGGGACAATAGAGCACGCCTTACAGCCTTTTGTGTAAACCGTATATTAGGCATGGAGCTCTCACACCGCGGGATGGTAGGCGGTGTGGCCCCCCGATCGTCAAGAGTCGAGTTTGAGGCAAAAAGGGTACCAAGAAGGTCGGCTTTCCCTTTTGCCGTATGGGCCAGAGAATCGTCTGGTTTCCGCAGGGGTGGTAGTGAGGAGCGACAGAAATTACCCTCGACAGCTTTGGCCAGCGACCAGAAGGCTCGACTCCCGGAGGGATAACCTAGTAGTCGCTCGCCAACTCTGCCGATGTGCCTACACTTCGCCTTGGCTATATACTTCTTTGCTGAACGAGAGGCAGCATTGAGCGCGGTTCGAAGTTCGGGGAGCTTCGGATCCTTGCACGCGTGCGCAGATGCCCAGGCTTGATAGGCATCCTGCTTAAGGCTTCTCGCCCTAGTGCAAGATGCATCAAACCAGGGCTGACTCCGGCCGCCGACGGACACGACAGAGTTTGGAATGAAACATTCCATACCCTGCCGTATCACGTCAGTGACAGATTCAGCACACGTGCTAGGGTCACCCGAGACGAAGCATAGCTGCCTCCATGGGTACGAAGCCAGGAATTCCCGGAATCCGTCCCAATCTGCTGACTTGTAGTGCCAAACTTGTCGCCTCCCGGTGGGACGTGTCCCCACGGGTTGCGACAAGGGCACAGTGGAGCTTACCAAGCAATGGTCAGACGATCCAAGGGGAGCTCCGACCCTTACTTGGTAATCCTCAGGGTGGGAAGTCAGCAGAAGATCCAGCAAAGAAGCAGTATGGGTCTCAACATCAGGTACCCTGGTAAAACCGGGCACGACCTGGGAGAGCCCATAGGCCAAGGAGAAGTCGTACGCAGTTCTTCCGGCAAAGTCAGTGATCCGGGAGCCCAGCCAATCAGTATGGTGGGCATTAAAGTCACCAAGAATCACTAACTCCGCCGAAGGACACTGCTGCAGCATTCTGTCTGCCGCCCACTGGACGTGCTCGAATAATCGAGCTGTTTCCGCATCTCCGCTATAGGACCTATACAGGCACGCGTAAACACGGATTCGGCCCCCGATGTCCACGCGCACCCACAACAAGGATAGGTCCTTGTCTTCTAGGCAGCTAAGACGGCGACAACAGATATCTCCCCTAACATACACACATACCCCGGCTCGACGCCTGAACGCGTGCTCTAAATTATAGCCAGGGTATTCCAGATATGACGTGTCGTCCGGGGTAGATATCTGCGTCTCCGTCAAAAAGAGAAAGGCCGGCTTTGCCGCCTCGAGGTGGTGGTGGACGGCATTCAGATTGGAATGGACCCCCCTGATATTGCACATATCCACAGTGAGTGTGGAGAGGGCAGCCGCTGTACTACACTTTCTCTTTATTTTGCTGCACATGTTTTTTTTTTTTTTTTTTTTGCGAAAGGGAAAGAAGGGATTTGCGGTGCTCCGTCAGCGCCCCCCAAGGCAAGGCGCAAGTCCGGTAACACAGCGCCCGCAGAGGTGATGTGGGATGCTGGCGCGGGGGACGGAAGGGCCCCCGGTCCCCCCCGTGCACGACTACCTGGCTCCACACCGGTCTCTTACTCCGGCAAGGCAATCGTGCAACGGGACTTTACGCCGATTGGCGGGACAGCCTCCCGGGCCAGAGGTTAAGAGTGTTGCCCGGGTTCGGGTCCCCAACTAACCAGCGGGCGGCCAGCGGATAACCGTTTCACCGGGTCTCCCTGGCCCCCGCGCCAGTACACCACGCCTCCGCGAGCGACGGCGCCCAAAAGGACCCACCGGTCCGGGAGATACGCCGTCGGAGGCATCACAAGAGGATGGGAAGGGGGGGAAGGGGGATAGACTGGCTCTCAGGTGCACTACCGAAACACGACGAGTCGTTATTAACGCTAGATTCCGACCTGAGGGTGGTAGCTAGCCAGGCAGATCCAGCGAAGGGATTTTACCACCAAGCAGATTCCTTAAGCAGGGTCCTTATTAGTTTGATTTTCTTATATTTTATTTATATTAAACCTTTATTTATTCGATACCCATCCATATTTTCATGTATGTTCATAGTACGCACGGCTAGGTTTTGAGACTGCTGTCAAACTATAACAACCAAGGCCAACCTATAGTAACCACTCACGGCCACCCATCCATCTAAAGACCGCTCACGATGTTGCTTAACATTTTATCGGTTACGATTATACGCCTCAGGTTATATACAATAACCCATAGAAATATCCAACCTTTGCATAATTTAGCGAAGAATTGTAATAACTCGCACTGGCTGTCTCGTCAAACTCGAAAAAATGGTGATTTCTCGGCAAATTAAAAACGCCGCCGGGCGATCGAGTAATATGCTCCCTCATTACAACGGGAACGATTGCCCGTTCCAGGTGTGTGAGGCGGGCGCGGTGGGTGGGTGGTTGGGTGCGGGTTCGATTTCCGACTTTTTTGTATTTGTTTATAATATTAGTGATAGTTGTAACACTACAGTTTATTACTTTTATGTTTTGGATCGAATTCAAAACAGGAGAAGGCACTCAATTTGACTAGACTTTTTACGATAGTTACTTGTCATTCCATTTCCCGTGACATATGGTTTTATATGATTTATGTTTTCTTGTTTGTGTCTTTTTTAATTTTGAAAAAAATTCAACCATAGGGGTGGTAAGGTATAATTCATATAATTTACCACTCCTATGGTAATTGTCTTATATTTTATCGACGCGCGTGGCGGTGCGGTTAACATACGGGTCTGACACGCATCGGGTTTTGGATTCGATTCCCGGCCAGACAATTATCTGAATGATGAGTTTAGATTCTTGTTCTTCGTCTGGGTGTTTATGTATTCGTCTTTGTATATGTTCATGGCACCCATGACACAGAAGAAAATCTTATTGTGGGGCCATGAGTGTAGGAAACGTTTTTAAAGCGTTATAATGTCTTACTATGAAAACACTTAATGTCAAAAATGACAGATATCTTTGTCAAAATACCCATAGCTATTAAAAGTAGCTTAGTCAATCGAACCTCTTTTTCCCTTTGAGGGTGTTTTTTAAATATTTTGAAAAATAATACGATTTAATTGAATTTGACAACTATTCGTACTTCTTTTGACAATATCAAGTTTAGTTTTTCATTTCAGTAGGTAAAAAAAAAACTTAAAACGCTTTCTATACTCATAGTCTCACAGTAGGATTTTCTCCTGTGTCGTGGATGCCATGGACGCATATAAAGACGAATACACAAACACCCAGACCCAGAACAAGAATCTAAACTCATTCAGATATCTGTCTGGCTGGGAATAAACCGGGACCCACAGCGTGTCAAACCGTTACGATAACCGCTGTGCCACGCGGGTCGTCAAAGGCTAATTTATTTTTATTACGCGTACGAAACTCGAGTGAAGCTACTTCCCGTAACATTTCGCTGAATAAATTCAGGTTCGCCATTTTCATAATGAATGCTAAGATTAAGATTTGCGCCCGGGGTTGTTCTTTTGTTTGCATTGTGTTGCGCCTTTTTGTGTTGGACAAAGGGTGACATGTGTACATGCTGGAAAATGCAGGTGCAGATAACTGGGTATCAAGTGAGCGTCTGCTTACACACAAATGCTTGCGACTGTGCAATTTATATCTTTGAAGTAGCAAATGATCATGTACTCGAAGCGGTCCTCCACAGTTCGGTTAGCACGCTCGTTTTTGCCGTGCAAGTTTTGGAATGAGCTTCCTCCTGAGGTATTCCCGGAAAGCTATGACATGGGGTTCTTCAAGAAAGGTGCGAAATTAAATATTGGCATCCTGAACTCCATCTCTATATAAACTACTAGTTGATCCGGCAAACCTCGTCTCGCCTAAAAGTCAAAAATCAAAAATTATCAGTGTTCCTCTTCTATATAATGCATGTCGTCACTGCGATCACTGCAACCTAAGAACATCTGTAAGCAATTTCATACAGAACAGGTGTTCTATCTAAACTACGTACAGATGAGGCGAACATTAAGATGCTCCATCCATCCATCAGCCATTTGATGTACACTGCTGAACATAGGCCTCCCCTAAATGGCACCACTCCAACCGGTCCTGTGCCCTTCGAATTCAACGGTTTCCCGCTGTCTTCTTCGGATTAAGATGCTCGCCTCATATCAAAGTGATTCAGCAAGCATGCACTTCCAACTAAATGCAAGAATTGTATCACGTTAGAAATAGGCGAAACGTTGCTTCTAAGTGGACCGCACGTTTGATGGCTACTTCAATTTTATCTAAAAAAAAATTAAGCTTTGATGCCAACCCATTATTGTCCCACTGCTGGACACGAGTCTTCTCTCAGAATGAGAGAGTTTAGGCCATAGTCTACCGCGCTGGCCAAGTGCGAATTGGTGGACATTCGCAAAAGACAAAGGTTTTTATGTATAATGCATGTATTATACATAAAAACCTTCGTCTTAAATCACTCTAACTATTAAAAAAACTGCATTGAAATCCGTAACGTGGTTCTAAGCATACATAAGGACAGACAGCGGGAGGCGACCTTGTTGTATACTAGGTATGTAGTCATAACCGTGGCAGATTTCATAGACCTCTGTTCGCTGTAATTTTCTTAAAAATGGGTCGTAAGTTTTAGCCTCACGAATTGATATATAGGTGAACAGACATACAGTACTATATATACAATAACATTCACCCTTACGGCCTCTAACGATGTATCGGCAAGCGATTACACCAGCAATAAGGAAAACTGCTAAGGGTTGTCGGAATAATAAAAACTAATAGAAACCTCCCCTATTAGCAGTTGTACACGATTGTCGATTTCAACTAACTATACGTAGAATAGTGTTTCGGGTTGCCAATCTATAACATGTATCTATAAGACTGTGGTAGTGATAGCCTAATGGTAGAAACTTGTCCTTTCAATCGACGGTTCGGGGTTTGAATCCTAAGCACCACTAAATTTTCTAAAATTATTGAAGGTGGTAGAACCAGGGTAGTTCGACCGGGTACCACCGCCACACCTATTTCTAGCGTGAAGCATTTCTTGCGTTTCGTTGGAAGAGTGTGGTTGCCGGTACACTTTTATATGAGGCGACCATCTTACTCCTCGAGAGTAGTTCTATATGAAGTTCCTACAGATGTTCATGGGCGGCAGTGACCACTTACCACCAGGTGGACTGTATGCTCGTTTGTTACTTCTATCAAATATAAAATTAGAATCGGTTGTCTGTAAAGTCGGTTTACTGACGATAATTGAACGTGGCAACGTCATGAAAAAGACTGATGGAATGGTTGCATTTTTCAAAAGAAAATTTTGATTTTATTTGTTTGATAGATATTTGTATGGATATAGAGAAGGAGGTAAATGGAAATCACAATACAATTGATCAAGTCACATTTATTTGTACACATAAATACAATTATGTCAATTTTGAAAGAGAGACAGATCTCTAACGCGGAGGCCGATTGTGCCTCTTTGTGGCTCGTTCCATGCTCTCGTTTGTACTTCAAGCCTTAAATGGAATACCTCAGAGCGATGTCACGCCGCATGAGTCATGTTTTTGGTTAGTGCAGCCGGCTTCATCGAATTATAAGGCATTGTTACGTCGAAAAACAGTAGACGTGACCAAAGCGGCCCAAGCCGCGGGAATAATCCAGTATATCTGTACAATTCTAATCTAACTACTCGTATCATTAGCAGTCAGTGGGTGCAGAGATGCGAGATAAATTAACAAACATCAAGTGAACGAATCGTGGTCCGAATATTTTTACACCCTGTCCCAACAATCCAAGCTGATAACTAAAGTTGGTGGCCGCTAAAATGTTGCGAACTGAAATTTAGTTTAAATAAAATTGTATTTCAATTTTATTTAAACAATTTTAATTAAAAAATGTATAAATTAACTTCAACCTTTTTGGTGTTATGAAATTGGATGCTCCCATGGATTGGAACTCGCTGCCATTTCAGAAAGTCGTAAAATAGCAGGCTGTGCCATTACATTCATTATACAAATTCTACCCTTTGACGATTCACCACCATTAAAATTTATGGATTTGATAAATGTGTAGTCAATTTCATATTAAGCGGTCACTATTTCAGATATGTGTATTGTAACAAAAAATTTAAATACTTTCGAATCCGCCAAATGTTGTAAGAAACGAATTTGAATTCTGATGACGTTAATATTAGGAAATATTGACTTACTTTTAGATCAAAGTTGTATGATATCTCGGAAACGCCATCATGTTGTGTGTAAAATTTCCCATTTTGTGGTAACTTCTAAAATTGGTGGTGTCATCGTCGAGTTACAAAGGGCACCATTGAAGTAGGTATGTATTTCACTTATTTTATTTTTTATTATACGGTTTGTATTTGATTCAATACTTGTAACAAATGTTGTTATTTATTCTTAAATCTTCATTAATTTTAATATTTTGATACATTTCTATAACTTTAGATAGTATATTGATAGAAAATATAAATAGTTTGAGCGAAGACAGTTTTTAAAATAGTCAATATAACATTATTTTTGCCAATTTTGGTTACCAAGCGCAATTTTACCACCCCAGTAGATGCAGCGCGACCCTTTGACATCGGCTAACGTATTTAAATTCATAGTCTTATGAAGTTAGCGCGGGGGTGGGGGAGAAGCGTGACTGTACACTTTTTGGCTTCGGTTAAGCCAGATCGCCACTAAACCACCCAACGGCAAAAGAGTTTAAGTGCTGTTTAACTCATTTTGTATTTTTCGCTTTGTTTTGGCCGTTACGGCAAAGTATCGGCAAAAAAAGGCGGGGATAAGTTACATATGGAAATGTATTTACACTGTTTGTTATATATGTGTGGAAACGAATATTCGATAACGAGTAATAATGTGTTTGTAATCTTCTTCTTAGGGTACTCCTCCAATTAGTGAAGGTTGGCGATCAGCTTGTTAAAGTCGTCCTTATTGTTTGTACCGCGGAAAAGCTGCACCAGCTATTGCGGTCCACTTCCTGATGTTACGCAACTACGACTTTTTTCTCCTTCCGACTGTCCTCTCTCCAGGAACTTTGCCCATCGTAATACGTTGAAGCAATTCGTATCGCTTATATCGAATCACATGGCCTAGGTAGGAGACCTTCCGCTTTTTCACCGTGAGCATGAGTGTGCGCTCTTGACCAACACGTTAGAGAACGTAACTTTCTGGGTCCAACTGATTGGAAGCATACGACTATATGCCCACATTTCAAGTTCCCTCTAAAAGTAAACCCATTTAGGAAAGCAAAATTTGTTGATGACTTAATCTTGCCTCAGAATTGTACTATTGATTAATTTTCACTTTATCACGTTTTTTGAAGTAACACATTTAAAAACTTTTCCTCATTAAACTTAATTATTTCAACTCACATTAATTTTTAAATAGTCTCTACATTTCGAAAACATGTTACTCAAAAGTAAGAAATCCAGACTTACCACCTTTTGCCGTTAGTCCGTTTTCTCAGAAGGAGTTAAAATGCTATAGTTCGTGCCACAGCATAAATTAACGACCGTAACTCGTGGCAAGAAACCGCCGCGCATATTATCGCAATTTTGTTTTAAGATTAACGAAATATTCCCACCATTAATATTCATACGGCGGCCGCAAAAATTGAGAGAACTTTCGATTAATCCGCAAGTTAATCGAAGTTTACTTAACCTTAACTGCTTGATAAATAGGATACGTTGCTTAGACTTCACGATGATTATACTTAGAGGAAGCCAGGTGGTATCTTTTGCCAATCAGTCAGTCCATCTGATGGTAAATCACTGTTGCCCATGGCCATGGACACTTTTGTGGTGGTAGAACCAGTGTAGTTCGATCGGGGAAGTACCAACGCCACACCTATTTCTAGCTTGAAGCATTTCTTGTCTCGATGGAAGGGTGTGGTTGCCGGAACACTTTCACATCAGGCGACTATCATAGTCTTAGGAAGTAGCAACGCATTTGAGATTGACTTCAGATAGAACCCATGTTCTATATGAAGTTGATTACAGATGTCCATGGGCGGCAGTAACTTACCACCAGGTGGACTGCTCGTTTGTAAGCGTCTGTAAGCAAGTTCAAATAGAACATGGTTGTTAATTGAAGTCAATCACAGATGCGTTGCTACTCCCGAGGACTAAGATGGTCGCCTCATATAAAAATGTGCCGGCAACCACACTCTTCCATCGAAACCCAAGAACTACTTCACTTTAGAAATAGGCGTGGCGGTGGTACTTCCCCGGTCGAACTACTCTGGTTCTACCACCTGTAAGATAATACAATACATCTACCACCTGTAAGATAATACAATACATTAAGCAACATTAAGCGCTTTTTATTCTAGTTTAATGCGTTCGGTAAGAAATACATATTAACCCGATATTCCAATTTAGTCATCAGGGATAGTAAAGCCTGAATTATTCCCTATCCCCTTAATCCCGTCAAAATTAACAACACACCATGAAGTATTTTATTCGGTACTTACACCGATACCAATAAACTAGTTACGGGTGCAACTAATTTCGGTCCCCAGACACAAATTGGTCATTGGGTTTATACGGAATCCGGCAGCCATCTTTGGTCGCCATTAAATGGACCTTAGCTGACATTAGATTGGTTGCGTTTAGTGTGCAAAATAAAGTACTATAAACATATTTATTTATCCTTAATTTTATCACATAAAAATAAGTGTAAAACTCTCACAAGGTATTCCAAAAAACTTTTTGTTTTTTAACCTTCATTATAATTGTACAAGGAACGATTTATCAAGCTATGTAATTGTTTAATAACTAGGAAAACTATCTGAAAACTAATTTGTGTGACGTAAATCTAACACAAGAAGAGCGAAAATGTTAAACTAGCTTTTTATAGTATTAAGATATAATACTTAAGGTTGTTTAATCAACTACGCAGACGATAAGTGGGTACTTTCATCACTTCTGTAATGTGAAAGATATCTCCTTCTTTCTACATCCTCCAAACCAAAAAACAACATCACTTAACATTACTATAAGTGTAAGGAAACTCCGAAGTCGAACAACGAATGGTATTTTACTATTTTTAGTCACCCGTAGCAACGGACGAAATTCGACCGTAATTTAACTTAAAAAACTAAACTTCATATCGTCCAAAGTAGCACGAATATTTCTCAATTAATAAATTGTATCGATTTTATTTATTGAAATTACCCGTTAAAGTTAAAAAGAGGTTTTAATTAACTAAGCTGTATTCAAAGGCAATAGCCGGTATTCTGACAAAGACATCTGACATTTTTGAAGTTATGTGTTTCCATAGGAAGATTCAATGTCTTGTTTTAATTCGTTTATTATTTATGTGTTTGTGTCAAATGCAAGGTATTGTGTATAATGCGTTTTTGATTTTAGGTATGTTTTTTGCATTATTTGAAAAAATATTAGCATTTGATAATCCTTCTCTACATCAACTGTAACCGTACATAATTTCACCCTCCTCCGTCCGCGGCAGGTATGTTAAAAACGAATCACAAGTTTTTGCTTCACGTATTAATTTGTAGATTGTTATTATTAAGCTAACAAGTAACAACATATATCCAAGCATTATATTGTAACCAACATAGCTTCATCCCGTAACTATGAAAACAAATGTTAAAATCAAACTACAGCGGTCAAACTATAATTACTAAGGTAGCGGTCGCCAATTACGCAGCGGTCGTAAACTCGCCCCCGTGTAAACATCGCGCCCCATCGATACACTGTACAGGGTGGTACATTGTTGTGCGGGTTTTATATTTAATGAACGCTGAAAGGTACTGGAGCTCGCTTTTATTGTAAAGAACAAGATTATTTAAAGGAGACTCCTTCACAAACAAGAGCCTACACCCAGGTGTTGCGAACAGTTTCATTCGTCGCGACCATATACATATAGTCGTTAGGAACGTTCAGCGCGATCAGCTTAAGCACTGAGGGATTACACTGCACACTAAGATTTAGTAAGAAGATGGTTAACAAGAAACATGTTATGTAAAAATAAATACAAACACAATGGGATTTTTTCCGGATCTTCTCAATTCAGGTCGTGTTCCGATTGATAGTTTAAGAAAATAATTTTACCTGACAATTTGTAAGTGGCCCTATAAGCCTGCACAAAATTAAGTCATTTCATGTCAGAGAATACGTTTTAGAGATTTTAATAAATATTATGACGCTCGTGGTATAAAAAAAATGGTAATAAAATCGTGAGAAACGAGCGTACTTTTCAGTTTGGGAATACTGTATAATACACTTTTATCCAGTAAACTCCAATTGCGTGTCAAAGCCGAAACGTATTCAGAAGCTAAGAATTTAAAAAAAAAGTTAATTATAAATCCACAAGATTTTGCATTGGCGCTGACAAGTTACAATATAAAAGAAATTTAAAAATTCATGAACGTGGTACAAAATTGATCTCATCTGAACTTAAAACTTCAATCTCTCGTAACTTATAACGAGAAAATCTTAGTCAAACTACCATCGTCAAACTCCACTAACACTTACTTACTACTCAACGCGTTTATTTTCACTCCCATAAACATTATGGTATTCCTTACTTCCCTCTCCTTAAGGCACTTGTCGTACCATTAAGTACAGAGCGATATGCGATGTACGATGTTTACCAACTACTACGACAACTCACATGGTGTAGTTGTAACTTTAGTATTTTGCCATAAAGTATATCTCGGGCTAGTTGCTGGATTAAATTGAATCAAAAAATACAAGATCAAAATAGCATCCGAGCATGTTATCTGCCTGAGTTAATACTTGCACTCGTCGGGTTCTTACTCCATTTTTATCGCCATTTTGTAGTAAATTGATAAGTAATTTAAATAGTCTTTATTTGATTTTATCTATTTATAATATACTAGCTGTCACCGCAGCTTCGAGCCTATATGTTAATCCAGAGTGTCCGCTAAACTACCAAGTTTTATGAAAATCGCTCCAGCCGTTTAGACGTGAAGAAGTAGCAAAAATACACACTCACAAAGTTTCGCCTTTATTTTATTAGTATTAGTATATTAGTATCACTATTTCAAACCTGCGGCTCTGCCCGCTTCGGCCGAGTTTACCACGATACTGTATTATATGTGTTATTCCAGGTAACAAACTATCTTTGTGCTAACTTTAGCGAAATCTAACCTGGAATTTTTGCGAGTAACAAACACACGTACATCATAATACTTAACGGGTACTCGCGACATGCGGTTTATGTATTCTTATAGAATTCTTTTTGCCGATATTTCGACCCAGTTGCATGGATCGTGGTCACGGTCAAACTGCGGTAGCAAGGAAAAACCGTTGTCAAGCACTAGTGGTAAATTAACCTATCTACCCTACGTGTAGACCGTTTTTCTTTTTCAGGTTCCATATCATGACACACAACACTAACTGTATCCTTACACACCACACTTAGCACTATTTTCGATTTACATAAACTAAGTAAAATCATATAAACACATATACATCTGTACAAACCTTCACATTTATAATAATAAGTAAGCTAACAGTAAATCTACGTTACCTGGGAAAAAACCGTTACTCGCTAGTATTTCACGATACAACCGGTGCCTTACGCCCACCTAATCCCAGTTTAACTAAAGTTTGTCGTTCAAAACTTTGTAATTCCGTAAAGATGTC